>JAVSCE010003596.1:0-76050 GCA_032199065.1 Smutsia gigantea
ATGTCTTCTTTGGAAAAAATTATATTCAGATAATCTGACCATTTTTTAATCAGACTTTTTTGATATTGTGTTGTATGAGTTTTTAATATATTTTTGATGTCAACCTTTTATCAGATACATAATTTGTGAATAGCTCTCCCATTCAATAGGTTGTCTGTTAGTTTTGTCGATGGTTTCCTTTGCTGTGCAAAAGCCTTTTACTTTGATGTAGTCCTATTTGTTTATTTTTTTGTTCCTCTTGCGTAAGAAGACAGATCCAAAAAAATATTGCTCATAGTCATGTCAAAAAGCTTACTGCCAATTGTTTCTTCGAGAAGTTCTTATATTTAAGCCTATAATCTACTTTTACTTTATTTTTGTACTAGTATAAGTTGTCTGGTCTCATTCTTTTGCAAATAGATGTTAAGTTTCCCCAGCACCATTTATGGATGAGATTGTCTTTTCTCCATTGTATATTCTTGCTTCTTGTCAGAGATTAATTGACCACAGAAGCATGGGTTTAATTCTAGGCTCTCGATTCTGTTTCATTTGTCTACATGTCTGTTTTAGTGCCCATTAAATACTGTAATACTGTTTGATTACTATGACTTTGTAATATGGTTTGAAATCTGGCATATGATACTTTCAGCTTTGTTGCTTCTCATTACTATGTTGGTTGTACAAACATTTACAAATGTTAAATCATCTTGTTGCATTGATCCCCTCATCATTTTGTAATGTCCTTATTTGTCTCCTGTTACAGTCTCTGTTTTAACATCTATTTTGTTTAAGTATTGCTACTAGTTTTCTTTTCTTCTCCATTTTTGTGGAATATCTTTTCCCATCATTTTAGTTTCAGTCTATGTGTTCCTTAGATATGAAGTGAGTCTCTTGTAGGATCATAAAGTTGGGTCTTCTTTTGCTTTGTTTTGCCCATCCAATGACAGTATGTATTTTGATTGGAGCACTTAATCCATTTACATTTAATTACTGATGGTATACATTTTTAATTTTCTTCTAGATTTTTGTGTAGCTCTTCTTTGTTCCTTTTTCCTCTCTTCATCTTTTCCCTTGTGATTTCATGCCTGTCTTTAGTATTATGTTTGGATTTCTTTTTCTTTATTTTTTGTGTATCTATTATAGGTTTTTGATTTGTGATTACCATGAAATTCATATATAACAACCTAGGTATATAGCAGTCTATTTTAAATTGGTAGTAGCTTAAGTTCAAATGCATTCTAAAAACACTATATGTTTACTCCCTTCACCATGTTTTATGTTCCTGACATATTTTACATCTTTTTATTTTGTATCTCCCTTAACAAATTATTGTAAATATAGTTGATTTTACTATTTTTGTCTTTTAATCTTCTTACCAGCTTTATAATTGGTTAATCCACTATCTTCATTATTATATAACCATGTTTTCTCTCATATATTTTATTTCTACTTATACCCTTTTCTTCTTATCTTAAAGAAGTCCCTTTATGATCCTTGTGAAGCCAGTTTAATGGTGATGAACTCCTTAATTTTTTGCTTGTCTGGGAAACTATCTTCCAATCAATTCTGAATGATAACCTTGCTGGGTAGAGTATTTTTGGTTGTAAATTTATTGCTTTCATCACTGAATATATCTTGTCCTTCCTGTCTGACCTGCAAATTTTCTGCCAAAAAATCAACTGATAGTCTTATGGGGGTTCCCGTGTGTGTAGCTGTCTCCTTTTTTTGTGGCTTGTAAGATTCTCTCCCTTTAATTTTTGACATTTTAATATAATGTGTCTTAGTGTGGATCTCTGTCAGTTTATCTTGATGGGGACTTTCTGTGCTTTCTGAACCTGAATGTCTCTTTCCTTCCCCAGATTAGGAAAGTTTTCAGTTATTTCTTCCAGTAAGTTTTCTGCCTCTTTCTGTCTCTCTACTCCTTCAGGAACCATTTAATGAAAATGTTAATATGCTTCATGTAGCCCTAGAGGTCCCTTAAACTATCCACAAGTTTTTTAATTCCTTTTTCTTTTTTCTGTTCACTTTGTGTGATTTCTACTACTCTGTCTTCCATATCACTGATCCATTCTTCCATATCTTCTAATCTACTGTTTATTACCTCTAATATATTTTTCATAGCTATTATGGTGTTCTTCAGCTCTGATTGGTACTTCTTATATTTTCTTCTTTGTTGAAGTTCTCACTGTGTCCATCTATTCTCTTAAGATCTGTAAGCATCTTTATGACCATTACTTTGAACACTTTATGAGTTAGATTGCTCATCTCTGTTTTGTTAATTCATTTTCTGAGGTTGTGTCTTATTCTTTCATTTGAAGTAGGTCCCAGAAGTGCAATCCACCCTGGCCACCACAACCTGGTGCTCCAGCGGTGTGTTATGAACTGGTGGCAACTGCTGCAAGTACACAGGTAGGTGGAGTAAACCCCTGGCTCAGCTGGCTATGAGGACCACATCCTAACAAATCTTCAAGTGTACAATACAGTATTGTTAACCATAAGCACTATGTTTGTGATGCCGGGGATTTTTTGTGGAGATAAAGAATGAGCAAGCAAGGTAGAAGGTAAATTTTATGAGTAGAAAGGTGGGAGCAAAGTAGAAGAAAGTTTTATTCAGGGTAAGAGAAAGTATGGAGCTCCCAACAGGTGTGGGGAGGGGCAAGGCTGCTGCTTGGGGTCTCAGGTGTCTAGGGTTTTATGCCTGTTGTAGTGGGAGCTGATAGTTTCCTATACTTTCAGCCAGAATGCTAGTTATGTTTTAACCTATCTCAGTAAAGGTTACCTGGTTACACTATTGTAAACTAATGGGCCTACCTTGACTATGGTCAGAGAGCTGTTCCATATGACTGGGTCCCAGTGGGGGGTACATTGTTACATGGTTTCAACCTCAAACACCCGGTTTTTCCTCTTCATTCCTAAGCCTCAGTAAGATTTTGTCCTTTTTCAGGGCCCACACTGTACTCCAACTGGGCAGTAGTTATTCCCTGCTGCTTCCCTATCTCATTTGCACAGCAGGTCTATAGAATTTATTCATTTTTAAAAACTGAAACTATATTCTTTGAACAACTCCTCCCCTTTGCTCCAGCCTCTGATGACCATCATTCTAATCTCTAATTCTAAGAATTTAGCTATTTTAGATAACTCATATAAGTGGCATCGTACAGTACTTTTCCTTCTATGACTGGCTTCTTTTATTTAACATAATGTTAAAATAACAAAATACAACTGAGTCAATTTGAAGATCTAATTGCTTTATTAAGCAATTTATGAAAACCTTATATGATGTAGAGATGCTCCTAAGAACTTTACAGAATGAAAGGATTTCATGGGTAGAAGTGGGTCAGGACGAGGAAGTTACTAGCAAAAAATATAGAAATAACTATTTCACCAAGGTTACCTTCCCTTATGGGAAGGCAGTGAGTCTTATCACCCAGATTACCTCACTAGTGCTAAGCAGGAAATTCCAGACTGGTTTCAAATTCCACTCCTGCAAGAGGCTGAAACTGCAATTAGGTAATAAATCCTGGTAGGGCTTAACAGAAGTGATTGCATTTTCAGCCTGTTTGTATTTAACAATAATATCCTGGAGGTTCATTCATGTTGTTGCAAATGGCATCGTGGTTTTTATTTGCATCTCTCTATTGATTAATGACACCAAGCATCTAATTATGTCCTTGCTGAGCATTTTTATATCTTTTTTTGAGAAACACATATTCAAATGTTTCACCCATTTTTAAAATGGGTTATTTGCTCTTTATTGTTGACATGTAAGGGTTCTTTATATATATGCCCATTACAAGACCCTTATCAGATATAATGTTTATAACTATTTTCTCCATTCTTTGGGGTGTCTTTTTGCTTTCTTGACAGTGTACTTTGAATCACAAAAGTTTTAAATTTTCATCAGTTACAATTTACATATTTTAACTTCTATTATTTGTGCTTTCAGTTCATAGCAAAGAATCCATTGCTAAATACAAGGTCACAAAGATGTACCCTAGAATTTCTTCAAAATGTTTTATAAATGTACTCTTTATATATAGGTATTTGATGCATTTCATGTTACATTTTCTATGTAGCTGAAGTAGGAGTCCTCTTGATTTGGACAGCCATTTGACCATATAGCCCTTGTTGAAAAAACTGTTCTTTCACTCGTTGAATTTTCCTGGCTCACTTGTTGAAAATTAGTTGACCATAAATGTACTTATATGTGTATTCTCAATTTTCTCCATTAATCTATATGTCTACTATTATACAAGTACCACATAATCTTGATTACAGTAACTGTAATATTTTGAAATTGGGAAATGTGAATCTTTTAACTCTGTTCTTTTTAAGATAATTTTGGTGCTTCTTACACCACTGAGTTTCCATATATGTTTGAGGATTAGCTTGTTAATTTCTTCAAAGACGTCAGCTAAGAATTTTGTAGGGATTGCAATAAATCTGTATATGAAGTTTGGGGCCATTAACATCTTAATAATATTAAGTCATCTAAATCTGTGAACCTGAGGAGACTGCATTTATTCAGGTCTACTTTAATTTCTTTTAGTGATTTTGAAATTTTAATGTTCATGTCTTACACTTATTTTGTTAAATTTATTCTTATGTATCTTAGTCTTTTCAATACTGTCATAAATGGTATTGATTCTTAATTTCATTTTTGGAATGTTTATTGATATAAAAACACAATTGATTTTGTATATGGTTGTATCCTACAACCTTGATCAACTCATTGATTAGTTCTAATAGTTTTTGAAATTCCTTAGGATTTTCTATATATAAGATCATTTCATATGCAGATAGAGAGTTTTCATTTTTCTTCCCAATCAGGATGACATTAATTTCTTTTCTTGCCTGATTTCCTTGGTCAGAACTTCCAGTAAAATTAAATAGCAGTGTTAAGAGAAGGCATCATTTTCTTGTTCCTAATAGGTGGAAAGCATTCAGTCTTTCACCATTAAATATAATGTTAGCTGTGGGAATTTCACACGTGTCCTTTTTAATGTTGAGGAACTTCACTTCTCTTAAATTTTTGAACATTTTTATCAAGAAAGGGTGTTGGATTTTGTCAAATGATTTTTTGGCATCTATTGAGATTGTCAGGATGTTTTTGTCCTTTATTCAAAGAAAATGTTGCATTATATTGATTGTTCTTAAACTGTTAAGTAAATTTCATTCCTAAATAAATCCCACTTTATTATGGTGCATGATCCTTTGTTTTAATTGAAATATCACTGATATACAATCTTATATGGATTTAAAATGTACAACATGGTGGCCCAATTATTACTCAAATTATTAAATCTTTATACCCTCTAGTGCAGTTAATATCAACATAGAAAGATGTTACAAAATCGTTGACTATATTCTGCATGCTGTATTACAGTCCACATGACCAACTTATATTGTGATTGTGAACTATTGTGGCCCATTATTCCCCTCACCCTCCTTGCTCACTCACCTAAACCCCTCCCTCTTGGTAACCACTAGTCACTTCTCAGGGTCTATGAGTCCACTGCTTCTTTATTCCTTCTATTTTGCTTTGTATTTATATTAAACAGATAAGTGAAATCATAGGGTGTTTTTATTTCTCTGGCTTATTTCATTGAGCATAATACCCTCTAAATCCAATCATGTTGTTGCAAATGGCAGGATTTCTTTTAATTTCATGTATGAATAACATTCCATTGTGTATATGCATCATTGTGTATTTCTTCTTTATCCATTCATCTATTAATGGACACTTAGGCTGCTTCCATACCTCGACTAGTAAATAATGCAAAAATAAACATATGGCTGCATATGTCTTTTCAAATCACAGATTTTGTTCTCTTTGGGTAAATTCCTAGAAGTGGAATTACAGGATCAAATGGTATTTCTATTTTTACTTTTTTGAGGAAGCCCCATACTGCTTTACACAGCAGTTGCACCAATTTACATTCCCACCAGCAGTGTAGGAAGGTTCACTTTTCTCCACATCCTCACCAATACTTGTTATTTCTTATCTTTTGGACTGTGGCCATTCTAACTGATGTGAGATGATATCTCATTGTGGTTTGATTTGCATTTCCATGATGATTAACAATGTGGAGCATCTTTTCATGTATTTGTTGGACATTTGAATTTCTTCTTTGGAGAAATGTCTGTTCAGATCCTCTACCCATTTTTTAATTGGGTTATTTGATTTTGGGGTGTTGAGTTGTATGAGTTCTTTATATATTTTGGATGTTAACATCTTATCAGATGAGTTATTTAAAGATATATTCTCCCATTCTGTAGGATACCTTTTTATTCTGCTGATGTTATCCTTCGATGTACAGAAGATTTTTAGACTGATGTAGTCCAATTTGTTCATTTTTTATTTTGTTTCCCTTACCAAAGGAGATGTGTCCAGGATAAAATTTCTCATAATGTTCAAGATATTTTTACCTATGTTTTCTTCAAAGAGATTTGTGATTTCATATCTTACATTCAGGTTTTTGATCCATTTAAAGTTTACTTTTGTGTATGGAGTTAGACAAAAATACAGTTTCATTCTACAGGTAGCTGTCCAGTTTTCCCAACACCAGTTGTTGAAAAGGATGTCTTTTCCCTATTGTATATTCACGGCTCCTTTTTCATACATTAATTGACCATATTATGTGTGGGTTTATATCTGGGCTCTCTATTTTGTTCCATTAATCTATGGGTCTGCCTGAGTACCAGTACCACACTGTTTTGATTACTGTAGCTTTGTAGTAGAACTTGAAGTCAGGGAGTGTAATACCCTTACCTTGTTCTTCTTTCTCAGGATTGGTTTGGCTATTCAGGGTATTTTTTTGTTCCATAAGATCTTTACAAATATCCTTGTACATTGAAAAATGCTATTGGTATTTTGATAGGGATTGTATTGAATCTGTAAATAGCTTTGAGCATGATGACCATTTGGACAATACTGATTCTTATGAGCATGTGATAGACTTCCATTTATTGGTGTCTTCTTTAATTTCTCTCATGAGTGTCTTACAGTTTTCAGAGCACAGGTCTCTCGTGTCCTTGGTTAGGTTTATTCCTGGGTATTTTATTCTTTTCAATGCAATTGTAAATGGAATTGTTTTCCTGATTTCACTTTCTGCTAATTCATTGTTAGTATATAGGAATGTAATAGATTTCTGTGTATTAATTTCATATCCTGCAACTTTACTGAATCCAGTTATTAGTTCTAATAGTTTTTTGGTGGGGTCATTAGGGTTTTGTATATATTGTATCATGTCATCTGCAAATAGTGACACTTTAACATTCCTTATCAGTTTGGATACCTTTTATCTCTTTGTTTTGTCTGATTGACATGACTAGGACCTCCTCCAGTCCTGTGTTGAATAAAAGTGGTGAGAGTGGACATCCTTGTCTTGTTCCTGATCTTACAAGAAATGCTTTCAGCTTTTTGCCATTGAGCATGATGTTGGCTGTGGGTTTGTCATATATGGCCTTTGTTATTGAGGTATGTACCCTCTATATCCATTTTATTGAGAACTTTTATCATGAATGAGTGCTGAATTTTATCAAATGCTTTTTCAACATCTATTGAGATGGTCATGTGGTTTTTATCCTTCTTTTTGCTAATTTGGTGTATGCTTTTGATTGATTTATGAATATTGTACCATCTTTGCATCCCTGGAATAAATCCCACTTGGTCATAATGGATGATCCTTTTGATGTATTATTGAATTTGCTTTACTAATATTTTCTTGAGTGGTTTTACATCTATGTTCATCAGGTATTTTGGTGTGTAATTTTCTTTTTTGTGGTGTCTGCCTGGTTTTGATATTAAAGTGATGCTGGCCTCACAGAATGACTTTGGAAGTATTCCCCCCTCTTCTACTTTTTGGAATACATTAAGAAGGATGAATATTAGCTCTTCTTTAAATGTTTGGTTGAATTCAACTGTGAAGCCATCTGGTCCTAGGTTTTGGTTTTGGGGGGATTTTTTTATTACTAATTCAATTTAATTGTTGGCAATCCATATTTTCAGATTTTCTGTTTCTTCCTGCTTAAGTCTTGGTGGTTGCATTTTTCTAGGAAGTTTTCTATTTCTTCTAGGTTGTGCA
This sequence comes from Smutsia gigantea, assembly GCA_032199065.1. Lineage (NCBI taxonomy): Eukaryota > Metazoa > Chordata > Mammalia > Pholidota > Manidae > Smutsia > Smutsia gigantea. The sequence continues at coordinate 8,067 of JAVSCE010003596.1, forward strand.
GTTTATTGTCATATAATTTTTCATAGTATTTTCTAATAATCCTTTGTATATCTGTGGTATCAATTGTGATCATTCCTTCTTCCTTTCTGATATTGTTTATGTGAGTAATCTCCCTTTGTTATTGGTAAGTCTGGCAAGGGATTTATTTATTTTGTTTGTATTCTCAAAGAACCTGCTCCTGGTTTTATTAATTTTTTCTAGGTTTTCATTCTATTTTATTTATTCCTGTTCTGATCTTTATTATGTCCCTACTACTAGCTTTGAGATTCATTTTCTCTTCTTTTTCTAGTTTCTTTAATTGTGAGTTTAAACTGTTTATTTGGGACTTTTCTTATTACTTGAGGTATGCCGGTATTGCTATGTACTTCCTTCTTACAACTGCTTTGGTGGCATCCCACATATTATGGAGTGTGGTATTTTTGTTTTCATTTATCTCTGTATTTCTTGATTTCTGTTTTGACTTGTTCATTGATCACTTTATTATTTAGAAGCATGTTGTTTAGCTTCCATGTGTTTATAGGCTTTTTTTGTTTTCTTCGTGTAATTTATTTCTAGTTTCATACCATTGTAGTCTGAGAAACTACTTGATACAATTTCCATCTTTTTAAATTTATTAAGGCTCTTTTTGTGGCCTAGTATGTGATGTATTCTGAAGAACATTCCATGCACACTTGAGAAGAATGTGTATACTTCTGCTTTTGGGTGGAATGTTCTGTAGATATCTGTTAAGTCCATCCGATATAATGTATTATTCAATGTCTCTCTTTCCTTATTTTTTTTCTGTCTTTTTGATTTGTCCGTTGATATGAGTGGTGTGTTAATGTTCCCCTTTTCTTTCTGTTAGTATTTGTTTTATATGTTTAGGTGCTCCTATATAGGGTGCATAGATATTTATAAGGGTTATATATTCTTGTTGGACTGACCTCTTTATTATGTAATGTCCTTCTTTGTCTCTTGTTACTTTCTTTGTTTTGAAATCAATTTTATCTGATATTAGTAGTGCTATTCCTGTTTTTTCCTCCCTATTATTTGTATGAAAAATCTTTTTCTGTCCCTTCACTTTTAGTCTGTGTATATCTTTGGGTATGAAATGAGTCTCTTGTAGGCAACATGTAGATGGGTCTTGTTTCTTAATCCATTCTGCAAGGCTCTGTCTTTTGATTGGTGCATTCATACCATTTATATTTAAGATAATTATTGATAGGTATCTACTTACGGCCATTTTATTGTTTTCTGGTTGCTGTTATAGCTCCTCTCTGTTTCCTTCTTCCTCTCTATACTCTTCTCTTGTTATTTGATGGTTTTCTTTAGTGTTGTGATTTGATTTCTCTTTTTAAATTTTTTTGTTTAGCTATTAAAGGCTTTAGTTTTGTGGTTACCAATGGTTCAAGGATAACTTCCTTAATATATAAAAGTTTATATTAAGTTGCCGGTTGCTCTATTTCAAACACAATCTAAAAAGTAATTTTTTTCTTCTTCTTCTTCTTCCTCCACACTTTATGTATTGGATATAATAATATAGACTTTTTGTGTGTCCCTTGAATGATTTTGTGTATACTTGATTTTGCTTATTTTGTTTTAATTTCATATTTGTTTGGTAATTAATTCATCTACTACATTTACTGTGGGTTTATTTTCACTGGTGAAATCTATTTAGCCTTAGGAGCATTTCCATGTACAGTAGTCCCTTTAACATATCCTGTAATGCTGCTTTAGTTGTTATAAATTCTTTTAGACTTCATTTATCTGGAAATTTTTATCCCTACTTAAAATTTAAATGATAAACTTGCTGGGTAGAGAATTCTTGGTTGAAGGCCCTTCTGTTTCAATATATTAAACATTTCATGCCACTCCCTTTTGAACTGTAAGGTTTCTTCTGATAAATTTGTTGATAGCCTGATGGGGTTTCTATTATAATTAATCAATTTTCTCTCTATTGATGCTTTCAGTACTCTCTCTTTATCCTTAGTCTTTGTCATTTTAATTATCATATGTCTTGGTGTTGTCTTCTTGGGGTTCCTTTTGTTAGAGGTTCTTTGAATTTCCATGACCTGAGCATCTATTTCCTTCCCCAAATTATTTCCTCAAAGAGATTTTCTATGCCTTGTCTCTATTTTCTCTTTCTGGTATCCCTATTATGTGAATTTTCTTTTTTCATTTGGATTAGTCACATAGCTCTTATCATTCTTTCAGAGAGATCCTTTTTTTCTCTTTGTTCCTTAGCTTCATTGTCGTCCTATTCTCTAATTTCCATCTCTTTGACTCTCTCCTCTACTTGAAGCAATCTATTATTGATTCCCTCCATTGTATGTTTCATTTCAGATACCATATTCTTCATCTCTGAGTGGCTCTTTTTCAGGACTTTTACCTCTGTTGAAGTCTTCCCAGAGATCTTTAATATCTTTCTGCAAATCAGTGAACATATTTATGACTTTTATTTTGAAAGTTTATCAAGAAAATTAGTGATCTCTATTTCATTTATCCCCATTTCCGATGTCTTGTCCCATAGTTTTGTTTGGAGCATATTCCTCTGCTGCCTCATTTTGTCAGGGTTTCTGTGTTTCTTCCTTTGTATTAGATGGATCTTTTATGTTTCCTTTTCCTTTTCTGTGTGATCTTCTCTTCTTCCCCACGTTTAGGTGGTCTGTTCTGCAGTCTTTAGATCATTTTCAGACTTAGTTGTATTTGCTGTATTTCCTTCCCTTATGCGTTTTTTGGAGGATGTTTCCATCTTGCCTTCCTACTCTACCATCTTTTTTCCCCTATCATTATATTCTCAACACTTCTCTACCCTTTTGGTTCAGGAGAAGTTGTAATGTCTAACCACCAAAAGCAACTCATGTTATCAAGACCCCAGTTGCCCCAGTCTTTTCATGTGTTGCTGAAATCGGTTTGCTACTATTATGTTGAGGATTTTTACATCTGTATTCACAAAAGATATTGGTGTGTAGTTTTCTTGTTAAGTCATTGTAACATTTGGATAACAGAGTAGCAGTTATTTCATGGGCTGATGTTAGAAGTGCCCCCTCTTCTTCTATATTTTGGAAGTATCTCTGAAGGATTGGTGTTAATTATTCCTTAGAATTTAGAATAATTCACTACAAAGCTTATTGATCCTGGGCTTTAATTTTTGTAGGAATTTTCTCATTACTAATGAAATCTCTTTACTTGCTTTACATCTAGGCAGATTTTATATTTCATTTTTTTATTTTTTGATTGGAATGAAGTTGACATATAATATTATATTGGTTTCAGCTGTACAACATAGTGACTTGTTAAATATATGCACTAATAGATGTTTGCTTTGTTAAGTGTAGTTCCCCATGTTACCATAACAAGATATTACATTATTGGTCATATTCTACATGTGGTACTTCCATTCTTATGACTAAGTTATTTTACAATTTGCAGGTGGATTATTTTATCCTCTTCATCTATTTCACCCATCACTCCCCCAGCTCCCTATGGTAACCAACAGTCTACTGTTAATAATTACAGGTCTATTTCCTTTCTGTATGTTTGCTTATTTGTTCATTTTTTTTTAGACTCCATATATATGTAAAATTATATGGTATTTGTTTTCTCTGCAAGGCTTATTTCACTTTGCATAATACCCTCTAGGTCCATCCGTGTTGTCACAAATTGCAAGATTTCCTTTTTATGGCAGAATAATATTCCATTTTGTATATATACCACAACTACTTTATCCATTCATCTATTGGTGGGAAATTGGATGCTTCCATATCTTTGCTATTGTAAATAATGTAGCCACGAACATAGGTATGCAAATATTTTTGAATTAGTGACATTCTTTTCCAAGAGAGAATTCCCAGTAATGTAATCCTGTGTCATGTGGTATTTAAATGTTTAGTTTTTTGAGGAACCTCCCTATAATTATCCACAGTACCTGAACCAATTTTCATTCCCACCAACAGTGCTGGAGGGTTCCCTTTTCTACCATCATCACCAACACTTACTTTTTTCTTTTGAATAGTAACAATTCCGGCTGGTGTGAGGTAATACCTCATTGTACTTTTGATTTGCATTTCCTTGATGATTAGTGATGTTGGGCATCTTTTAGGGTTATTTTATTTTTTGATGTTGAGTTGTATGAGTTCTTTATATATTTTGGATATTAGCTGATGATCAGATATATCATTTACAAATACATTCTCCCATATGATAGGTTCCTTTTCTGTTTTGTTGATGGTTTCCTTTGTTGTGCAGAAACTTTTTAGTTCGATGTAGTTGCATTTATTTTTGTTTTTCTTTCCCTTGCCCATGGAGATGTATCCAATAAGCAATTTCTCATGTTGATATTCATGAGATTCCTGCTTAACTTTTCTTCTAAGAGTTTTATGGTTTCATGTCTTACATTTAGGTCTTTAATCCATGTAGAGTTTACTTCTGTATATGGTGTAAAACAATGATCTAGTTTCATTTTCTTGCATATAGCTGTCCACTTTTGCAATACCATTAATTGAACAGACTGTCTTTTCCCTACTGTATATTCAGGGCTCCATTATCATATATTAATTGACCATGATGGGTTTATTTCTGGGCTATCTATTCTGTTCCATTGATCTTTTGGTCTGTTCTTGTACCAGTATCATACTGTTTTGATAATTGTAATATATCATACTATTTACATTACTTGTACTATAGCTGAAGTCAGGAAGCATGATACCACATATTTGTTATTTTTTTCTCTAGATTGCTTTGGCTATATGGAGCCTTTTTTGGTTTCATATAAATCTAATATTCTTTTCTCTAGTTCAGTGAAAATTCCATTGATATTTTGAAAAGGATTGCATTGAATCTGTAAATTGCTTTTGGCTGGATGGCCATTTGGACAGTATTAATTCAACCTATCCAGGAACATAGGATAATTTTCCAATTATTTGCATCATCATCAATTTCTTTCATAAATATAGTTTTCAAAGTACAGGTCTTTCACCTCCTTGGTTAAGATTATTCCTAGGCATTTTATTCTTTTTGATACAATTGTACATGCAATTATTTACTTGATTTCTCTTTCTGCTAGTTCATTATTAGTATGTAGAAATGCAATAAATTTCTGTATATGATTTGTAGCTTGCTCCTTTGCTGAATGCATGTATTAGTTCTAAAATGGTTTTGGTGGAGTATAGGATTATCTTTATATAGTAATATGTCATCGGCAAATAGTAACAGTTTTACTTCTTTCTTACCAATTTGGATTCCTTTTATTTCTTTTTCTTGTCTGTTTGCCATGGCTAGGATATCCACTGATATGTTGAATAAAATTGGTAAGATTGGGCACCCTTGTCTTCTTCCTAAATTTAGAGGAAAAGCTTTACTTTTTTACCATTAAGGATGATGTTAGCTGTTGGTTTTTCATATATAGTGTATATCCCATTTAGGTATGTTCTCTCTATATCCATTTTGTTGAGGAATTTTATTATGAATAGTTGTTGAATTTTGTCAAATGATTTTTCAGCATCTGTTGAGATGATCATGTGGTTTTTATCTTTTCTTTTGTTAATGTGGTATATCACATTTATGATTTATCTGATATTGTAACATCCATTTATTCTGGAATAAGTCCTACTTGGTTGTGATGAAAGAGCCTTTCTATATTTTTTAAATTTGGTTTCCTAATATTTTCTTCAGGATTTTTGCATATATATTCATCAGGGATATTGATATGTGTTTTTTTGTTTTTGTTTTTGCTATTATTAATGTACAATTACATGAACAACATTATGGTTACTAGACTCCCCATATTATCAAGTCCCCACCAAATACCCATTACAGTCACTGTCAATCAGCATAGTAGGATGCTATAGAGTCACTACTTGTCTTCTCTGTTATACTGCCTTCCCCATATCCACTGCCCTACATTATAAGTGCTAATTGTAATGACCATTTACCCCCTTCTCCCTCCCTTCCCACCCAATCCTTTTCTCTTTGGTAAATGTTAGTCCATTCCTGGGTTCTGTGAGTCTGCTGTGGTTTTGTTCCATCGGTATTTTCTTTGTTCTTATACTCCACATATGAGTGAAATCATTGATACTTGTCTTTCCCCACCTGGCTTATTCCACTGAGCATAATATCCTCTAGCTCCATCCATGTGGTTGCAAATGGTAGGATTTGTTTTCTTCTTATGGCTGAATTATATTCCATTGTGTATATGTACCACATCTTCTTTATCCATTCATCTACTGATGGACACTTAGGTTGTTTCCATTTCTTGGCTATTGTAAATAGTACTGCGATAAACATAGGGGTACACATATCTTTTTCAAACTGGGCTCCTGAATTCTTAGGGTAAATTCCTAGGAGTGGAATTCCTGGGGCAAATGGTATTTCTATTCTTAGCTTTTTGAGGAACCTCCATAATGCTTTCCACAGTGGTTGAACTAGTTTACATTCCCACCAGCAGTGTAGGAGGGTTCCCCTTTCCCCACATCCTCATCAACATTTGTTGTTGTTTGCCTTTTGGATGATGATGAACCTAATTGGTGTGAGGTGATATCTCATTGTGGTTTTAATTTGCATTTCTCTGATAATTAGGGATGTGGAGCATCTTTTCATGTGCCTGTTGGCCATCTGAATTTCTTCTTTGAAGAAGTGTCTGTTCAGATCCTCTACCCATTTTTGAATTTTTTGTTTGTTGAGGTGCTTGAGCCCTTTATATAATTTGGATGTCAACCCCTTATCGGATATGTCATTTTTGAGTATATTTTCACATACTGTAGGGTGTCTTTGTGACATACTGATGGTGTCCTTTGCTGTACAGAAGCTTTTTAGTTTAATATAGTCCCACTTGTTCATGTTTGCTTTTGTTTCCCTCGCCTGAGGAGATATGTTCATGAAGAAGTTGCTCATGTTTATGTCCAAGAGATTTTTGCCTTTGTTTTTTTCTAAGAGTTTTATGGTTTTATGACTTACATTCAGGTCTTTGATCCATTTTGAGTTTACTTTTGTGTATGAGGTTAGACAATAATCCAGTTTCATTCTCTTACAAGCAGCTGTCCAGTTTTGCCAGCACCAGCTGTTGAAGAGGCTGTCATTTCCCCATTGTATATCCATGGCTCCTTTATCATATGTTAATTGTCCATATATGCTTGGGTTTATATCTGGGCTCTCTAGTCAGTTCCATTGGTCTATGGGTCTGTTCTTGTGCCAGTGCCAAATTTATTGATTACTGTGGCTTTGTAGTAGAACTTAAAGTCAGGGAGCATAATTCCCCCCACTTTATTCTTCCTTCTCAGGATTGCTTTGGCCTTTCGGGGACTTTTGTGGTTCCATATGAATTTTAGAACTATTTGCTCTAGTTCATTGAAGAATGTTGTTGGTATTTTGATAGGGATTGCATTGAATCTGTAGATTGCTTTAGGCAGGATGGCCATTTTGACAATCTTCTTATCCATGAGCACAGGATGTGTTTCCATTTATTGGTATCTTCTTTCTCTCATGAGTGTCTTGTAGTTTTCAGAGTATAACTCTTTCACTTTCATGTTTAGGTTTATTCCTAGCTATTCTATTCTTTTTGATGCAATTGTGAATGGAATTGTTTTCCTGATTTCTCTTTCTGCTAGTTCATCATTAGTGTATAGGAAAGCAACAGATTTCTGTGTATTAATTTTGTATCCTGCAACATTGCTGAATTCAGATATTAGATCTAGTAGTTTTGGAATTAATTCTTCAGGGTTTTTTATGTAAAATATCATGTCATCTGCAAGCAGGGACAGTTTGACTTCTTCCTTGCCAATCTGAATGCCTTCATTTCTTTGTATTGTCTGATTGCCATGACTAGGACCTCCAGAACTGTGTTGAATAAAAGTGGGGAGAGTGGACGTCTTGTCTTGTTCCCAATCTTAAAGGAAAAGCTTTCAGCTTCTCACTGTTAAGTATAATGTTGGCCGTGGGTTTGTCATATATGGCCCTTATTATGTTCAGGTACTTGTCTTCTATATCCATTTTCTTGAGTTTTTATCATGAATGGATGTTGAATTTTGTCACATGCTTTTTCAGCATGTATGGAAATGATCGTGTGGTTTTTGTCCTTCTTTTTTTAATGTAGTGGATGATGTTGATGGATTTTCGAATGTTGTACTATCCTTGCATCCCTGGGATGAATCCCACTTGATCACCATGGATGATCTTTTGGATGTATTTTTTAATTCAGTTTGCTAATGTTTTGTTGAGTACTTTTGTATCTATATTCATCAGGGATATTGGTCGGTAATTTTCTCTTTTTGTGGTGTCTTTGCCTGGTTTGGGTATTAGAATGATGTTGGCCTCGTAGAATGAGTTTGGGAGAATTCCCTCCTCTTCTACTTTTGGAAAACTTTCAGGAGGATGGGTATTAGGTCTTCACTAAATGGATGATAAAATTCAGCAGTGAAACCATCTGGTCCGGGGCTTTGTTCTTAGGTAGTTTTTCGATAACCAATTCAATTTCATTGCTGGTACATGGTCTATTCAGATTTTCTGTTTCCTTTTGGGTCATCCTTGGAAGGTTATATTTTCCTAGAAAGTTGTCCATTTCTTCTAGGTTATCCAGTTTGTTACTATATAATTTTTCATAGTATTCTCTCATAATTCTTTGTATTTCTGTGGTGTCTGTAGTGATTTTTCCTTTCTCATTTCTGATTCTGTCTGTGTGTGTAGACTCTCTTTTTTCCTTGATAAGTCTGGTTAGGTGTTTATCAGTTTTGTTTATTTTATTGAAGAACCAGCTCCTGCTTTCATTGATTCTTTCTATTGTTTTATTCTTCTCAGTTTTACTTATTTCTGCTTTAATCTTTATTATGTCCCTCCTTCCACTGACTTTTGGCCTCATTTGTTCTTCCTTTTCTAGTTTCATTAACTGTGAGTTTAGGCTGATCTTTTTGGATTGTTCTTCTTTCCTGAGGTAGGCCTGTATTGCAATATATTTCCCTCTTAGCATGGCCCAGAGATTTTGTAGTGTTGAATTATTGTCATTTGTCTCCATATATTGCTTGACTATGTTTTTATTTGGTCATTCATCCATTGATTATTTAGGAGCATGTTATTAGGCCTCCATGTGTTTGTGGGCTTTTTTATTTTCTTTGTGTAATTTATTTCTAGTTCAAGCGTTTGTAATCTGAGAATCTGGTTGGTACAAATTCAATCTTTTTGAATTTACTGAGGTTCGTTTTGTGGCCTAGGATATGATCTATTCTTGAAAATATTCCATGTGCACTTGAGAAAAATGTGTATCCTGTTTCTTTTGGATGGAGTGTTCTGTAGATGTCCGTTAGGTCCATCTGTTCTAATACATTGTTGAGTGCCTCTGTCTCTTTACTTATTTTCTGTCTGGTTGATCTGTCCTTTGGAGTGAGTGGTGTGCTGAAGTCTCCTAAAATGAAGCATTGCATTCTATTTCCCCCTTTAATTCTGTTAGTTTTTGTTTCACATATGAGGTGCTCCTGTGTTGGATGCATATATATTTATAACAGTTATATCCTCTTGTTCGACTGACCCTTTTATCATTCTGTAATGTTCTTCTTTGTCTCTTGTTACTTTCTTTGTTTTGAAGTGTATTTTGTCTGATACAAGTATTGCAACCCCTGCTTTTTTCTCCCTATTAGTTGTATGAAATATCTTTTTCCATCCCTTTACTTTCAGTCTGTGTATGTCTTTGGGTTTGAAGTGAGTCTTTTATAGGCAGCACAGAGATGGGCCTTGTTTTTTATCCATTTAGTGATTCTATATCTTTTGATATGTGCATTCAGACCATTTACATTTAGGGTGATTATTGATAGATATGTACTTATTGCCATTGCAGGCTTTAAATTTGTGGTTACCAAAGGTTCGAGGGTAATTCCCTTACTATCTAACAGTCAAATTGAACTCACTTTCTACAAACACAACCTAAAGGTTCTTTTTTCCCCCCTTTTCCTTTTTCTTCCTTCTCCATTCTTTGTAGGTTGTGAATCATATTCTGTACTCTTTATCTCGTCCTTGGGTGACACATCTATTTAGCCTTAGGAATACTTCTATCTATAGAAGTCCCGCCAAAATTCACTGTTGAGGTGGTTTGTGGGAGGTAAATTCTCTCAGCTTTTGCTTATCTGAAAATTGTTTAATCCTTCCTTCAAATTTAAATAATAACCTTGCCGGGTGGAGTATTCTTGGTTCAAGGCCCTTCTCCTTCATTGCATTAAATATATCACACTACTCCCTTCTGGCCTGTAAGGTTTCTGTTGAAAAGTCTGATGGTAGCCTGATGGGTTTTCCTTTGTATGTGATCTTTTTTCTCTCTCTAGCTTCTTTTAAAAGTCTCTTTTTATCCCTGATCTTTGCCATTTTAATTATTATATGTCTTGATGTTGTCTTCCTTGGGTCCCTTGTGTTGGAAGATCTGTTCACCACCATGGCTTGAGAGAACATCTGTTTCCCCAGACTGGGAAAGTTTTCAGCAATTACCTTGTCAAAGACACTTTCTATCCCTTTCTCCCTCTCTTCTTCTTCCAGTGCCCCTATAATGTGGATATTGTTGCGTTCAGATTGGTCACACTGTTCTCTCAAAATTCTTTCATTCTTAGAGATCCTTTTTCTCTCTGTGCCTCAGCTTCTTTGTATTATCTTCTCTAATTTCTATTCCATTTACCATCTCTTCTACTACATCTAATCGCTTTTAAATCCCCCCATTGTATGTTTCATTTCAGATATAGAATTTCTTAATGATTGAATCTCCATCTTAAATTCGTTCCTGAGTCCTTGAATATTTTTCTGTACCTCCATAAGCATGTTTATGATTTTTATTTTGAACTCTCTTTCAGGAAGATTGGTGAATTCAATTTCATTTGACCCTTTTTCTGGGGTTTGTGAGATTTTGGTCTGAACCAGGTTCTTTTGATGTTTCACATTTCTATGTCGTGCCCTCTAGTGCCCAGAAGTTCCAGTCTGTGGAGCTGCTCAGCCCCTAGTGTGAGGTTGGGGGTCCTTGGGGAGCAGAGCTTGTGCCTGGGGAGAGGTAAGATGTTTTCTGACTTCCATCTGCCCTACCTTTCTCCAGTATCACAGCCAGTGGGCTGAGCACATAGGTGTAAGCCTCTCTGCTCGGTGTCTCTAGCTGTTGTAGTGGGGCCTCCCTCTGGCTGGCCTGACACCAACGCAGTAACTGCTGATTTGCAAGCCAGTGCTGTCAGGCCAGGAGGAAGTCTCGGTAGGCTGCGTGTCTCCATGCGGGGCCTCAGAGCTGAGCAGCCAGCCAGGGGTATGGAGCGCCTGGAGCTCCTCAAAGTTCCCAACCTGCTGGGCAGAGCATGCTCTGACAACCTTGGCCAGCTCTCCCTTCTCCCGCACAGAAATCTCTGTGCAAACCCCGCCCCTTCAGTGGCCCTCTCGTTGCTAGGAAGACTCTCAGACCGCCTGCCTTTCCACTGTCACAGAGCAGACAGGTGTGAATCCCCTCCTCCACAAATGGCTGGAATGTCAGTCTCTCAGGCACTCCACCTGTCCCAGCTCCCCAACCTCCAGAGCACCACACAGAGTAGGTTTCTGCTCACCAAGCAGATCTCCAGGGCTAGGTGTTCAGCAGTCCCAGGCTCTTCCTCCTGCTGGTGAGCTGGTGTGGGTGAATGGCTCGGGTTCCGCCAGATCAAGGCTTTCATACATTACCCTGTTTCATGAGGTCTGCTCTGGTCGTGAGGTCTGTATTCAGTCTGGTTCAGCCTTCTTTCCTGTTGTTGTTTTAGGGTTAGTTGTATTAACTATATTTTCATACTATTTGTGGTTTTGGGAAGAGTTCTCTGTCTCACCTCTCATGCCGCCATCTTGAATCCCAGTTTGATGGTATGTGATTTTTGTGTGTGTGTGTGTGGTGTCTTTGACTGGTTTTGGTTTCAGAGTAATACTGGATTCATAGAATGAGTTTGGAAATATTCCCTCCTCTTTTATTTTATGGAATACCTTAAGAAGGATGGTAATAGCTCTTCTTCAAGTATTTGGTAAAATTCATCCTTGAAGCCATCTGGCCTGTAAGTTTTGGTTGATATTCTTTTTAATTACTAATTCATTTTTGAGGCTAGTAATTGGTCTATTCATAATTTCTGTTTCTTCCTGGGTTAGCATTGGAAGATTGTATGCTTCTAGGAATTTATCCATTTCTTCTAGGTTGTCTAATTTTTGGCATGTAATTGTTCATAGAATTCTCATAATTCTTCGAATTTGTGTGATTTTTGTTGTAAGCTCCTTTTTAATTTCAGATTGTTTTTGTGTCCACCTTTTTCTTGAAAAATCTGGCCTAGGGTTGGTATTTTCTTTATCTTCTCAATGAACCAGCTATTGGTTTCACTGATTTTACTATTGATTCCTTAGACTCTGTTTTATTTATTTCCACTCTGATATTTATTATGTCACTCCTATTAATTTTGGGCTTTGCTCTTTTTCTAGTTACTTTAGTTGTAAGACTAGATAACTTATTGGAGGTTGTTCTTGTTTCTTGAGGTAGGACTTTATTGCTATAAACTCTCCTAGAACCATTTTTGCTGCATCACACATATTTTGAACAGTTATGTTTCTGTTTCCATTTGTTTCCATTCATTCTTTGATTTCCTCTTTTATCTATTATTTAATCCATTGATTATTTAGAAGCATACTGTTTAGACTGCATATGTTTATCTCTTTCCATTTTTTCTTCTAATTTCTAGTTTCATACCACTGTGTTCTGAGAAGATGCTTGATACAATTTTAATCTTAAATTTGTTGAGACTTGTTTTGTGTCCTAATATGTGATCTATTCTGAAGAACATTCAATGTGTACTTGAGAAATATGCATATGCTGTTGCTTTTGGGTAGTGTTCTATATGTAACTCTAATGTCCATCTGGTCTTATGTATCATTCAATACTTCTGTTTCCTTATTTACTTTCTGTCTGGATTACCTATACATCGATGTAAGTGGGGTGGTAAAGTCCCCTACTATTATTGTTTTGCTGTCAACTTGTCTCTTTATTTCTGTTAATATTTTGGTTTATATATTTCAGTGCTCCTATGTTCGATGCATAGATGTTTGTGATTGTTATATCTCTTGTTGGACTAATCCCTTTATCATTATGTCATGTGCTTCTTGTCTCTTTTTACTTTCCTTTTTTTGAAGTTTATTTCGTCTGATTTTAGTATTGCAACTCCATCTTTTTTTGTTCCTTTTACATGATATATCTTTTTTCTATCCCTTCAGTTTCAGTGTGCATGTTTGTTTAGGTCTGAAGAGAGTTTCCTATAGGCAGTACATAGATGGGTCTTGTATTTTTATTCATTCAGTCACCCTATGTATTCATTGGAGAATTTAGGCCATTTGCTTTTCAAGTAATTTAGGTTATATTTGTATTTATTGCCATTTAAAAAAAAATGTTTCCTGGTTGTTCTCTGATCTTTCCTCCCTTTCTTTCTGCTCTTGTGTTTGGTGACTTACTTTGGTGTTATGGTTGGGTTGCCTTACATTTTTGGTTTGTGGTTATCACGGGGTTCTTATATGACATCCTATGAATGTAATGATCTACAATAAGCTGATGGTCACTTAAGTTCAAATGCATTCTAACAGCACTGTATTTCTTAGTTCCCTTCCTCCATGTATGAAGCATACAATATCTTCTTTACATGTTTTTATTAAGTGATACCCTTAACTTATTTTTAGATGCAATTGCTTTTGCTACTTTTCTCTTTTTGACCTTCATCATAGATTTAAGAAATTGATCTACCACCTCAGCTCTATGTTTGCTTTACCAGTGGAAATGTTTCTTACCTTTCTTAAATTTCTTGCTATTTAGGGTCTTTTCCTTTAAAGAAATCCCTTTAATATTTCTTGTAAGGCTGATCTAGTAGTTGTGAAGTCTTTTAGCTTATGTTTATGAGGTTCTTTATATCTCTAATTCTGAATGATAACCTTGATGGGCTGAGGATTCTTGGTTAGAGGGTTTTTCTGTTCAGCACTTTGAATATGTCATTCCATTCCCTTCTGGCTTATAGAGTTTCTACAGAAAAATCAGCTGAAAACCTTGTGGGGCTTCCCTTATATGTAATCCACTGCTTTTCTCATACTGGTTTTAAGATGAGCGCATTGTCTTTCATGTTTGATGTTTGGTTACAATGGGTCTGGTTGTGGGCTCTCTTGGGTTCATCTTCTTAGGAGCTTTCTGTGTTTCCTAGACCTGGTAGAATGTTTCCTTCCGCAGGTTAGGGTAATTTCCAGCTCTCATCTCTTCAAATAAATGTTCTGCTCCTTTGTCTCTCTCTTCTCCTTCTGGGACTCCTGTAATATGGATTTTGTCCCAGAGCTCTCTTACCCTATCCTCATTTCTTGTAATTCTTTCTCCCTTCTGCTGTTCAGCTTGAGTGATTTCCATTACTCAGTCTTCCAAATCACTTATCCATTATTCTGTGCCCTCTAGTATGGTGTTCATTCCCTCTGGTATATTTTTTATGTCATCTATTGAATTCTTCATCTCTCATTGGTTCTTCTGTAGACTTTCTTGCTCTTTGTTGAGGTCTTCCTTGAGTTCTGCTGTTGTTTTCTCAAGTCCAGTGAGTATAACCATTGCTTTCAACTCTTTATCAGGTAGACTGGTTAACTCTGTTTCATTTAGTGCATTTTTCTGCTTTTTTTTTTCTTGTTCTGTCATTTGAAGCATATTACTCTACCTCCTCATTTTGTATGACTTTCTGTGCTTGGTTCTTTTAGTTATTTGAAAGGGCTCCCTCCCCTAGTCTTGAAGGATTGGCCTCGTGTGGGATAGTTCCCTTTGTCAGGTGCATGTACCTTGTGATTTTGGCAAGCTGTTGACCAATAAAGTGTGATATGGGTTTTTCTTGATGCTGGGGCTTCCAGGCTATGGCCCTGGGGGTGCAGCCTTGGGGTCCTGTTCAAAATGCTCCTGGTTGGACACTTATGGGTTCTGCAATGACAGGGGTCGTGTGTTGGTCCAGTGGTTGGCCAGAGGTACACTCCAGTTAACTCCTCAGTTGGTGCCAGCTGAGTCCCCTATGACTCTTTACCCAATGTCTGTGGAAAATCTGGGCCACTCAGGGCTTCTCTGAGGAATTCCCCCAAGTCTGACTGGCAACATGGAGTAGCTTTCGTGCACATTTCCCCTTGGCCCCTGTGCACCCTGAGTTACTCCTGAGAAATCCCACATCAGCATCTTCAGTCCTGCTGGTGGCTGGATTCAGCACTGTGCATGCATGCATGTTATCCCATGGACCCTGGGAACTCTGAGCTGCTCTATGAAATTCTTGTGGAGGAACCTGCCTGTCCCACTGGTGGCCAGGATGAGGCACAATGCATGCACATTCCCCTGTGGCTGCACCATGTAATTCCCACAGAAGCACCCACAAATCCTTCTGTTGGGTTGTATCAGACACCATGCACACACACATTCTTATTTTGTCTTATTGGGCTGCTTCAGGAAATTCCCATATTAGTGCCTGCCAGGCCCACAGGTGGCTAGGATCAGGCACTATGAATACATACATTCCCCCATGTCCTCTGTGTGCTCTGGGCTACTCCAGAAATTCCTGTACCAGAACCCCCCATCTGCCTCCCCCAGTCTTGAAGGATTGACCTGGTTTGGGATAGTCCCCTTTTTCAAATGCACATGCCTTGTAGTTTTAGTAAGCTTCAGGTTAAGTAAGTGTGAGATGGGCTTTTCCTGATGTTGGGGCTTGCATGGCATGCTCCTGGGGTAAACCCTTTGTGTCCTGTTAGAAGGAATCTTGGTTGGACAGTTGTAGGTTCTGCACTGGTGGAGGTCATGTGGTGGGCCAGTGGTGGGTTGGGGGTGTGCTCCAGTTAACTTGAATTGGCACTGGTTGAGTCCCCTGTGCCTCCTCACCCTTATATCCATGCGCACTGTAGCCACTCAGGACTGTTCTGTGGAATTCCTGCATTGCTGCCTACGAGTTCCCACTGGCAACATGGAGTCAGCATCCATGTACATTCCCCCTTGGGCCTTGTGCTCTCTGGGCTGCTCCTGGGAATTCCTGTGTTGGCACCTCCAGACCCCTCTGGCAACCAGGATCAGCCACAGTGAACATGTTCATCCCCTGCTGCCCCTCCTAACTCGGGCTGCTCTGGGGAATTCTCATGTCAGCAACTGCTGGTCCTGCTGGCATCCAGGATCAGGCACCAT
Organism: Smutsia gigantea; assembly: GCA_032199065.1. Classification (NCBI taxonomy): domain Eukaryota; kingdom Metazoa; phylum Chordata; class Mammalia; order Pholidota; family Manidae; genus Smutsia; species Smutsia gigantea. Next base: position 24,211 of record JAVSCE010003596.1, read on the forward strand.
TCATGCATGTGTTCTCCCATGGCACCTGTGTGCTCTGGGATATTCCAGGGAATTCCCATATTGGCACCTGCTGTGTCCCACTCATGACCAGGGTTCAGGTCTGCCACACATGTTCCTTTGTGGTGTTCTGGGGAGTTGCATTGGTGACAGCAGTGCACAGATTTGTGCAACTGCCCTGTGAGTTTGGGAACTATCTAGCTTGCTGACTAGGACTGGGCCAGTGGATAACAGCAGGCAAAAAGGCAGGACTGCTGGGTTGTGCCCATATACTGCTTGGGCCTGCACTAAGATATGAAGAAGAGCTGCAAACAATGGTGTGGGCTGGCTCCTTCCATTCTGTATTACCTCCAGTGGTTTCCTTGCCAAGCAGGGGATGTTTGCTCCTAAAACCTAGGTTCTTTCTTTTATGGTTTATTTGTTGTTTGAACTACTAGCTTTTATCCTGTGCTTCAGGGCAGGAATTCCACTCATGGCTCTCTCAGTATATCCCTACCCTGCCCCTCTGCTGGTAACAGTCCTGGGGTTGGGGTTCCTGTCATTACTGTGACTCCATCTTTCCTTCCATTTTCTATAAATTTGATCTTTCTATCCCTCATTGTGTAGGTGTTCACTTCATTCTCCATTCTTCTTCAGGGTGAAATGTTCTGTATGTAAATTTAGATTCACTACATAGGTGGGAGAAGTTAGATTCAGGCTGTCTCTTCTCTGCCATCTTTCCAGAATCCTCATTAACTCTTCTTTACATGTTTGCCAGAATTCACCTGTAAAACCAATTTGTCCAGGCCTTTTCTGGGTTGGGACTTTTTTCATTAATTCAATCTCAACTGGTTATTGGTCTATTTAGATATTCTATTTCTTCCTTATTCAGTCTTTGTAGTTCATCTGTTTCTAGAAATGTATCCATTTCTTTAGGTTATCCGATTAGCATGTAATTCTTCATAATAATCTCTCACAACAATCTTGTAAGTCTGTGGTATAAGTTGTAAGGGCTCCTCTTTCATTTCTGATTTTGTTTATTTGAATCCTTTCTTCTTTTCATAGTTTAGCTAATATTTTGTCTCTTTTGTTTATCTTCTCATAGGACTAGCTCTTAGTTTCATTGATATTTTCTAATGCTTTCCTGGTCTGTATGTCATTTATTTCTGCATGATTTTTCATGTTAGGTAGAATTATGTCTTTGTTGTTGTATTTGGAGATTAAGTGTGGTTTAAGGAGATGCATATGAGTGCCAAGTTGACAAGGGGTGAACTTGTAATGGTTAATTTTATATGTCAACCTAATAGGCTAAGGATGCCCAGGAAGCTGGTAAAACATTATTTCTGTTGTCTCTTGAGGGTCTTTCTGGAAGAGATTAGCATTTGCATAAGTAGACTGAGTAAATAATTGCCCTCATTAATGTGGGTGGGCATCATCTAATCTATTGAAAGCCTGAATAGAATAAAAAGTTGGAGGAAGGGTGAATTTCTTTTTGCTTGAATTGGGACATCCATGTTACTCTGCCCTTGGATATCAGTACTCCTGATTCTTTGGCCTTTGTACTTGGAATGGGACTTACACAATTGGCCCAAATACTCAGGCCTTAGGACTCAGACTGGGATTTATACCATTATCTCTAGGTCTTAAGACTTAGACTGAATTACACCACTGGCTGCTCTGGTTCTTCAATTTGGATATTGCAGATTACAAGACTTCTTAGCCTCCATAATCATGTAAGACAACTCCTACAATAAATTGCCTCTTATATAAATATCTATATATATATCCTACTAGTTCTGTTCCTCTGGAGAACCCTGGTTAATATAGTTTCTCTTAAGATCAAACGCTGATGGACAGTGACTGTAATGGGGTTGGGGGGGACCTGATGAAGGGGGTAGTGTAATCACCATAATATTACTCATTTAATTGAAGATTAATGATATCAAAATAAACTTATTTAAAAAATAATAATAATAATGCAGGCAAAAAAAAAAGATCAAACCTGTTAAAAATAGAATGTTTTGGCATATTTCAAAATGATTATTTTCTCTCTCCCTTTCCAGAAGCCTTAGGGATTTTTCTCTGATATTCACTGGAGAAACTGGTAGAAATCCTGGAGGGAAAACACAAAAGTGTGGGAGACTCCCTATGTTGAAGTAACCCTGGAGTTTTTAACTCTCAGATTTGTCCACATTAAGCCTTAAGCAATTAATCAATTACAGTTTTGGTTCTCCTAATTCAGAACTGTTTCTCATGGAGGTTTCTATTCATGGATTTCTGCTCTGGTAAGTTATGACTCTCTGTATCTGCCTGTCTTTCTCTCAAATTTTGGGGTCATCAGTTTTCTCTACCCTCGCTTCTCTGATGCATCTAAGAAGAGCTGTTTATTTTTCAGTTTGTTCAGCTTTTACTTATTGTTATAATGGAGTGATGACTTCCAAGCCCCACACATTCTGGGCTAGAAAGTGGAATTCTTAAATTTGTTTTCTCATCAAGAATATTGCCTAGTTTGGTGAGTGTTCCACGTGAACCTAAAAAGAATGTGCACTCTGCTGTTGTTGGGTGGAATGAATGTCCATTATATATAGTTGCTTGATAGTACTGTTCATGGTTTCTTTTTCATTACTTATTTCTTTTAAGACTCCCTATTGAGCACTTGGAATATTTGGAAATGATTCTGGGAAATAGATCTTTTTTCTCCTAAAATAACATTTTATCAATAAGTCAATTCCATTCAATTCAATCAAAATATACTGCTCATAATATCTACTTTAAATCACTCTGTATAGTGTTCCAAGAGACTGAAAGATGAAAAAAGGCAAAATCTATACTATACTTTACTTAATAGTAAGAAGGGTGAGATATGACAATGGTGGAAGTTGCTAGAATATGGTACAGAATATGAAAAGTGATATAAGAGTGGTACCAACAAAGATATATAGAGTTCAGAGAAAAGAGTTAAATAATATTAATAAAAACTTTATAAAAATTGTAAAGCACAACACGGAAGTCATTATTATTATATGCTTGAAGGGAATCAATAAATATTCATAATGGAAGTGGCATTTGAGAGGAATTCCCAAAGATAGGATCTTGATAGAGAAGGAAATTTTAAGCAGAGATAATAGCATGTGCAATGACGCAGAGGCAAAAAAAAAATCATGAACTGTATTGGTCTAACTGTAAGTAGTATAACTGCTAGGCAATGACAGTCTTTGGCAATAACTGAAGTGGGGAATGAAAGAATCAAAGCTTCCTCTTTCAGGAAGGACAAATTTAGCATGATACTTTGGCATATTTCAAAATGATTACTTTCCTCCTTTCCCTCCCTTAAAAGAGCGAAAATGAAGCAGGACAGCTATTATGTTGAATCATGTGAAATTGTGGATATTCAACTGTTTGATCCTGAAAAGTACGAATTTTCCATTTATACCTATAATGAACCTAAATACAGACAGGTAAATTGAGTTTCCCAGTTTACACAGGAGTCATCCATTGGATCATGTTCCCTTTTCCAAAAGAATTGGCTTATAGATGGTTTCTTAGGAAATAGTTTCCTTGGTTGAAGCAGGTGCATGTTTTCTGTAGCTGATTGCCAGGCCTGACCTCCTGCATGTGTGATTTAGTAATGTATATAACTGTCAAATCACTATGTTGTCCACCTGAAACCAACATAATATTGCATATCAACTATATGTCAACCATAAATAAATAAACAAATTCCTTTTGCTGGGATTAGCACTCTTTTAAAGTCATTGGGCCATCCATTTTGGTTCTGTCTCTTAGCTGTAAATGACCTAGAGTTTTACGGGAGAATACCTCCATTTAACCACAACTAGAAAGGAAGACCAGAATGTTTTTGATGGCAACATAAAGTCATGGAAGCCTCCCCCAGTCCTAATGGATTCCAATGAAGCCTTCTAATTTGAGTCAGAAAATGAATTATAGGATGATGTCCCCCCCAATTTTCCTGCTTTTATATTCATCAACAAAAAAAGTGTTCATTGAATGTCTGCCAGTAATTCCTCCAAGAGGGGCATCTTTTTACTTACTCATTTGCCAAATGGTTGTTTCACTTAGACTATTGGTTTTCAAGATTTTACTCTCAGGCTGCCTTTACAATCTTAAAAATTAGTAAGGACATCAAAGAGCTTTTGACTATATGTTTATCATTTTAGAAATTAAAACTGAAAAATGTAAAAATATTAATTTCTCAATACATTTAAAAGTAAAAATAAGAAATGTATTCCATATTACCATTAATAACATGTTTTGTGAAAAATTACTAATTTACAAAAATATTGAGAAGAGTGGCATGTTTTACAGTTTTACAAATCTCTTCATGTCTAGTTTTTAAAAGATAACTGGATTCTCATATCTATTTTTGCATATATGTTGTTTTGTGATATATTATTTTGTTTGTAATATAGGAAAAAAGTCTAGCCTTACATGGGTAAGTAACTGTAAAGGGAGAAATACTTTAATAGCCTTTTCAGGTAAGTGCATATTTTTCTTTGACACAACATCCAAACTAGACAAGTAATAATTTATTAAAGGATAATTACAATACAGATTCTGAAAACATGTTAGGGAAATTTTTGAACACTTTTATCGTTGGTCTATATTATACTTTGGATGATGTTTTACTAATGCCTGATTTTGTATCATCATGTCTTGATTGATTATTTTTAAAGTATTGCTTCACTGTTGACAGGTTTCATTATATAATATTAAGAAGGATCACATTCATTACTATCACCACCATATTAATCAGAAAAGATACTAGGAAGCCATTCAGATAACAGTACAGTTTTCCAAAGTTCTAATTTTCACTTGAAATCTCTAATTTTATCATTGGCAACAAATACTGTCAGTTGTCTTGTTGTTGTACTGGTCTATTTTATTCATATTTGATAAAATATATGTCAAATTTCCAAGTCATAAAATCATAATTTATCTGTTAGTCATTCTTTTGGGTAAAAATGATGTTGCATGACAAAAGAAACTCAGTTTGTAACTCAATCACAAAAATGCTTTTCCTTGAGAAAACCATATAACACCATGGTAAGCAGCAAAAAGGCTTTATGAATATTTTTTATTTTGTTATATAGAATATGTGAAAGACTGAAGTGTTAATGTAATAAAATGAAAGCATTTTTAGAATACAACAAATTACTTTTATTTTGGTATGCATCCACTTTTCAGCATTTAGTATGTCATTAATAGAAAAGTTGAAGTCAAATCCACCAGTTTCAGGTTTTGCTGTGCACACTAAGTACTTTATTTTTTCTTTTTTTTCATTGAGGTATGATTGGTATGCAATATAATATTGGTTTCAAGTGTATGACATAGTAATTTGACAGTTATCTACATTATTAAATGCTCACTCCAGTAAGTGTAGTTACTATCTGTCAAAATAGAAAGATATGCAGTATTATAGACTATATTCTCTATTCTGTACTTTAATCCCTGTGACTTATATTATTGAGATTTTGTGCCTCTGTATCCTCTTCACCTATTTCACCCACTCACCCCAACCCCTCCACCATGGTAACCACCAGTCTCTTCTCTGTGTCAATGAGTCTATTTGTTTTGTTTTGCTAAGATTCCACATATAAGTGAAATCATGTTATTTGTCTCTCTCTGTTAGGCTTATTTAACTTAGAATAATGTGCTCTAGATCCATCCATGTTGTCACAAATGGCAGGATTTCTTTCTTTTTTATGGATTAATAATATTCCATTGTATGTATGTACCATATCTTCTTTATTCATTCTTCTATTGACAGATACTTTGGTTGCTTCCATATCTTGGCTACTGTAAAAAATGTGACTATAAACATAGGTGTGCATCAGTCTTTTTGAATCGGATAACTTTTTTCATTGGGTAAATTCCTAGAAGTAGATTTAATGGATTGTATGGTATTTCTATTTTTAGTTTTCTGAGGAGCCTCCATACTGCTTTCCATACTGGCTGCACCAATTTACATTCCCAGCAACAGTGTAGGAGGGTTCCCTTTTCTCCACATCTTCACCAACACTTGTCATTCCTATTCTCTTGGAAAGTGGCCATTTTGGCTGTTATGAAGTGATATCTCATTGTGGTGTCAATTTGCATTTCCCTGATCTGTGATGTTGAGCATCTTTTCATGTGTCTGTTGGCCATCTGTCTGTCTTTGGAAAAATGTCTATTCAGTTCCACTGCCCATTTTTTAATAAGATTATTAGCTTTATTGGTGTTGAGTTGTATGAATTCTTTATATATTTTAGATGTTAGCTTCTTATCAGATATATCATGTGTACATATAGTCTCACATATATGATAGGTTGCCTTTTTGTTTTGTTGAGGGTTTCCTTTGCAATTCAGAAACATTTTAGTTTGATGTATTCCCACTTGTTTATTTTTTCTTTTATTTATTTTGCCCATGAAGATGTATCCAAAATAAAATTACTTATACTGGTATTCAAGAGATTCCTGCCTATGTTTTCTCCTAAGAGTTTTATGGTTTCATGCCTTAAATTTAGGTCTTTAATCCACTTTTTACTTTTGTATATAGCGTTAGACAGTAATCCAGTTTCATTCTCTTGCATATAGCTGTCCAATTTTCCCAATACCACCTATTGAAGAGACTGTCTTTTCCCCATTATATCTTCTTGCCTCCTTTGTCATATATGAATTAACCATATATGTGAGGGTTTATTTCTGAGCTCTTCATTCTGTTCCATTGATTCATGTATCTGTTCTTGTGTCAGTACCACACTGTTTTAATCACTGTAGCTTTGTATTATATCTTGAAGTCAGGGAGAGTGATATCCCCAGTTTTGTTTTCTTTCTCAAGATTGCTTTGGCTATTCAGGGTCTTTTCTGGTTCCATATAATTTTAGGGTTACTTTCCTGTTTCCATGCAAAAATATGACTGGTGTTTTGGTGAAGATTGAATTGAATCTGTAAATTGCTTTGGGTAGTATGTCTATTTAGGTATCATTAATTCTTCCTAGCCTTAGGTAAGGGATAGATTTCCATTTATTTGTGTTGTGTTAAATTTCTTCTTAGTGTTTTAGTTTTCAGAATACAGGGCTCTCACTTCCTTGGTTAGATTTATCCTGAAGCATTTTATAATCTTTGATGCATTTATAAATGGGAATGTTTTCTTAATTTTTCTTTCTGTTTGTTCATTTTCAGTATATAGAAAGGTAACACGTTTCCATATGTTATTTTGTATCTTGCAATTCTACTAAATTCATTTATTAGTTTTAATAGGTTTTTGGTAGTCTGTAGGGTTCTCTTTATATAGTATTGTTTCATCTGCAAATAGTGACAATTTTACTTCTTTATCAAATTGGATGCCTTTTATTTTTTTCTTGTCTGATTGCTGTAACTAGGCCCTCCAGTACTACATTGAATAAAACTGGTGAGAGTGGGCATCCTTGTCTTGTTCCTGATCTTAGAGGAAAACTCTCAGGTTTTCACCATTGAGTATATTAGCAGCAGGTTTGTCATACATGACCTTTATTATGTTGAGGTACATACCCTCTATACCCATTTTGTTGAGAGTTTTCATCATGAATTGATGTTGAATTTTGTCAAATGCTTTTCCACCATCTATTGAGATGATCATATGCTTTAACCTTCCTTTTGTTAATATGGTCTATTGCATTGATTGATTTACAGACATTTTACTATCCTGGCATCCCTGGAATAAATCCCATTTGTTCATGATGAATAATCCTTTTGATGTATGTTTAAATTTGCTTTGCAAATATTTTGTTGGGGATTTTTGCATCTATGTTCATCGGAGATATTGATCTGTAGTTTTCTTTTTTTTTAGTGTCTTTGCCTGTTTTTGGTGTTAGGACAATGCTGACCTTGTAGAATGAATTTGGGAGTATTCCCTCCTCTTCTATTTTTCTGGAATACTTTAAGAAAGATATTAGCTTTTCTTTAAATGTTTGGTAGAATTCACCATGAAGCTCTCAATTTTTTTTGTTAAGCATTTTTTTAATTGCCAGTTTAATTTCATTACTAGTAATCTGTCTGTTCAGAATTTGTCGTTCTTCCTGTGTCAGTATTGGGAGAATGCATGTTTCTAGGAATTTATCCATCTCTTCTAGGTTGTACATTTTGTTGGCATATGATTTTTATGTAGAAGTATATTGTAACTATTTTAATTTCTGTGTTGTCTGTTATAAATTCTTTGTCATTTCTGATTTTTTTTGTGCCCTCTTTCTTTTTCTCTTGATAAATCTGGCTAAGGGTCTATTTGTTTCATCTTCTCAAAGAACCAGCTTGGTTTCATTAATTTTTTTCCATTGTTTTCTTAGTTCCTATTTCATTTATTTGGGGGGGGGGATCTTTATTATGTCCTTCCTTCTACTAACTTTGGTCTTCGCTCTTTTTTTAGTTCATTTAGTTGTGAGCTCAGATTGTTTATTTGGGATTCCTCTTGTTTCTTGAGGTAAGATTGTATTGCTATGAACTTCACTCTTAGAACTGCTTTTGATGCATCTCTCATATTTTGAACCATTGTGCTTCTGTTTTCATTTGTTTCTATCTGACTTCCTCTTTGTTCATTGTTCCATTTCTTATTTAAAAACATGTCCTTTAGCTTCCAATTGTTTGTGGTTTTTTTAGTTTTTTTCTTGTAATTGATTTTGAGTTTTATACTGCTGTGATCTGAGAAGATGCTTGGTAAAATTTCATCTTCTTATATTTCTGGAGAACTGTTTTGTGTCTAAATATGTAATCTTCTCTGGAGAACATTCTATGTACATTGGAGAAGAATGTGTATTATTTTTCCTTTGCATGGAAAATTCCATATATATATCTTAAGTCCATCTGGTCTAACGTGTTACTCAGTGCCACCCTTTCCTTTTTTATTTTCTTTCTGCATGATCTATCCATTTATATAAGTGGGAGTGTTAAAGTTCCCTACTATTTTGTTACTGTCATTTTCTCTCTTTATGTCTGATGTTATTGCTTTATATATTTAGGTGTTCCTATTTTGGGTGAATGGGTATTTATAGTTATATTCTCTTGTTAGACTGATCTCTTCATCATTATGTAATGTTCTTCCTTTTCTCTTGTTACTTTCTTGTTTTGAAGTCTGTTTTTTCTAAGTATTGTTAACTCCTGCTTTTTTTCTCTTGTGTTTGCATTGGAATATCTTTATCCATCCCTTTACATTCAGTCTATATGTGTCTTTAGGTCTGAAATGAGTCTCTTGAAAGGAGCATATTGACGGGTTTTATTGCTTTATCCATTCAAGTACCTTATGTGTTTGATTTATGCACTTATTGCTTTTACATTTAAAATAACAATTGAGTGGTATGTACTTATTGACATTTTGTTAATTGTTTTCTGGATGATTTTGTAGTTCCTCTCTGTTTGTTTCTTACTCTTTTGCTCTGTTCCCTTGTGATTTGATGATTTTCTTTAATGTTATACTTAGATTTCTTTCTCTTTATTTTGTGTATTTATTATAGGATTTATGTTTGGGTTACCATAAGGTTCATGGATAGCTTCCTGTATATGAGTCTATGTTAGGTTGATGGTCACTTAATTTTGAATACATTCTAAAAGTATTACTTTTTTATTCTTATTCCTCATTTTATGTATATGAAAGTATAATCTAAATCTTTTTATTTTGTATATTCCTTGATTAATTTTGTGTATAGTTGATTTTACTACTCTTGTATTTTGAACTTCATATTCACTTTGTAAGTGATTGGTCTACTATCTTTACTGTGGGTTTGTCTGCACTGATGGAAAACATTAAACTTAAAAACTTTTCCATCTAAAGAAATGCCTTTAACATATCCTTTAAGACAGTTTAATGGTTTAAACTTCATTTATCTGAAAAATTTTTAATCCCTTCTTCAATCCTGAATGATAACCTTACCAAATAGAGTATTCCTTTTTTGTAGATTTTTTCATTTCAACACATTGAATATTTCATGCCAATCCTCTTGGCTTGTAAAATTTCTGCTGTAAAATCTGCTTATAGCCTTATGGAATTTCTCCTCCTAATAACAGTCTGCTCTTGCTGCTTTTAAGATTCTCTCTTTTTAAAAAAATCTTTGCCATTTTAATTACTATGTGTCTTGGAATAGATTTGTTTTATGCTTCTATCTTTCTCTTCTTCTCTGATCCCTATTATGTGAATATTGTTCCCGTTGGATTTGTTGCAGAGCTCTATTAGAATCTTCTCATTTTTAGAAATTCTTCCTTTCTCTCTGCTCATTAGTTTGTTTACTTTCCACTACTCTGTCTTCCAGTTGGTTGACCCATTCCTCTGCCTACTCCAGCCAATATTCATTCCTCTATTGAATTTTTCATTTCAGTTATTGTATTCTTCAGCTCTGACTGGCACTTTTTCACATTTTCTCATTGGTGAAGTTCTCACTGAGATAATTAATTATTTTCCACAGTTCAGTTAGCATCCTTATGAGTTACTTTGAATTATTTTTCAGGAAGATTGCTTGTCTGTGTTTCGTTTAGAAGTTTTTTGGTGTTTTGCCTTTTTTTTAATTTGTAACATATTCCTCTTATCTCCTCATTTTGTCTGTGTCTCTGGTTCTTCCTTTGTATTAGATTAGCTGTGCCTCCTGGTCTTGAAAGTAGTGGCCTTATGTAGCATGCATCTTTTGGTGCCCAGAAGTGCAAGAAGAACTGCTCACCAGAGCCCAGGTCTCTGCTGTGGCTAAGTCATGACTGCTATTAATGGGCTGTGGGCAGGGCTGCTCTCTGTCTGCCAGTAATTAATTGCCACTCCTAGGCTCTGTGTGATGCTTTGCATTTCTGCTAGGATGTCCTGTGTGCAGGGCCCCCTATGCCCATCTACTGCAATGACAAGTGCCATTTGGTTGTGTTGGGTGGGGCAGTTCTACAGGAGAATCCCAGGGTTGAGTGGCAGGTTAGGTGGTGAGTTTCAAAGCTGGATCCCACAAGCACCTGTGTAGTTGGACTCAGGGTGGGCTGGTCAAATGTCATCTGCATGCATTTTCTCCTCTGGAGAGTGATCCTTCAGACCCCCTCTTGCACACTTCATAAGGCTAACAAATCATTCAATCTGCTGCCCACATGTTGGGTCTCATAGGATCAACACAGCCTACTGGTCTTCCACAAGCAACTGAAGACTTGGTACCCTACAGTGCTCCAACACTTCCTGGTGTCCAGCACCTTTTATCTTCAAAGCCTAATGCAGCAGGAGCTCATTTTTCCAGAGCAGATTCCCAGTTCCATGTGTACCTGGTTCCTGAGCATTTATCGCCTCCACACTCCATTCCTCTCCAACCAGCTTGTGAGATGGGATGAGGGAAGTGCTTAAATTAACATTAATTATGTCTCTGTCCCTTTTGCCCTTCTAAATGTGGTCCTTTCTTCTTCACTAGCTATATATGGTCTGCTCTGTAGTCTTCAGGTCATTTTCAGAGTTAGTTGTATTTGGTGTAGGTGCTTACTCTGTGTGTATGTGGAAGGAGGTTTTCACAGTGACTTATTCTGCCATCTTCCTTAGACTCCTTCCTAAAATCTTTTTAATCCTTGCTGAAGATCATAATAAACATCAGCATGAAAACCAAATTATGCACCAAATTCAAGTTTTTTTGTAATTGTCAATCTAAACTAAACCCTAATGAATTGTGACAATGACAAAATGTTCATCCTGTTTATTTAAAATCTCTTCAACTGCCTTTAAAAATCAAAAGCAATTACAAGAAAAGAAAGTTAATCAGAGGAATTGAGTGTAATTACAAGTGTCTTGATACAGGCTTTCTCTAAGTTTGACCCGCTAAGGGTTTTGAGAGCTGGCAGGTCTGAGTAACACTGTTGTCTGATCTTTCACCATATCAAAACCTGAGCTAAAAAATCATCAGCTGATGATGACAGCAGAAACTGCATACCACACTTTAAGAAACAGTCTGAGCAACCTCAAAGAAATGCATGAATTTCTACTATTTTCCACAAGATGGTGCTATTACAATGTACATCAGCAATTATGTGTTGGGTCAAAACTGATTTAAAATTTTCGGTCAGTTTCAGAAATCAATGTGGCTAAAATGTTTCTTATTTTTCCTTTAAGAAAGTTTCGTTAGTAGGGTCTTAGGACACCAGATCTACCTTTTTATCTGAGCCCTCATTTCCAGCACAGAACTTTGTTCCCTGAATACTGCTTTGCCCAAAGTTACCTTCCATATAAACACTTTCATCAGGAGCATATAAACATCTCATGCTAATTTGGATGGTGATTTTTGCAATCATGGAAGCCAAAGGATTCACAAAGCCTTATCAATTAATGCTTTCTCATTGATAAAATTTCACCTCCTTCCAAATAACCTTATACTTTTGGTTCTGCAAATCAAATACCCTGGAACTCCATGAAACATTCTTGGAGATGGGATCCTTCATTTCTGTGGTTCTTAACCTTTATTTCCTGGTGTGAAGGGCACAAATCCTTTTGTGAATTTGATGAAAGCTGTGGACCTTCCTCTCAGAAAAAGTGTATGTACCTAAAAATTTGCATATAATTTCAAGGGGCTTAGGCGTGCCCTGGAGCCATGATTCAGGTTAAGAACCTCTGCTTTTGTGGTAGAAACTATTGCCAAGCCCCATCCCCTTCAGCTTAGGTAAAACAGAAGATCATATTAGACAAAAGAGATCTGGAATCTGTGTTATCTTACTGTTTTGCTATTATTAAGAACTTTATATGCTGTAAAATAGTGTTTTCATCCTTTAACAATCTCATGCCTCTAGTTGATGAACACAAAAACTTCATTCTCCCCCCAGAATTTTTACATGGCTTTTTGCTAATGAGGACATGGCTCTCTGCTTTAGGAATATGTCCTATATTTTTTAATATTACCCACTAGCCAAGATTTTTCCAGACTTAATTTTTGTATTCTATACTACAAAACAATAGGATTCTTTTCATCATTTAGATATAAAATTATCATGCTTAATTTTTTTTTCTTCAAGTTATCTGCCACCTACAGCACCCTCAGGGATTCTGACATTTTTTGAGAGGTTCTACTGACTAAAATTTCTCATTCAATATTTATTTATTCAATTCTTGAAGACTTTTCTTTGTACTTTCCTACTAAATAGCAAATTACCCTAGGAAAAGGTACATTTTAAGCCAGTGGTTTAAGTTATGTTTTATAGATTTTTGGGTCCCACAAAAATGATTGAGTCTGGGTGTGGGGTAAGTCATAGAATTTCCAGAATCTCCCACAGGCCTTAGTCTATTTACATATCAATAGGTGTTTACTGCTGCATCCTCCCACAGCCTCCAGGGCAAGGGGTGGAAAGAGGATGGCCTCCATTCCCTCCTCCCCTCCATACCTAGTGTGTATTGGTCTGATAACTGCCAGTCACTGGGGACCCAACTGCAGGGTTCCCCCCAGAAGGCATGGGTGGAAAAGTGAGCTTGTGCTGTGGCTGCAGAGTCACAGAGCACCAAATGGGCTTGGCTAGCAGGGAATGGGGAGAAAGGAGAGAGCATGCCATGGCCAGAGCATAGGACAGAGCTGGGCCTCACTGTGAGCAATAAAGAGGGTTTCTCCCAACCTACCCTTTCCCTTGACTTATTTTGGTTTCACTAGTTTTATAGGGGATTCACCCTAGGCCAGGAACACCTTCTCCCTGAGAGCTACACTGAGAATGTCTTATTTTCAGTTTTTAAAACGTACAAATTTTTATTATTAAACAAAACCCTCAAAAAGGTGTTATGTATCAAAGAGTACATAAGAGTATAACACAGTCTGAACTTGTGATTTTTATTCTTTGTAATATGAATTAAAAAATTGTGTTTATCGATTAGATTTATATTAATAAAATGTCACTCTATTTTTGCATTTTTCATTGGAAGAGTCTCAGCATACAATTTTGTTTGGTAATAGGATTCTTCTGAGAATCAATGCCATAAGCTATTAGTTAAACTACTCTCACACATTTCTCTCTTCAAGTAATTATTCTCCTCATATTTTCCCAACCATGCCACTATTCCTTCATTCCTCTCATCAGATCCTTTCAAATTTTCTTAAATATGTATTTTATCACTCATCCATTTACCCATTTATATCTTGTTGGACAGGGGATCCATGACCCACTTCCTCACTCAGTTCTTTTAGTAACCTGATTTCTCCTGGACCCCAGTCTTTTTTGTCTTCTTCTCACAGAAGTGGTGCTCTCTCAGACTCTTTGCATGTGCCACTTGTTCTGGCAGCTGGGGACTAAGTTTAACTGGTCTTCCTGGAAGGGGTTGAGGGCATCCACAGTTCTGGCTACAACTTGGTCAACAGAGCTATATCTAACCAGATACCACCAATGCATCATTCTGCTGCCCAAAGTTTACTCAGAGGTAACAGCTTGAGGAGCTGGCAATGTAATCCAGAAGAAGGAACATTTGAATGACCTTAATTCCTTAGGTATTTCTTCCTACAACTTCAGTTTGGCCACATGATTCTGCATGTAACTTTGGGCAAGTCACTTTCCTCCCTGAGTTTCCTCATCATGGTGTACAGTATTTTAAAAATGGGAGTCCTTTTGCCTGGACTCAAATTATCCTGGCTTCAAACTGGCTCTTCTGCAACCTGTGTGGTCTTATGCTCAACATTCTATGATTAGATGATGACCAGAAAAAGCAAGGGTCAGGACTACTGGGAATAAAGAAAGACCCAGGGGTTGATAGTAAGTCATTTCCAGGAGAGGGAAACAAATCTTGGATAGATTTTACCAGATGCTAAGTGGTGAGTTGGTAATAGATGTTGAGGAGTAGAGGCCTGGGGATGGTAAGGGTTTAGGCACACTGATATAGAAACCAAGCTTCTTGTTTTTCAGTGCTGTTTTGTCCTACAGTTACTATCATTCAGATCCTTGCAATATCTTACTAGATGTCTTATTGCTGTATTCCGTGCTCAACTACACTCAGTTCTGTAATTCCTTCTGCACATGAACCTGACTGAATTTCCTAAAGTGCAACCTCATCCATGTCAGTCCCATTCTTCAAAATTATCAGCCAGTGGCTTCCCATTACCTACAGAATAAAAAAGAAATTCTTTAGCTTTTTATTCAAAGCCCTTCTCGATCTGTCCTCAACGAGTTTCCAAGATACTCAGTGCACAGGTCACACTGGATTCTATTTTCTTCCAACATGTATTGCCTGTGCTTACCTTAGTGGACATTCCTATCCAACTTTCATTGTTGTCAAATGACACTGTGTCTCTCTGCTTTCATCTATGTTTTTGGAGTGCTCTGCTTGTACCTTTCATAGGCACTTCCTATATATTTCCTTTTTGTGTGTGATTGCTATTTTTGTTTTAGACTTCCCTTTATTATATGTAAATTCCAAGAGGTTGGGGTCTGTACATCTCTCGTATCTGTGTCTATTCCCTCTATCTATTCCCTCTACCTAATACCTACAACTCTGCCTAGTATGTTGTTGTGAATATTGTGATTCAGCAAATATTTATTGAAACAAATTTCATCTTTAAAATTGGCTTTCTCAAAACTGAAAGAAAAAAACAGCAGCAGACTCACAGAACCCAAGAATGGACTAACAGTTACCAAAGGGAAAGGGACTGGGGAGGATGGGTGGGAAGGGAGGGACAAGGGGGAAAAAGGGGCATTACAATTAGCAGACGTAATGTTGGGGGGGCACGGGGAGAGCTGTACAACTCAGAGAAGACAAGTAGTGATTCTATAGCATCTCACTACCCTGATGGACAGTGACTGTAATGGGGTTGGTGGGGGGGACCTGATGAAGTGGGGAGTTTAGTGACCATAATGTTGCACATGTAACTAGATTAATGAGACCAAAAATTTAAAAATAATGAAAAAAAATATTAGCTTTCTCCAAACCTAGTTGTCCCTTGTTCTATGTGTAATGAAAAGGCATTTTGAGCTATTCGATTTTTAGGGAACCATTCTGGCAAGCCACTTGGGTAGTTGTTATGGACTGTTTTCCAGCTTTAGCTTGATTTTGATCTCTGTCCAAGCCAGAAAATATCTTAATATGCTGGGGCAGCAAAGAGAAGGTTTAGAAACCAATTGTGACTGACTCTACTGCATTAAACAGTGTCTATCAAGATTAGAGTGAGGACAATGTCCATAATAATATGCTTTCAGCTGTTTTATATATTGCTCCTGTTCTTCCCACTCCAGGTTTCTAGGACTGCACAAAGCACACATAAGCTACCAGTCTGTTAGGGGTCCTGTCCATGCTACATCCTTCCTCCCACCAAAAATCCCAAGGGAAATGATAATACATGTTATCCCTAAGCCTCCACTTCAGATCAGACTGAACAGCCTTTCCTTGAGGACAGTTGATAGTATTTTATAAAATGGAAAATGGTGAAAATTGAGTCTATGTCCACTATGAGACACCATTATCTAATTAATGCAGAATTTTTTTCTGTATCCTGGGGCCAATGACAATGTAGAATAAGAAAAATTAAATGAAACTACTTAGAATTGAGTATTTGGATGGGAACCCAACAATTTTTAGTCCTTTGGGAGGCAGGAATTTTGTATATATGACAACGGAAATAAAATTGGAGAGGCACTAAACTTGCAGTGTGAAATAATCTCTTTTAAATTTGTGAAAATAGTTTTTAATTAGTTATTGAAAATGCAGGGAGAAAAAGCACAATTGCCAAAGTTTAAAATAGAAGATATTAAATTTTAATTCTTCTGTCTGTCTGAAATTTATCTTAGATATAGATTCAGATACTATGCAAAGATACAAGGCTACAAAAATCAATAATATTCACTTAATATTTACTACTTAACATACCATCTTATAGTATAATTTTATCAAAATGTGTCTTCCAATGAGAATTATTCAAACATTTACTGGCTTTATCATTCCAGATAATCTTTAGCACAATTAATAATGTTTAAAATCTAGGCAAGTTAACACTGGTAAAAGTGGAAGAGTAAGGACCTATGAAAATTCTCTCCTACATAAAAATAATGGAGAACACTAATTTAAAAAAATCAGAATGAACATTTTCAGAACTCTGGAAATTAACTAAAAGCTTGTAGCAATGATGAGAATCAGGAGATTTAAGAAAAATGGGTGAATCTCAGTAAGAAGAGTGGATTTTGTGGCATTAAAACTAGCCCTTTCCCCACCCTCTGCTTCCATCTCTGAAGTAGCTTTAAACACCAAGAGCTCATAATAATGGTTAAAACTAGCACCCTGATAGCCACCAGAGGTGGAAGAATGGGAAGACAGCTCTTCTACAGTTTTATTTACAGCTAATTGCCATGGTTTGACCTCTCTAGGGGGTTGCTGGAAGACCCTCCTTGCAAGGCTATCTTTATTCAACTTGACTCAGAGTTTTCCAGTGGTAAAAGCCTTTTTCTTCAGGGACATTTGTGAAAAAAAAAATAGAGGCAATGGTTTAACTTCACAGGTGCCTGAGGTGGTAGATAACAGATGGGACAAACAATAGACTCACCAAAAATCTTAAAAGGAGAAGGTGTGGAATGAGACATCCATAGGGGCTTTTGAAAGCTCTGACATATTCCTGAAAATTTGGGAGCCATATGTATGCATTGGGCTCTGTGCATGCCCAGAATGGGATGCATGCACAGAAAAGACCTGAGAAGACACTAACTTAATACCTATAGCTTACCTTGAGGTTCTGTGCAATCAGGAAATAAAGTAGGCCATAACATATACACACAAATAGCCTCTTTGCAAAGACTGTAAGAGTTACTGGTTCCAAGTATTTGTGGAAATCTTTGTCCAATCACTAGCCAACTGAGCAGAGATTTTAGAATACAGAACTTCACAAAATTAGTTTCAAAAAATAAAAAGTATTCTCCACACAAGACATAGAATACAAACTTCACAAAATTAGTTTCAAAAGATAAAAACAAACAAACAATGGTAAACTCTGAGGAAGGTAAGGGAAATGGCACAGATGAGGAAGAAATAATAGAGTTATTAATAGTTATATAAAGCAAGGTTTTTGTATACTATTGCACTAAATTAGTATTAACCTGAACTAGATTGTGATAATATGTAAAATATCCTTAGGGAATCGCTGAGAAAACAAACAGAAAAGATATAGCAACAGAAACAATAAGAAAATTAAAATGATACAGTAGAATATATCTAACACAAAAGAAAGAAGTAATTGAGTAATAAAAAAAATCACACATACAAAAAACAAATAATAAAATGGCAGACATAAATCTTATTTTAATAAAGTAAATGTAAGTGGATTAAACACTACAATTAAGAGGCTGATCTAGGCAGAATAGGATAAAAATATAATCCAACTCCATGCTGTTAAAAAGAGGCAAACTTTAGATTCAAAAACCATAAATAGATTGAAAGTAAAAGAATGGAAGAAATATGTCATGGAAATAGTAACCAAATGTAAGCTGGAGTAGCCATACTGGTATCAGACAAAATAGGCTTTAAGACAAAATCATTACCAGAGGCAAAGAAGGTACATTTTACGGTGATAAAAGGGTCAATCCAGTGACAACTTATAACAATTAAAACATATATGTACCTAACAACACATCCTTAAAACACATGAAGTAAAAACTGACAAAATTAAAGGGAGAAACAGACAATCCAACAATTATAGTTGGAGACTTCAGTATCTTACTTTTAATAATCGATAAAATAACTAGGCATAAATCAACAGGGAAATAGAAGACTTGAACAACATTATAAATCAACTAGTCCTAACAGACATAAGACACTCCATCCAACAACAGCAGAATATAAATTCTTCTCAGATGCACATGAACAATCTCCAGGATAGACCAAATGTTAGGCCATAAAGCAAGTCTCAAAATATTTAAAAGATTTATAAATCACACAAATTATATTTTCCAACCACTTCCATTTTCCAACCATTTCCAGAATGAAATCAGAAATTAATCATGTGAGTAAATTTAGGAAATTCAAAAATATGTGGAAATTAAACACACTATTATATAACCAATGGATAAAAGATGAAATAATAAGAAATTACAAACTACTTTGAGAATTAAAATAAATGAAAAATTACTAGAAATTATGGGATGCAGCCAAAGCAGCTCATAGAGGGAAATTTGTAACTTTAAATGTCTACATTTAAAAAGAAGAAAGCTCTCAAATCAATAACATAACTTTCCTCATTAAGAAGCCAGAAAAATAAGAGCAAACTATCTCAAAGGAAGCATCAGCAGAAAATATTAAATAGTAGAGTCAAATAATGAAATATAGAATAGAAAAACAATAGAGAAAATCAACAAAACCAAATGCTGCTTCTCTGAAAACAAGCAAAATTGACAAACTATTGCCTAGACAGACATAGAAAACAAGGAACTAGATTTAAATTACAACATTTTGTGAAAGAGGGGCTATTACTATTGACCTTAAAGAAATAAAAAGAGTATGAGGGAATGCCATGAACAACTGCAATACATTACATACTTTTGATAAATAGGAAAAATTCCTAGAAAGACACAAAAGTGCCAAATCATAATCAAGAAGTATAGAGGATTCTTGGAGATGGCAGACTAAAGAGAGCCCGAATATCCACCTTCTCCTACCTACACACTGAACCTGCAACTTCACAAAGAGCATTTTACCATGAAGAAGAATGAAAAAGTTAACACTTTCTATACAATGAGGGCAGAAATATCACTAAAGACCCAAAAGGCAGGAAAGACAGAGGCATGGCAACCATGGGAATCTCACCCCCAATATAGCTATCATCAGAGGCAGGGTAGGGATATCATTCAGATAGCCAGACATGGACTGTCTGCCTTGAGGAGCTGAAAAAAAAGCATTGTTCTTTAAAGTGCAACTAGACCAGAGTGAAAGAACCTGTTTCAGAACTAAACATACATTGTTTGACAAGGAAACCATTGGAGGCAATCTAGGAACAGAGGAGCCGGACAGCACTATTGTTTACACTCCTTCCACACATCTTAGTGTGGCCAAGAACAGGATGTGCATGCACACATCAATCTCAGACTAGGTATATGTAGCCCGATGACATTTACTCATACTCGGGTTTGCCTGCATGAGATCTGGTAGTCCTGTTATCCACCAGCCTATGCCCATCAACAGGACCAGAAAGTTCCCCAGATCTCAGAGAGGGTGCATGAATGTGCAGGCAGGTGCCACCAAGTTAAATCCCTACAGCACCATGGCGGAATGTGCATGAGAGGCTGACCCCTGCCCCCCAGGGAGATTGGGGGGCTGGTGCAGGAATTTCTGGAGTACCCCAGAGCACACAGAGGACATAGGGGAATGTATGCATTCATAGTGCCTGATCCTGGCCATGTGTGGGCCTGGCAGGCACTAATATGGGAATTTCCTGGAGCAGCCCAAGTGTGCAGGCAAAATAAAAATGTGTGTGTACATGGTGCCTGATACAACCCAACAGAAGGATTGGTGGGTGCTTCTGTGGGAATTACATGGTGCAGCCACAGGGGAATATGCATGCATTGTGCCTCATCCTGGCCACAAGTGGGACAGGCAGTACTGAATCCCAGCCACCAGCAGGACTGAAGATGCTGATGTGGGATTTCCCAGGAGTAACTCAGGATGCACAGGGGCCAAAGGGAAAAGTGCATGGAGGCTACTCCATGTTGCCAGTCAGACTTGGGGGAATTCCTCAGAGAAGCCCTGAGTGGCCCAGATTTTCCATAGACATTGGTTGAAGAGGCATAGGGGACTCAGCTGACACCAACTGAGGAGTTAACTGGAGTGTACCTCTGACCAACCACTGGACCAACACACGACCCCTGCCATTGCAGAACCCACAAGTGTCCAACCAGGAGCATTTTGAACAGGACCCCAAGGCTACACCCCCAAGGCCACACAGCCTGGAAGCCCCAGCATCAAGAAAAACCCATATCACACTTTATTGGTCAACAGCCTGCCAAAATCACAAGGCACATGCACCTGACAAAGGGGACTATCCCACACAAGGCCAATCCTTCAAGACTAGGGGAGGGAGCCCTTTCAAATAACTAAAAGAACCAAGCACAGAAAGTCATACAAAATGAGGAGGTAGAGTAATATGCTTCAAATGACAGAACAAGAAAAAAAACATAAAAATGCACTAAATGAAGCGGAGTTAACCAGTCTACCTGATAAAGAGTTGAAAGCAATGGTTATACCCACTGGACATGAGAAAACAACAGCAGAACTCAAGGAAGACCTCAACAAAGAGCAAAAAAGTCTACAGAAGAACCAATGAGAGATGAAGAATTCAATAGATGAAATAAAAAATACACCAGAGGGAATGAACACCATACTAGAGGGCACAGAATAATGGATAAGTGATTTGGAAGACTGAGTAATGAAAAGCACTCAAGCTGAACAGCAGAAGGGAGAAAGAAAGGAAATGAGGATAGGGTAAGAGAGCTCTGGGACAACATCCATATTACAGGAGTCCCAAAAGGAGAAGAGAGAGACAAAGGAGTAGAACATTTATTTGAAGAGATGAGAGCTGGAAATTACCCTAACCTGAGGAAGGAAACAGTCTACCAGGTCCCGGAAACATAGAGAGCTCCTAACAAGATGAACTCAAGAGAGCCCACAACCAGACACACTGTAACCAAACATCAAACATGAAAGACAATGAGAGAATCTTAAAACCAGTATGAGAAAAGCAATGGATTATATATAAGGGAAGCCCCACAAGGTTTTCAGCTGATTTTTCTGTAGAAACTCTATAAGCCAGAAGGGAATGGAATGATATATTCAAAGTGCTGAACAGAAAAACCCTCTAACCAAGAATCCTCAGCCCATCAAGGTTATCATTCAGAATTAGAGATTTAAAGAACCTCATAAACATAAGCTAAAAGACTTCACAACTACTAGATCAGCCTTGCAAGAAATATTAAAGGGAATTATTTAAAGGAAAAGACCCTAAATAACAACAAATTTAAGAAAGGTAAGAAACATTTCCACTGGTAAAGCAAACATATAGCAAAGGTAGTGGATCAATTTCTTAATCTACTATGAAGGTCAAAAATACAAAAGTAGCAAAAGCAATTACATCTAAAATTTAGTTAAAGAAATCAGTAAAACAGTGTAAAACCAGATATCTACATATAAAGGAAAGGAAGTAAGAAATACAGTACTGTTAGAATGAATTTGAACTTAAGTGACCGTCAGCTTATTATAGATTATTATATTCATAGGATGTCATATAAGAATCCCACAAACCAAAAACTTATAACAGATTCACAAAAAAGAAAGAGAAGGTAATCTGACCATAACAATAAAATCATAAAACACAAGAGAGGAAGAAGGATCAAATAAGGACAACAAAAACAACCAGAAAACATGCAGCAAAGTGACAATAGATACATACATATCAATAATTACTTTAAATGAAAATGCCTAAATGCTCCAATCAAAAGACATTGGGTGGCTGGATTAAAAAAACAAGACCCATGTTTATGCTGCCTACAAAAGACTCACTACAGAACTAAAGACACAGACTGAAAGTGAAAGGAAGAAAAAAGATATTCTATACAAATAGGGATGAAAGAAAAGCTGCTGTAATACTTAGGTAAAATAATGAAAGTAACAAGACACAAAGGACAATTACATAATGATAAAGGGATCAGTCTAACAAGAGGATATAAAAATCACATTTATGTACCCTGCATAGGAGCACCTAAATATATTCAGCAAGTGCAAATAGAACTAAAGGGAGAAATTGACAGCAACACAATCATAGTAGGGGACTTGAACACCCCTGCTTACATAAGTGGACAGATCATCCATAAAGAAAATAAATTAGGGAACCTAAGTTTTAAATGATATATTAAACAAGATGGACAGAACATATATAGAAAATTCTACCCAAAAGCAAGAAAATACACATTTTTCTCAAGTGCACATGGAACATTCTCCAGAAAAGATCACATATTAGGAAACAAAACAAGACTCAACAAATTTAAAGATTGAAATTGTATCAAGCAGCTTCTCAGAAAACAGTGATATGAAATTAGAAATCAATTACAAGGAGAAAAGTGGAAAAACACAACCACTTTGGTGCTAAACATAATGTTTCTCAATAATCAGTGGATCAAGAAACAGATCAAATAGGAAATCAAAGGATGCATGGAGACAAATGGAAATAGAAACACAATGGTAACAAAATATTTGGGATGCAGCAATAATGGTTCTAAGAGGGAAAGATACAGTAACATAGGCCTACCTCAAGATGTAAAATCAATCTCAAAACAATTTAAACATACAACTGAAAAAAGTAGAATAAGGGGGAAAAGAAAAGCCCAAAATTAGAAGAAGGAAGGACATAATAAAGATGGAAGCAATAAATAAAATAAGAAAACAGTAGAAAAATTAATGAAATCAAGGGCTTGTTATTTGATAAAATAGACAAACCATTAGCAAGACTTATCAAGAAAAAAAGAAAGTGGACACAAATAAAGTGAGAAATGAAAAAGTTTAGGACAAACACCACAGAAATTCAAAGAATTGTAACAGAACTTTACAAAAAATTACATGCCAGTTAATTGGACAAGCTAGAAGAAATTGACAAATTCCTAAAAAGATGCAATCTCCAAAGACTAATAGAAGAAAATCTGAGCAGACTAATTAGAAGTAATAAAACTGAATTGGTAATCAAAAACTCCTAACAAACAAAAGTCCATGAGCAGATTGATTCACAGCTGAATTTAACCAAACACTTAAAGATGAGCTAATGTCTACCCTTTTTAAAGTATCCAAAAAATAGGAGAGGAGGGAATACTTCCAAACTCATTCTGTGAGAACAGCATCACTCTAAATACAGAAACCACAAGAAAAAGAAAGCTACTGACCAATATCCCTGATGAACATAGATGCAAAAATCTTCAACAAAATATCTGAAGACTCAATTCAAAAATACACCGAAAAGATCATCCATCGTGACCATCTGGAGTTTATTCCAGGTATGCAAGGATGGTATAATACTCATAAATCAATCAATGTGACACACCTCATTAAGAAAAGGAAAGATAAAAACTATATGATCATCAAAATAGATGGTGAAAAACATTTGACAAAATTCAACATACATTTATGATAAAAAATCTCAACAAAGTGTGTGTAGAAGGAACATACCTCAACTTAATCAAGGCCATATATGACAAATGCACAGCCAACATCATCAATTTCAAAAGGCTGAAAGCTTTTTCTCTAATATAAAGAACAAGACATGGATGCTTGCTTTCACCAATCTTATTCACCACTCTTATGGTAATGGCAGTCCTTGTAATGACAATCAGGCAAGAAAAAGAAATAAAAGGAATCCAAATCAATAAGGAAGAAATAAATTGTCACTATTTGTAAATGACATGATACTGTATATAGAAAACATTAAGACATCATCAAAACACTTATAACTGATAAATGTATTCAGCAAAGTTGCAGGATAACAAGTCAATGTACAGAAATCTGTTGCATTCTTTTATGCTAACAATGAATTAGCAAAAAGAGAAATCAGGAACAACTCCATTTATAATTGCACCAAAAAGAATAAACTACCTAGTAATAATACAACCAAGGAGGTGAAAGACCCTGAAACTACAAGACACTCATGACAGAAATGCAAGAGGACACAAATAAATGGAAATACATCCTGGGCTCATGGATAGGAAGAATTAATATTGTCAAAATGGCCATCCTGCCCAAATTAATTTACAGATTTTATGCAATCCATATCAAAATACCAACAGCATTCTTCAGTGAACTAGAGAAAATAATTCTAAAATTCATATGAAACCACAAAAGGCCCTGAATTGCTAAAGCAATACTAAGAAGGAAAAACAAAGTGGAGGGGATTATGCTCCCCAATTTCAAGGTCTACTACAAAGTCACAATAATCAAAACAATGTAGTACTGATACAAGAACAGACCCATAGATCAATGGAACAGAATAGAAAGCCCGGATATAAATCCACACATATATGACCAATTAATATATGATAAAGGAGCCATGGATGTACAATGGGGAAATGACAGCCTCTTCAACAGCTGGTGTTGACAAAACTGGACAGCTACATGTAAGAGAATGAAACTGGATTACTGTCTAACTCCATACACAAAAGTAAACTCTAAATGGATCAAAGACCTGAATGTAAGTCATGAAACCATAAAACTCTTAGAAAAAAACATAGGCAAAAAAATTGGGGGGAATTACACTCCCTGACTTCAAGCTCTACTACAAAGCCACAGTAATCAAGACAATTTGGTACTGGCACAAGAACAGACCCACAGACCAGTGGAACAGACTAGAAAGCCCAAATATAAACCCAAACATATACTGTCAATTAATATATGATAAAGGAGCCATGGATATACAATGGGGAAATGACAGTCTCCTCAACAGCTGGTGTTGACAAAACTGGACAGCTACATGTAAGAGAATGAAACTGGATTACTGTCTAACTCCATACACAAAAGTAAACTCAAAATGGATCAAAGACCTGAATGTAAATCATGAAACCAGAAAACTCAAAGAAACACTCATGAGAGAAATTAATGATACAAATGGAAATCTACCCCATGCTCATGGATAGAAAAAATTAATATTGTCAACATGGCCATAATGCCCAAAGCAATTTGCAGATTCAATGCAATCCTTATCAAGGTGCCAATGGCATTTTTTAATTAACTAGAGCAAAGAATCCTAAAATATATACAGAATCACAAAAGACCCCAAACAGCCAAAGATATCTTGAAAAAGAACAATACTAGAGATATTATGCTCCTTGATTTGAAGCCATACTACACAGTTACAGTGATTAAAGCAGTTATGTTACTGGCATAAGAAAAGACACAGAGGGCCCAGAAGTAAGCCCACACCTATATGTTCAATTAATATGTGACAAAGAAATCATGAATATACAATGCAGGAAAGACAGTCTCTACAGAAATAATATTGGTAAAACTGGACAGCTACATGCAAGAAAATGAAACTATAACACTGTCTTATACCATGCACAAAAGTAAATTCTACATGGATTAAAGACCTAAATGTAAGACATAAAACCATAAAGCTCTTAGAGAAAACAGAAGTGATAATATCATGAATATCAACATTAGAAATATATCTTTTCTTTTTACATCAAACTAACAAGCTTCTACACAGCAAAAGAAACCATCAACAAAACAAAAAAGGCAACCTAATATATGAGAGAATATGTTTGCAAATGATATATCTGATAAGGGGCTAATATCCAAAATATATAAAGAACTCATATGACAATACCAAAAATATAAATAATTCAATTGAAAACTGGATGGAAGACATGAATAGACATTTTTTCAAGGAAGACATACAGATGGCCAACAGGCACATGAAAAGATGTTCCACCACAGTAATCAAGGAAATGCAAATCAAAACCACAATGAGATATCAACTCACAGAGGTCAGAATGGTCACCGTCCAAAAGACAAGACATAAAAAGTGTTGGCAATGATGTGGAACACTCCTACACTGTTGGTGGGAATCTAAATAGGTTAGCCACTGTCGAGAAAAATATGGAAGTTAGTCAAGAAACCAAAAATAGAAATGCCATATGACCCTGCAATTCCACTTTGGGGAATTTACCCAAAGAAATCAAAATCACTCATTTGAAAAAGCTATATGCACACCTATTTCCACTGCAGCATTAATTATAATGGTAAAGATATGGAAGAAACCCAAGTTCTTAGATGAATGCATATAGAATTTGTGGTAGGGGAGAAGGGGATAAAAGATGGCAGAGTAGGAAGGTAAGGTGGAAGCCTCCTCACACACACACACCAAGGAAGCAACTACAGCAAATACAACTAACCCTGAAAATGGCCTGAAAACTGCAGAACAGACCATCTACACCTGATGAAGAAGAGAAGACCGACCACACAGAGAAGGGTCAAGAGGCAGAGCCCAAGCCCTTCCCCCATCCCAGCCACAAGTAGGAGGGAGAATAGAGATAGGAAGGGTAAGTGCTCAGAAACTCTTTACATCAGGCCCTAGACATCTGCTCTGGAAACACAAGTCCACATTGCATTGGGCCTTAGTGATTAATGGGGCTGCCAACCCTGCCAAGTCAGAGCACTCTAGGAGGCTGAGATTCCTGCCACTGTGGAGGACAGGCACACTCTGTCAGTCCCACTGCGACCCAACAGAGAGGAAGCAGTTTAAAGCATTTGCCAGCTTCAGGAGGGGTGCCAAAGGGCTAAGTGTTGGAGGAAGCTCTCTCTTGAGAATAAAGGGAGAAAGGGAGGTAGATGACACTTCCCTGTCATCCCTTAGCCCAACTGGTTAGGCACTTGTGGGAGCAGGCCCAAATGCCCCATTCCCCTTGTTAGCAGCTCAGTCCTGAGGCATATCTGTGTCCACCCACCTGACTGGTCTTCTTGGCCCAGCAGTGGTCAGACCTTATTGCTTGGCAGGTAGAGGGAGGCTTCCCAGCATTCTTGCCCTTCTCTCATCCCAAATGGGGAAGTGCCTGTGGGAGCCAACTCCAAGTGTTCCCTCCTCCTCACTGGTGGCCCTCTCCCATGATCTGTGCACCTGCACACCCACCCCAGCAGCCCAGAAGCACCACCATCATAGCAGGGAAGGCAGAGGGCAGCCCTGCCCACAGTGATCCTAGCAGAAGCACCCTGCTCAGCACGCAAATACCTCTGCTGACACAGGTCACACACTGCTGGAAGAAAAGAAGAAAGGTGTCCCCACCCTCAATGATCACAGCAGAAGTACCAGATGCATGGTTCACAAGGGGCCTCTGTTGACAGAGACCAGTCACTGCTGGCTGAAAGGCCAAAAGGTGGCCCCACCCATAGCCCACAGACAGCAAATGGGCTCTACTACAAAGGATAACCAGGCACCAGTGAGTAAAGAGACTTGAACTCTTTGGGCACCACAGGATGCTTTCTTCATAAATACATAACTCTCTAGACCAGGAAGCATACCAGATCCATATAGCACAAAGAAAGAATCACAGAAACCCTGAAAAATGAGGAGGCACAGGAATATTTTCCAAACAAAAGTAGATGGTAAGACTCCAGAAAAAGGGCTAAATGAAATGGAGATCACCAAACTTCTTGATAAAGATTTCAAAGGAACAGTCATAACTAGGCTCACTGATCACAAGACACATACAGAAGATCTTAGGGAGGACATCAACAAAGAGACAGAAGACTTGAAAAAGAGCCACTCAGAACTGAAGAATATAGTAACTGTATTGAAATACACAATGGAGGAAATGAATATTAGATTGCTGCAAGTAGAGGAAACAGTGACATAGAAATTAGACAAGAGGAGCACTACAAAGCTGAGGAACAGAGAGAAAAAATAATTTCCAGGAATTAAAGAATTATAAGAGAATTATGTGAACAATCCAAATGAAACAATATTCATAGAATATGGGTACCAGAAGGATAAGACATAGACAAAGGGGTAGAAAGACTCTTTGAAGAAATAATGTTAAAAATATCCAAATCTCTGTAAAGAAATAGACATCCAGGTCCTGAAAGTGCAGAGAACCCTAACAAGATGAACCACAGGAAGACAACATCAAGACATATAATAATTAAAATGGCAATGATTAAAGATAGAGGATCTTAAAAGCAGCAAGAGAAAGGCAGGCAGTTACCTATAAGGGAAACTCCAGGAGACTATCAGCAGAAACTTTACAGGCCAGAAAGGAGTAGCACAAAACATTGAAAATATTGAAAGGAAAGGACCAACCACCAAGAATTCTCTACCCAGCAAGGTTATCATTCAGAACTGAAGGAGAGATTAAAAGATTCCCAGATAAATTAAGGTTAAAAGAATTCACTACCACTAAACCAGCCTTACAGAATATGTTAAAGTAACTTCTACATATGGAAATGCCCTTAAGTCTAAATAATTTTCATCAGTGAAAATAAACCTACAGAAATACCAGTAGACCAAACACTTACAAAGCAAGTAAGAATTCAAAAACAATAGTAGTAAAATCAACTCTACACAAATTTAGTCTGTGGATACAAAAAAGATAAAGATTATGACATCTTACAAATAAAGTGAGGATGAGGAAGAAGAATATGAAAGTATGCCTTTTAGGATGTGCTCAAAATTTAGTGATCATCAACTTAATGCAGCCTGTTACATATTTAGAATAATATCCATGAACTTTACAGTAACCACAAACCTAAAATCTATAATGGGTACACACAAAAAAAATCTTTAGCAGAGGACTTGAATAGACCTTTTTCCCAAGAAGACATAAAGATGGCCAAGAGGCATATGAAAAGATGCTCCACATCACTAATATTCAGGGAAAGGCAAATCAAAATCACAATGAGATATCACCTCACCTGTCAAAATAGCTACTCTCCAAGAAATAACAAGTGTTGGCAAAGATATGAAAAAAGGGGAACCCTCCTACACTCTTGGTGGGAAAGTAAATTGGTCCCACCACTAAGGAATGCAATATGGAGATTCCTCAGAAAACTCAAAATAGAAATACCATACAACCCATTATTTCCACTTCTAGGAATTTACACAAAGAAAACAAAATCACTGATCTGAAAATATGCACGCATTCTTATGTTTACTGCCGTATTATTTACAATAGCCAAGATTTGGAAGCAACCAAAGTGTCCATCAATAGATGAAGGGATAAAGAAGATGTACATGTACACAATGGAATATTATATGAATATGAAAATCAGCCATAAAAATGAAAGAAATCCTGCCATTTATGACCACATGGATGGACCTAGGTGGCATTATGTAAGTGAAATAAGGCAGGTGAAGGAAAGCAAATACCATACGATTTCACTTGTTGATGGAATCTAAAAAACATATAAACAAAATGAACAAAATAGCAGTAACTCATAAACACTGAGAAGTGACTGGTGGTTGCTATGGGGGAGGGGTTGGAGTAGGTGGGTGGCAGGTTGAGGGGAATAAACGGGCACAAATATTCTCAATCATAATATAAGTTGATGACAGGGATGGCAGTATGGCATGGAGACTATAGCCAGTGATTCTGTAACATCTTCCTATGTTGACAGATAGTAACTGTACTAGTTGAGGTGAGGATTTAATAATATGGGTAACTGTTGAACCACAGTGTTGTATACTTGAAAGTAATATAAGACTGTATATCAACTACACTTCAATTAAAAAAAGATGTGGTACTTTTATACAATGAAAAATTATTCAGCCATAAAATGAAGGAAATCTTACCATTTGTTAAAATATGGAAGGACCTTGAAGGTATCATGCTAAGTGAAATAGGCCAGGCTGAGACATACAAGTACTGTATTATTTCACTATATGTAGAATCTAAATAAAAAGCAAACAGAAAAGATATAGACCCACAAATTTAGACAAAATACAGTTGTTTACCATAGGAAGATGGGGCGATGGGTGAAATAGGTGAAAGGAATAAAGAATTACAAACTGGAAAATTGTAAATAAGTTAGTCATAGGAATGAAATTACAAATTACAGAATTTAACCAATAATATTGCAGTATTTTTGTATAGTAATGGGGTCACCACTTATTTTGGCAAGTATCTATTTATGTATATAATTATTGAGTCACTGTGTGTACATCTGAAACAATATAATATTGTATATCAACTTTATTCCAGTAGAAAAAAATAAAGAACTAGTGCCAGTCCTTCTCAAACTCTTCCATAATATTGAAGAGAAGAATGTTCCCAAACACTTCTTGAGGACAGCATTACCCTAATACTAAAGGCAGATAAGGAAACTACAAGAAAAGAAAACTATAGTCCAATAAATCTGCTGAATATAGATAGAAAAATTCTCAACAAAATATTAGCAAACAAAATGTAACAATAATAAATGGATCCTTCACCATGATCAAGTGGTATTTACCCCTGGGATGCAAAGATAGTTCAACATATGCAAATCAGTAAATGTGATACACCACATTAATGGAATGAATAATACAAATCATGAATGTAGATGCAGAGCTATCTTTTGACAATATACATGCTTTCATGATAAAAATGCTGAACAAACTGTATATAGAAGGAATGTCTCTTAGCATAATAAAGGCCATATACCAAAAGCCCACAGTTAACATTATGCACAATGGTGAAAACTTAAAATCCTTTCCTCTGTTATCATGAACAATTCAGGGATGCCCACTACTGCCATTTCTATTCAACATAGTACTGGATCCTAACCTGAGTTTTAGGCAAGAAAACAAAATAAAGAATATTCATATTAGAAAGGAAGAAGTAAAATTATCTTTGTTCAGAGATGATGTGATCTTATATATTAAAAACCCTAAATACTCTGCCAAAATACTGCTAGAATGAAAAATGAATTCAGTACATTTGTAGAATAAGAAACTCAGTTGCATTTCTATAAACTAACAAGAAACTATCTGAAAGAGAAATTAAGGAAGCAATCTCATTTGCAATAGCATTGGAAACAAAATATTTGGAAATAAATTTAACCAAGGATTGAAAGACTTGTACACTGAAAAATATAAGACAGTAACTTAAAATATTGAAGAAAACACAAGTAAATGGAGAGATGTCCCATGTTCTTGGATTGAAAGAATTAATACTCTGAGAATGCCCACACTACCCAAAGCATTCTAAAAATTCAATGCATTCCCCATCAAAAGTCCAACGGCACCTTTCACTCAAATGGAAAAAAATATATCCTAGAATTTGTATGGAACCAGAAAGGATCCAAAATATCCAAGCAATCCTGAGAAAGAAAAAAAGCTGGAGGCATCACAATAACCTGATTTCAAGCTATAGTAATCAAAGAAGTATGGTACTGGCATAAAAACAGGCACATAGATCAGTGCAACAGAACAGAAAACACAGACATAACCCCCCACATATGTGGTCAATAATTTTTGACAAGGGTGTCAAGAACACACACTGGAAAAAGGACAGTCTTCAAGAAATGTTTTTGTGAACACTGGATATTCAAATGCAAAAGAGTAAAACAAGACCCTTATCTTACACTACTCACAAAAATTATGTTGAAATGAACCAAAGATTAAAACATATGTCCTGAAACCTTAAAACTCTTAGGAGAAACATACGGGAAAAGATCCTTGACATTGTTCCAGACAGTGATTTCTTGGATGTCACCAAAAGCACAGGAAACAAAACTAAAATAAATAAGTGGGACTACAGTAAACTAAAGAACATCTGCACATCAAATGAAACAATCAATAAATTGAAAAGGCAACCTACATAATGGGATGAATTATTCACAAACCATATATCTGATAATGGGATAGTGTCCAAAACATAAAATGAATTCATCAACGCAAAAACAAAAAAAGCAAATATTCCAATTTTTAAAATGGGCAAAGGACCTAAATATGCTTTTTCCCAAAGAAGACATACAGATGGTGAACAGGTACATGAAAAGATTCTCAAAATAAAAAAAGAACGAGATCATGCCATTTGCAACAACATGGAGGGGCCTTGAGGGAATAGGCTAATTGAGATAAGTTAGACAGGGAAAGACATACTGCATGATATCACTTGTATGTAGAAATTTAAAAACTGGACTTTTAAAAACAGAAAATAGAATTGTGGATACCATGGCCTATGGGTTGGTAGAGTTGGAGAGATATTGGTTAAGGGTATAAACCTGGACTAATCTGTAAATAAGTTCTGGACATCTAACTTACAACATTGTGATTATGGGCAACAATAATGTAGTATAAACTTCAAAGTTGCTAAAACTAGATCTTAATTATTTTCAGCACAGAAATAATGGTAACTATATGATATGGTAAAAGTGTTAGCCAATGCTGTAGTAATAATATTGCAGTATATAAATTTAACAAACCAATAAATTGTGCATCTCAGGCTTACACATGATATGTCAATTATATTTCAACAAAAAATACATGAGATAATTTTAAAATTCCATCCAAAAAAAGAATAAAATACTTAGGAATTAATTTAATCAAGGAAGTTAGAGACTTGTATACAGAAAACTACAAAACATTGCAGAAAGAAATTAAATACATAAATAAATGGAAAGACATCCCTGGCTCATGGATTGGAATTTAATATTGTTAAGATGTCAGTACTATCCAAAGTGCTAAAGATTTGATGAAATCTGTATGAAAATCCCAAAGTATTATTTGCAGAAATAGAAAGATACATTCCAGAATTTATTTGGAATCCCAAGGGACCCCCAACAGCCAAAATAGTGTTGAAAAACATCGAAGTTGGAGGAGTCACACTTCCTGATTTCAAAGTTTAGTACAAAGCTGTACTGATGAAAACAATGTGGCATTAGCATAAAGAAAGACATGTAGACTAATGGAATAGAAATGAGAGACCAGAAATAAACTCTTGCATATACAGTCAAATGATTATCCACAAGTATGCCAAGATTTTTAATGGAGAATGGGCAGTCTTTTCAACAAATGGTGCTTTGAAATTTGGATATTCACACGTAAAGCATAGGAATTAAATCATTACCTAATACCATATACAAAAATTAAATCAATTGAATCATAGGCCTAAATTTAATAGCTGAAACTATAAACTCTTAGAAGAAAACAGGGAAAAAGCTTCATTACATTGGATTTTCAGTGATTTCTTGGATACACAGAAAACACAAGTAACAAAAGAAAAAATAGATAAGCTGGAACTCTTAATTAAAAAACTGTGCATCAAGAGACACTATCAATAGAGCAAAATGACAACCCAATGAATAAAAAAGATTTGCAAATTACATATCTGATAGGGGAATAATATCCAAATTATACAAATAACTCCTACAAATCAACAATACAAAAACAACCTAATTCAAAAATGGGTGATGAACGTGAATAGACCATTTCTCTAAAGAAGACATACAAATGACCTCTAAGCACATGAAAATATGTTCAATATCACCAATTATTATGGAAATACAAATAAATACCACAATAAGATATTACCTCAAACGCATAGAGAATGGCTTCATACCCACTGGGTTGATTATTACAAAAAAAAATCAGAAAATAATACATGTGATTAAGGATGTGGAGAAATGGGAACCCTTTGCATTGCTGGTGTGAATGTAAAGTGGTGCAGTCACTATGAAAAACAGTATGACAATTCTAAAAAACTTAACCATAGAATTACCATAAGATCCAATAGTTCCACTTCCAGATATACACACACAAGAATTGAAAACATGGATACAAACAGATATATATATATCCATGTTCATAGCACCTGGTATATACATAAAATGGAATATTATAAAAAGGAATTAAATTCTGGAACATTAGTATGAACCTTGAGGCAATATACTAAGTGAAATAAGTCAGAAACACGAGTACAAATATTGTATGATTTCACTTATATAAGGTAATCTTAGTAGGCATATTCATAGAGACATAAAATAAAATACTGGTTTCCAGGGACTATGTAAAGGGTAGAATGAAAAGCTATTTTTAATGGGTACTGAATTTTAGCCTGAGATAAAGTTCTAGAAATGGTTAGTGATGTGGTTGCACAATAAAGGGCTCGTAATTTGTGCCACTGAACTGTAAGTTTCAAAATGTTAAAATGGTAAATTTCATATTATTTATATTTTTACCATTAATTAATGGAGACTTCATGACTAGCATATATGATACCTCTATCAACCAATATAGCTAATTAACAAAAAATCCATTCTTTGACTACTGGAAAGCAAAGTTCATTGGAATAACTTTATGGTTATTGCATCACAAATAATGGAGAATTATATATGCCTAAGTGAATACCAAGTGATTTTGGAACACTTTAACCAAGTTCCTATGTTGGCCAGTCAATGAGGTTATGCAATATTGGGCCAAATTACCTCTTAAATGTCCATCAATAATTTAGTCTCAAGGTATTGTAATACCAGTTAATGATTTAACATAACCATATGTCAAAGATGGAAAATTCAAGTCCTGGCCCATAATCTAGAAATGAATATTATGATAATTCTTATTCCTACCCAGTGATCCAAGGCTGTTCATGTATGGACAAAGAAAGACAGCAGGGCCCTCAGCATCTGTGATCAGGAAAGCTACTCCTGGTTCCACACAGACAACATAAGTAGAAACTCAATTCCTGTGTGAATTTAACACCCTTTAGTGCTTCTTATATAAATTCCTAAAATCTCAAGTAAAATTTTAATACCACAAAGATAAGACTCATAAAAAATTTAGTGAGTCCAAAGAAAATGCAACATTTTAAAAATAAACCTACCATTCTTTTCCAAATATTGGAATTTTGCAGGAATTGACAGTTAAAGATAGTTATCAATTCATTCATATATTCAATAAATATTTGTTGAGGCTTACCATGTGCCAAGCACTGTGCTAGAAGCTGTGGTGCAAAATTGAAAAGGCTAGTACCAAACCTTCTCCCAAAAGCTATATAGGGTGGAAGACTGAAATATTACAATATAGTATGCTAAGTACCTGCAAAGGTAAAACACAGGCCATTATGAGAGTGCAGGAGAGCCTCATCTGATTCATATTGTGTCCTGGAGGGAACTCTGAAACACACAAAGAGCCTTGGAGGATAAGAATAAGACAAGTTGACATAGAAGGATAACATTACCAGCATAAGGAGTAGCAAACTCAAAATCCTAGCACCTGATGGCATAACACACTAGAGAGACTGCAAAGAGTTATGCAGTAACATGAGAAAGGAAACAAGGGTCAGTCATAAAAGGCCTTTTAATACAAGTTAAATACTTGGAACTTAGTCTTGAAGGAAAAGGACTGTTGAATTCTAAACAGGAGAGTGACCTGTTTAATTAAATTCTCAATTAAAAAAAATTACTTTAGCAGGAGAATGAAGTAGAGGGAAACAAGGTAGGAGTAATGGAGACCATGAAGAAGGCTGCACTAAAAATCTGGCCAGAGATTTTGAGTCAGTCAAATTAAGCTTATGAAAAAAAGGGTCAAAGTGGAAGAGGATTAAGAAAATTGAAGAGATATTTAGGAGGTAGAATTGACAGGACTGGGTTTTGAAGGTGAGGGAAAAGAGGAAGGCTAATATAACTCTTGAATTTCTAGCTTAAACAATGGAAGATGTAATGAAATGGTGATATAGGGGGAAAGAGTAGAGAAGGTTGGAGACTGAGCATGAGGTAAGAAGAATAAAGAGTTCAATTCTGAACAAGGTAAGTGTTCTGCTGGTAATTTGGAGCATACAAATGGAGACTGATGCATGCTGGAGATACAGATTTGGGGGTAATCAGCACATGGTTGGACATAGTGCTTTGGGCAAAGCAGACAGGATGATAGTTATCCTATAGAGAAAAAGGCATTTTCACTTTGAAACACAAGTCAATCAGTAATTCTCTAGAACACAGTTATATTGCAGAAGGGAATGTTATTCATAGTTTTCTAAATTAAAACATCAAGAAGAAAAAGGCCTTTCTAAGCATGGCCTCAACAGCAGAAACCATAAAAGGAAGAATTAATATATTTGTGTAAATAAAAATTTTAAACTTCTATAAATAAAAATGAATCAAAGTTACAAGAAAACAACTTACAAATATATTTGACAGAGACACAAGACAAAGAAATAAAAACATCAATATATAAAGAGCTCTTACAAATTGATAAGTGAAACAGAAGGATCTAATTTTAAAATATACAAAAAGAGTACAAATAAGCAATTCAAAAGAGAAAAGAACAGGCCAAAAAGGTGAGAAAAAATGTAGAAATCACAGGAAATAAAAAAATACAAATTAAAACAGCAGTGAAATAGCTTTGAGATCTATAAAATAGAAAAAAAATTATAACATCCAGTGTTAGGATGAGGGTGGAAAAACATACTCTCAGATGCTGTTGCCAGGAATGTAAACTAATTTATATAAAAGACAATTTGAAAATACATACTTAACAAAAAAATACTTAAGCATTGTCATAATGTCTTCTGCTAGTTAGTTCTTAGGAAATAGATGTGAGCAAAGATCTATGTATAAAGATGTTTATTGCAACGTTATATATTTAAATAATAAAAAAACTAGAAACAACATAATCTCTAAAAAATGATAGTTAAATAAATTATGGTACATAAATACAGTGGAACTCAGAAATGATGATGAATATTTCCTTATGTAGGAAGATGTTTTCTTTTAACATTTTGAGATCATAGAAAATATATTGATAAAAAAAGAAAGAAATCTTGCCATTTTTGCAACATGGATGGACCTAGAGGGTATTATGCTAAGTGAAATAAGCCTGGCACAGAAAGACAAATGAGATATGATTTCACTCATATGTGAAATCTAAAAAACAAAACAAAACTAAGCAAATGAACAAAACACAAACAGACTCACAGACACAGAGAAGAGAGTGCTGGTTACCATGGGGGATTGGTTAGCATCAGCGGGTGAAATAGGTAAAGGGGATAAAGAGGCACAAAAATTTCAATTATAATACATATTAGCCACAGGGATAAAATCACAGCATAGAGAATATAGTCAATAATACTGCAATATCTATGTTGGCAGATAGTAATTATACTTATTGGGGTGAGCATTTAATGATGTATGTAACTATTGAATCACTGTGTTGTATACTTGAAGCCAATATAATATTGTATATCAACTAGACTTCAATAAAAAATTAAACATTGGTCTTTGCCCCAGGTTCCTGGTACTGAACTCCTAAAATCCTTGTAATTTCCAAATAATAAGAACACTAGGAGCATCTTCTATTTTAATATTTATTTTTTTGACCCCATCCCTGACACAGAGCTCCTAAAACTCTTGTAAATTCCTAAGGGATAAGAGTAGAAGGAGCATCTTTTATTCTAATTAGGCAACTCTGGGTGGGCTGCTGGATGACTCCTGGATGGGGGCTAGTCAACAGAAAGAACACAACAACCAAGAACAAGCCATGATCACAAACTTGGAATTTTCACATCTGCCTCCCACTTCTCTAGAGAGGGGAAAGGGGCTGGAAATAGAGATAATAATTGATCATGCCTACAAGAGGGAACCTACATAAAATCACAACAGTTTGGGGTTTAGAGAGCTTCCAGATAGGTGAACACATCCATGCCAAAAGGACGATGCATTCCAACTCCATGAGGAGAGAAGCTCTTGCACTCAGGACCCTCCCAGACCTCACCCTAAGTACTTCCTCATCTGGCTGTTCATCTGTAACCTGTACCATATCCTTTAAGAAACTGGTAAATATAAGTGAGTTTTTCCATGAGTTCTGTAAGCTGCTCTAGCAAATTTAGACAGGTACCTGAAATGTGTGCAGGCAGTCTTATGGGACTGAGATCTTAACCTGTGGGATCTAACTGTCTCTGGGTAGAATATCAGAACTGACACAAATTACAGGACACTCAGCTGGCATCCCAGAGAACTGCTCATTGTGGGAAAGGCTTCTACACATTTGGTGACCAGAAGTGTCAGAAGTGAAGTGTTCTCTGTAAAAATAAAGCAGACCCAGAGGAATGAAAGACATAGTAGGGAAGAACAGGGTTTTTCCTATGTAAAAATGAAAAGGCTACATTTTTGCTTTATAAACAGAATATATTTGCTAGAAAATAAATATACTTAGTATAATTGCTGGATCATATGGAAGTACACTTTCCAGTGATGTTTTTAAGTACTTTGCAGGGTTAAAATTTTATGTACTTAATAATTACATTTGACAAATATATTTAAATGCCTACCCTATGCAAGGCTTTGGATTAAGCTACATTTTTCTGTAACATAAAGATAAGATACAAATTTCTGACCTCCAGGGACTTATATTTAATTAGAAAGATAGATTGTCACCTCTAAAACTGTTCAAGTTTGCAGGTGAGTAATGTGAATCAGAACTACTATAGCAGATTAGAGAAGTCTGAGAACTGTGTAAATAGGATAGTTAGGAAAGGTATGGTTAGTTAAGTATAACAGGACTGAGACCTGCATTTTGAAGTGGTAAGGCTGGGTTTAGAGAAGACAAAGAGTAGGGCAGAGCATTCTCAATTGAAGATCAGGATGGACAAAGGCTTTGAGTCTGAAATGATCATTACATGTTAGGGAAAAAGTAAGAAAAACAGAGAATGTCCCAATCTGAATAGGAGTTTCCACTAGACCAGGGCCACTGACACAGCCATACCAGTTGTGCACTGAACATCTTTGAAGACTGTTATTCAAACGTATTCTTATGCAAAGCCACCCTAGCTTGACTGCTTAGAGGTGGAAGTAAGGAAAGTTAGTAGGGGTATATCTGAATTTTCCTCTGCCCCTTAGAGTAGATGCATTTTGTCTGGCAAAAGCATTCCTTTGAACATATGCTTTCTTTCCTTGATTTTCATTTGTCTGCTTTGTACAAAGAAAAGAGTTTCTGCTCCTAAATAATCAATGGATCAATGACCAAATAAAAACAGAGATCAAGCAATATATGGAGACAAATGAAAAAAATAATTCAACACCACAAAATCAGTGGGACACAGCGAAGGCCATGCTAAGAGGGAAATACACTGCAATACAGGCCTAACTCAGGAAAGAAAAACAATCCCAAATGAA
This sequence comes from Smutsia gigantea, assembly GCA_032199065.1. Lineage (NCBI taxonomy): Eukaryota > Metazoa > Chordata > Mammalia > Pholidota > Manidae > Smutsia > Smutsia gigantea. The sequence goes on from JAVSCE010003596.1 coordinate 63,698, forward strand.
CAGTCTAAACTCACAATTAATGAAACTAGAAAAGGAACAACAAATGAGGCCCAAAGTCAGTAGAAGGAGGGACATAATAAAGATTAAGCAGAAATAAATAAAACTGAGAGGACTAAAACAATAGAAAGAATCAATGAAAGCAGAACCTGGTTCTCTGAAAAAATAAACAAAACATATAAATCCATAGCCAGACTTATCAAGAAAAAAGAGAGTCTACACACATAAAAAGAATCAGATATGAGAAGGGGAAAATCACTACAAACAACACAGAAATAAAAGAATTATAAGATAATACTATGAAAAATTACATAGTAACAAACTGGAAAACCTAGAAGAAATGGACAACTTTCTAGAAAAATACAACCTTCCAAGGCTGACCCAGGAAGAAACAGAAAATCTGAATAGACCAATTACCAGCAAAGAAATTGAATTGGTAATCAAAAAACTACCTAAGAACAAAATCCCTGGCACAGATGCTTTCAATGCTGAATTTTATCAAACATCTAGTGAAGACCTAATACCCATCCTCCTTAAAGTTTTCCAAAAAGTAGAAGAACAGGCAATACTCCCAAACTCATTCTACGAGGCAAACATCACTCTAATACCAAAACCAAGCAAAGACACCACAAAAAAAGAAAATTACAGACTTAATATCCCTGATGAACATAGAGGCAAAAATACTCAACAAAATATTACCAAACTGAATTCAAAAATACATCAAAAAGATCATCCATCATGATCAAGTGGGATTCTTCCCAGGGATGCAAGGATGGTACAACATTCGAAAATCCATCAACATCATCCACTACATCAAAAAAAGGACAAAAACCACACGATCATCTCCATACATGCTGAAAAAGCATTCGACAAAATTCAACATCCATCCCTGAAAATAACTCTCAACAAAATGGGTATAGAGGGCAAGTACCTCAACATAATAAAGGCCATATATGACAAACCCACAGCCAACATTATACTTAAAACTGAGAAGCTGAAAATTTTTCCTTTAAGATCAGGAACAAGACAAGGATGCCCACTCTCCCCACTTTTATTCAACATAGTTCTAGAGGCCCTAGCGACTGCAGTCAGACAACACAAAGAAAAAAAAGGCATCCAGATTGGTAAGGAAGAAGTCAAACTGTCCCTGTTTGCAGATGCTATGATATTGTACATAAAAAAACCCTAAAGAATCCACTCTAAAACTACTAGATCTAATATCTGAATTCAGTAAAGTTGCAGGATACAAAATTAATACACAGAAATCTGTTGCATTTCTATACACTAACAGTGAACTAGCAGAAAGAGAAATCAGGAAAACAATTCCATTCACAATTGCATCCAAAAGGATAAAATACCTAGGAATAAACCTAACCAAGAAGTGAAAGACTTATACTCTGAAAACTACAAGACACTCATGAGAGAAATTAAAGAAAATATCAATAAATGGAAACACATCCTGTGCTCATGGATAAGAAGATTGTCAAAATGGCCATCCTGCCTAAAGAAATCTACAGATTCAATGCAATCCCTATCACAATACCAATAGCATTCTTCAATGAACTGGAGAAAATGGTTGTAAAATTTATATGGAACCACAAAAGACCCCAAAGCAATCCTGAGAAGGAAGAATAAAGCGGGGGGAATTATGCTCCCTGACTTCAAGCTCTACTACAAAGCCACAGTAATCAAGACAATTTGGTAGTGGCACAAGAACAGATCCATGGACCAATGGAACAGACTAGAGAGCCCAGCTATAAACCCAAGCATATATGGTCAATTAATATACGATAAAGGAGCCATGGATATACAATGGGGAAATGACAGCCTCTACAACAGCTGGTGTTGGCAAAACTGGACAGCTACATGTAAGAGAATGAAACTGGATTATTGTCTAACCCCATACACAAAGGTAAACTCAAAATGGATCGAAGACCATTGTAAGTCAGGAAACCATAAAACTCTTAGAAAAATACATAGGCAAAAATCTCTTGGACATAAATATGAGCAACTTCTTCATGAACATATCTCCCCGGGGAAAGGAAACAAAAGTAAAAATGAACAAGTGGCACTATATCAAACTAAAAAGCTTCTGTACAGCAAAGGACACCATCAATAGAACAAAAAGACATCCTAAAGTATGGGACAATATATTCATAAATGACATATCTGATAAGGGGTTAAAATCAAAATTATATAAAGAGCTCATGCACCTCAACAAACAAAATGCCAATAAGCCAATTAAAAAATGGGTAGAGGCGCTGTACAGAAACTTCTCCAAAGAAGAAATTCAGATGGCCAACAGACACATGAAAAGATGTTCCACATCGCTAATCATCAGAGAAATGCAAATTGAAACCATAATGAGGTATCACCTCACACAAGTTAGGAAGGCTGCCACCCAAAAGACAAGCAACAACAAATGTTGGCGAGGATGTGGAGAGAGGGGAACCCTCCTACACTGCTGGTGGGAATGTAAACTAGTTGAACCACTGTGGAAAGTATAGATGTTCCTCAAAAAACTAAAAATAGAAATACCATTTGACCCAGGAATTCCACTCCTAGGAATTTACCCTAAAAATGCAGCAGCCCAGTTTGAAAAAGACATATGTACCCCTAAGTTTATCGCACCACTATTTACAATAGCCAAGAAATGGAAGCAACGTAAGTGTCCATCAGTAGATGAATGGATAAAGAAGAAGTGGTACATATACACAATGGAATATTATTCAGCCATAAGAAGAAAACAAATCCTACCATTTGCAACAACATGGATGGAGCTAGAGGGTATTATTCTCTGTAAAATAAGGCAGGTAGAGAAAGACAAGTATCAAATGATTTCACTCATCTGTGGAGTATAAGAACAAGGAAAAAACTGAAGGAACAAAACAGCAGCAGAGTCACAGAAACCAAGAATGGACTAACAGTTACCAAAGGGAAAGGAATGGGGAAGATGTGTGGAAAGGGAGGATAAGGGGGAAAAAGGGGTATTACAATTAGCACATAATGTAGTGGAGGAGCGTACAGGAAGGCAGTATAACACAGAGAAGACAAGCAGTGATTCTATAGCATCTTACTATGCTGATGGACAGTGACTGTAATGAGGTATGTGGTGGGGACTTGATAATAGGGGGAGTCTAGTAACCTAATATTGCTCATGTAATTGTACATTAATAATAGCAAAAAGAATCCCTGTATAGACAAGGACCACTCAAATAAAGTTTTACTACATAAATAGAAGCATAATTAAGCTAATAACCTTTTCCCCCAAAGTTCTCATTCACAAAGTTTTGACTGCAAATACTACCTTCCAAAAAGCCCCAAATAGTTTCCTCTTTTAAACAATATCCCTTGAAATTTTATTAACAGTATTATTTTGTTTCTTTTTCTTTATACACAGACAAACACTTGCCTACTACAGTTTATCTCAATTCTGAATTAATCAAGTCTCAATGAATGAGATTTTAGTTAAATCTAAATTTAACCTTGTATGTCATGTTTTAACTTCAGTATAACTGCTGTGATCTTTGGACAAAATAAACTGGCCCTGATTCAAATGCTAATTAAAACAAGATATGGATATTTCCTTACATAAGGCAGAGGAGAAAAAGAGCAGTTAAAAATCTCTTGAAAGTACCAAACTTCCTGGAAGTACAGCACGGAGAAGACAAGTAATGACTCTACAGCATCTTACTATACTAATAATGACTGCAGTGGGGGGCTGGGGTGAGGACTTGATAATATGGGTGAATGTTGAAACCACAATTGTTCATGTGAAACCTTCATAAGATTGCCAATCAATGATACTTTAATTTTAAAAAAAGTACCAGACTTCCTGGAAGATAACATCACTTAAGTCTTTTGGTATTCCTAAAATAAAATCAATAGTGTTAAAATAAAAAAAAGAAAAAAGAAAAGTAGTTGGAAGAGTGTAATATTTTAAAACAGTAATGAGAGGTAAGTTTGAATAGGTAGAATGGGGCTTTAGCAGAGTACATTGATTGCAAGCTTTGTAGTTTGGAAATGAATCTTGAAGCAAATATGGAGTCACAGGAGAATGTGGCGCAGGGTCCTATTCTTGTTGTGGAAAAAACTGAAGGCTAAACTAGGGAGAAATGGGTATGGTGCTCCCTAGGGTTTCAGGTCCTTGCAAAAAGAAATAATTGATGGAAGCTGGCAAGAAGAGAAGCAGGCAAAGTCCCCAGGGCCTTAGGTCAAAAATAAATGAGTACTAGAGAATATGGGTAGTGAATAAAAACAAAACGCATGTACTTAACCAATATTAAGCTCTGTATTTTTTCTGACATAGGGTTGGAAATACAATAAGATTAGAGTGCAACATAACTCATGAGGAAAATGGAAAAATTAGTAACCTCCAGGCAAGGCCATAGCAGAAGAAGCCTCTAAAAAGGAGGAAAGTATATCTAAAGAAATTACAACAGCTGTTTTCTTGCCTCACTAGGTATTGTATATAATAGGAATCATTCCTAGCAAGGCAGCAGTCAGGCTGGCAAAAACCAGATGTGATTAATACAAGTATTAACCACACATAACCTGGTCGCAGAATTGTGTAGCAGATGACATAGAGAGCCACAAGTCATCCCCTGGGACACATGCAAGTCATGTACAGTAGCCAAAGATTACACCACCAGAAAAACTCAGAGGTTCTTGTGGGAACACCCAGGCACTGCCTGCCAGGTGGGAAGGTGTTCCAATAATAGATCTTGGTTCAGGCTGTCAGTGACCTTATGTATATGGCAAGGAATGAAGAAAAAAAACCTGAAGTTTATCACCAGCAAGGTCACATATACTGTAACACACTCAACTTAAAATGTTCTTGATGCCAAGTTAAAGTGTTAAAAAATGCAAGAAGCCAGTCAGTACTACTAAGGATATTTCTTGGTTTTTCTGAGGATATGATAAATTACCAGGAGGCAACCGAAGGCCTTCTTGTGGAAGCATCTCTAGCAATACGGTTAAAAAATCAGATTTAATATGTCACTAGTTAACATTTGCTAGCTAAATTCAGAACCTTCTGGGTTTTGCTGGAATATTTGCAACCCATCAAGGGAATAAACTCTTATTTCCATCATCTACATGGTAGCTGCAAATATCTCCTGAGGGGAAAAAACGTAACTGGATTGCCACTGAAACCCAAATCTAAAATGTTCCTAGTTCATATTGCCAAAAATATTTCCCAGAAGGAAATTAACTATGATTTTAATGTCCCTGGAAACAAGCCAAACAATAAATTCACATTATGGAAGACAGAGATTAAGAAAACAAAACTCAGGGTTCACATTTTGGCACCTAATCCAGAGGTCTAATACTCTAATGTGACTCCCCTCCCCCATTATAAATCCAGGGGCGGATATCCCAGGCAAATACCTTTGAAACCATAATCAGTCAAAGGGAGAAATAAAGTTTATTTCTTACAAGCAGTCATCCACTTCTGCTCCCCCAGGTCTCTCATGACCAGGCTGCAGAAGAAGAGCCCCTCATCCAATGTCTCCCATCCAGATAAGCCTTCACTCACCCTTGTAATTACCTATTCATATGGAGATGGCCTGCTCCTCTCCACCCCCTGGAAACACCTATTGTATGGAGATGCACTAAAGCCAGGCAAGAGATTCTGGAAATATTGCAATTCTTCCACACCCATGATGCCATACTCCTCTCCACAACTCCACCAAAAGATAAAATGAGGTTATCCATGTGCCTTGATATTGCATTAATAAAACATAATGAATCAGTATTGCTCTTCTCAGATAATATATTATATTTTAATGGGGACCATATGAAAACTTTGGTCAACAGTGCTTTCCAATACAAACAAGATGCAGGTATTGTTAACCAACAAATATTTACCCAACATCCAATCAGTTCAGAGAATAAGAATTCAGTGATAAAAAGTCTCTCCACCCTCGAAAAGCTTACATAACAGTGAGTGTGTAAGTGAACAGAGCATAGTCACTCAGAATTGTGGAAACAAGGTCAGAAGAATGACACTCTGTGATACTGAAAGCAATAAAAAAGCAATGAAATAATTTAAGGTACAAATAAATACATAAACATGCAATGGAAAAAACTAATTAGCTGCATAAATGACCAATCCTGAGACATTATTTGTTAGATACTAACAATGTTCCTAAACTTCAATCAAGAAAGCTAGGTAGGGTGTTTCTCTAAAAGTCCTCCAATCAATTTGCATTAATATGTCTGAACAAAGGGTAATATCAACAAGATGAAGGAATAGGAAGCCAGACACTCTTTCCTCCCAGGGAGACATCAACTCAGTACATAGATGAATTCCTTTTGTGATAAATACACAAACAAATTAAGAGGCTCCTGAACTCCAGGTAAACACAAAACCAGCTGAATTGAAGCTTGTAGGAAAATTTGTGGTATCCTGTAACTCCGGGTAGAAAAATCCTGGGGCAAAATACCTCTAAAACAAAATCAGTCAAAGGGAGAAATAAAGTTAAGAAACCCTTTTATTTCTTACAAGCAGTCATCCTGTCTCTTGACCCAGCTGCAGCAGAAGAGAGCTCCACCCAAACTCTCCAGTCCAGATAAGCACTTGCACACCCTTGTAATTGCCTATTGACATATAGATGACCACTTCTCTCCACCCTTTGAAATACCTATTGATATGGAGATGGACTACTTCTTTCCACCCTTGGAAACACCTATTGATATGCAGATGCACTAAAGCCAGGCAAGAGAATCTGTAAATATTACAATTTTACCCATAGCCCACCCCTCCAGAAATCTCACCACACAATCTACACATTCTCCATCTTCTGCAATGGCCCCTGTGCAAGAAAACTGAAGCATCGTAACCAAGCTAATAACATAGAGTAGCAACAGCAATAAAATCATGATAATCCTCAAGCCAGAGGCTTCAGCTAGGTTCAAAGTACTAGGCAGATTAAGTCCATAGCTCACCCATTCCACAGGCAGGCAGTAGCTGAACAGGTAGGGAGTTCATAGCAATCATCACATGGCGCTGCAGCTAGGGGACACATCCAGGCCACAATAACTGTAGAAGAAACTAACCTTAAGGGCAATAAGACACATGTTTTAATGACACCAGCATAGGCAAATCTTGTCCATCAGGTAGAATACATGCAAGAGAGTGGTCCTGTGATAGAACAGTGGCAGAAATTGGAATACCAGACTTTCCCCCCCTCCTTGTGGGAGTTACAGATGGGTCAATATATAGGGCTATGGGAGGTACATGAACTGGCCATAAAGATAAAACAAAACTTCCCCATAAGACACCTCCAGGACATTTTAGGTAAACTACCATAATCTTTGGGGGCCACTCTTCTGTTATTCCAGGAACATACAGGAGGCCAGCTTGCAGGTCTTTTCCCCAAGGTGCCAGAAGGGTCAGCCATCATTAGTACATGTGTCAAAATGTCCAATGCCAGTCTCCATGTTGTTGCGGGACTCAGTCACATACTGCACTTCTGATGGGGCTCTGCTGACCTCTTCAAAGGTGAAAAGTAGGCCCCACTGACAGTCTATAGCCTACAGCCTTGTCTTCTGGCTAAGGCAGGCTATGCTGCTAGCCAATGCATCTGGGCTACAAGGTACTGCTGAGGCCCCAGCCACAGCTGTCTTCAGTCACATGCACATCTAGCTCACAGGGCCCTGGTGAGTCTGTCTCACTCAAGACCTCATGGCCTTGACTGTCCATTTTGCACAAAAGAGGTAAATTCACACATTTCATGATAGCCCTACCTAATGCCCTTTCATACCAAATGGCATAAGGGCTTCAGAATTTGTGCCAAATGCAGAATAAACACTCTCCATAGCCTACAAGTCCCAAAACCTCTTCCAAAAATGCCACATCTATCTGTAAGGTAATAAGACATGAGCACAACATAATACACAGTATTGGACGTCCTATTCCCAAGGGCATTTGTACTTGTTTCACACAGCCCCACCCTACAAACAGTGGGGGTGGCCCCTGGAAAACCCTCTGGGTCACAATAAATCATGGAGCATTCAGCTCCTGTGTCCACCAGGGACAGGACACACTGCCCATTAACTGGGGACTAATAAATATCATTCCACATGTGGCCTCTGGTCCCCACCATGTCTCCCAAGGTGGAGGCTTTGACCCTCCCCTAAGTAGAACCACAATGCCCAATTGTCATCCTGTGAGGATGAGGGCCCAAGCGGACCTGAGTACTGTCCCCCAGGAAGTCTTGCAGGGACAAAGGCCAGACATGGGGCTTTCCCTCCAGCCTCTATGTCCTGGACCTCAGTGGCTGGAACTGATGCTCTGGCTTTAATTGGTGCCACCTGCTTTTTTCTCTTTCTTGTTTGCATGAAATATCTTTTTCCATCCCTTCACTTTTAGTCTGTGTATATCTTTGGATTTGAGGTGAGTTTCTTGTAGGCAGCATATAGATGGGTCTTGCTTTTTTATCCATTCTGTTACTCTGTGTCTTTTGATTGGTGCATTCAGTACATTAACATTTAGGGTGATTATTGATAGGTATGTACTTATTGCCATTGCTGGCTTTACATTCGTGGTTACCAAGGGTTCAAGGGTTGCTTCTTTACTATCTAACAATCTAACTTAACTTTCTTGTTAAGTTATTGTAAACACAGTCTGATGTTTCTTTATTTCTCTCCCTTCTTATTCCTCCTCCTCCATTCTTTCTATAATAGGTGTTTTATTCTTTGCCTTTAGTTAGTATTTGGATGGTCTGCTTTCTTTGCTATGATTTTTTTTTTTCTCTAGTGACATCTTTTTAGCCTGAGGTGTGCTTCCATCTAGAGCAGTCCATTTAAGATATCCTGTAGTGGTGGTTTATGAGAGGCAAACTCTCTTAACTTTCGTTTATCTGGAAATTGTTTAATCCCTCCATCATATTTAAATGATAATCGTGCTGGATACAATATTCTTGGTTCGAGGCCCTTCTGTTTCATAACGTTAAATATATCATGCCATTCTCTTCTGGCCTGTAAGGTTTCTGTTGAGAAGTCTGATGATAGTCTGATGGGTTTTCCTTTGTAGGTGATCTTTTTTCTCTCTAGCTGCCTTTAATACCCTGTCTTTATCTTTGATCTTTGCCATCTTAATTATTATGTGTCTTGGTGTTGTCTTCCTTGGGTCCCTTGTGTTGGGAGATCTATGAGCTTCGGTGGACTGCGAGACTACTTCCTTCCCCAGCGAGGGAAAGTTTTCAGCAATTATTCCTTCAAAGACACTTTCTATCCCTTTTTCTCTCTCTTCTTCCTCTGGTACTCCTATAATGCGAATATTGTTCCGTTTGGATTGGTCACACAGTTCTCTTAATATTCTTTCATTCCTAGAAATCCTTTTGTCTCTCTCTGCCTCAGCTGCTCTGTACTCCTGTTCTCTGTTTTCTATTCCATTAACAGTCTCTCGCATCTCATCCATTCTGCTGTTAAGCCCGTCGATCGCTTGTCTGATTTCTGTATTGTCTTTCCTCAGTTCCCTCACTTCCTCCCTCAGCTCTTGCACATTTCTCTGTAGGTCCATCAGCATGGTTATGACTTTTATTCTGAATTCTTTTTCAGGGAGGCTGTGCATTTCCATCCCTTCAGACTCCCTCTCTGGGGTTGTCTGGTTGATTTTGGTCTGAACCATATTCCTCTGTCTTTTCATGGCTGTATAATTGGTCACTGATAGTTGCCACGTATGTCAGCTGGGCTCTTTAAGACTTTAAAAAGAGAAGAAAAAAAAAGAGAAAAAAAAAGAAAGAAAGAAAGAAAAGAAAAAAAGAAAAAACAAAACAAAACAAAAAAAACAAAAAAATGCCCACCGGACGTAGATTCTGTGGGAATGCTCTAGGTGGCGCTATTGCCCCACTATTCCACAGCTGTGACTGTGCCGCTCCGCAGGGCCCTTTATCGCTCTGGCAGGGGTGGGAACGAGTAGGAGGCTGTTGATCTCAGTGAGAAGTGTTAAGTATGGCTACGCTTCCTCAGTCGCCAGCTAAGGCGTCTGAAACTCCCCAGGACTCCCAGCCTGCTGGGCTGAGTGTGCTGGGGCGATCCGGCTCCTCCGCTGGGCTCCTGTCTCTTTAAGACCGCTGAAGAAAGCGCGCGCTTTTTTTTTTCCTTCCCGGGAGCCGGCTGCAAGCACCCTGGCGCGTTCCCCGCTCAGATCCTGCCCCTCTGTCTCTCCAATCTCCGCTGCACTGCGCAATGTGGGTCAGCGCTCCCCGCGCAGATCACCGGGGCTGGCTACTTCGCGGGGTGCACTTCCACTCCCTCCCGGCTCTGAATCCTCTCCTCCCGCCGGTGCGCTGGGGTGGGGGAGGGCTCGGGTCCCGCCGGGTCGTGGCTCCGTATCTTACCCGCCTCTTGGGGTGCCGAGTCCTCTCGGGTGTAGCTGCACGCTGTGCGCTTTCCTGTGTATTCTTGTCTCTCTTTTAGGAATAGATGTATTTTCTGTGTTTTCGTAGATAAATATAGTGTTGGGAGGAGATTTCTGCCGCCCTGCTCACACCACCATCTTCCCGGAAGTGACCTAGGAGCATGTTTTTAAGCCTCCATGTGCTTGTGGGCTTTTTCATTTTCTTTGCATAATTTATTTCTAGTTTTATACCTATGTGGTTTGAGAAGCTGGTTGGTACAATTTCAATCTTTTTGAATTACTGAGGCTCTTTTTATGGCCTAGTATATGATATATTCTTGAAAATGTTCCATGTGCCCTTGAGAAGAATGTGTATCCTGCTGCTTTTGCGTGGACAGTTCTGTAGATGTCTGTTAGGTCCATCCGTTCTAATGTATTGTTCAATGCCTCTGTCTGCTTACTTATTTTCTCTCTGGTTGATGGGTCCTTTGGAATGAGTGGAGTGTTGAAGTCCCCTGAATGAATTCATTGAGTTCTATTTCTCCTGTTAATTCTGTTAGTATTTGTTTCACATATGTAGGTGCATAGATATTTAAAATGGTTATATCCTCTTGTTGGATTGACCCCTTTATCATTATGTAATGTCCTTCTTTGTCTCTTGTCACTTTCTTTGTTTTAAAGTCTATTTTGTCTGATGCAATTACTGCAACTCCTGCTTTTTTCTCCCTATTAGTTGCATGAAATATATTTTTCCATCCCATCACTTTTAGTCTGTGTATATCTTTGGGTTTGAAGTGAGTCTCTTGTAGGCAGGATATAGCTGGGTCTTGTTTTTTTATCCATTCAGTGACTCTGTGTCTTTTGATTGGTGCATTCAGACCATTTACATTTAGGGTCATTATTAATACGTTTGTACTTATTGGCATTGCAGGCTTTAGATTCGTGGTTACCAAAGGTTCAAGGGTAACTTCCTTACTATCTAAGAGTCTAACTTAACTCACTTAGTATGCTATTACAAATGTATCTAAAACTTCCTTTTTTTCTCCTCCTTTTTCTTCCTCCTCCATTCTTTATATATTACGTATCATATTCTGTACTCTTTCTCTATCCCTTGACTGACTTTGGGGGTAGTTGATTTAATTTTGCATTTTCTTAGTTATTAACCATTCTACTTTCTTTACTGCAGTTTTATTACCTCTGATGGCAGCTATTGAACCTTAAAAACACTTCCATCTATAGCAATCCCTCTAAAATACACTGTAAAGACAGTTTGTGGGGTAAATTCTCTCATCTTTTGCTCATCTGGAAATTGTTTAATCCCTCCTTCAAATGTAAATGATAATCTTGCTGGGTAGAGTATTCTGGTTTGAGGCCCTTGTGCCTCATTGCTTTAAATATATCATGTCACTCCCTTCTGTCCTGTAAGGTTTCTGCTGAGTAGTCTGATGGTCGCCTGAAGGGTTTCCCTTTGTATGTGATCTTTTTCTCTCTCTGGCTGCTTTTAATAGTCTGTCCTTGTCCTTGATCTTTGCAATTTTAATTATTGTATATCTTGGTGTTGTCTCCCTTGGGGCCCTTGTGTTGGGAGATCTGTGCACCTCCATGGCCTGAGGGACTATCTCCTTCCCCATCTTGGGGAAGTTTTCAGCAATTACTTTCTCAAATACACTTTCTATCCCTTTTTCTCTCTCTTCTACTTCTGGTACCCCTATTAATAAAAATATTGTTCCATTTGGATTGGTCATGCAGTTCTCTCAGTATTCTTTCATTCCTTTTTTCTCTCTATGCGTCACTTCTTTGTATTCCTCTTCTCTAATTTCTATTTCATTTATCGTTTCCTCCACCATATCTAATCTGCTTTTAAAACCTTCCATTGTGTTCCTCCATGATTTAATCTCCATCCTAAATTCATTCCTAAGTTCTTGAATATTTTTCTGTACCTCCAGGATCATGTTTATCATTTTTATTTTGAAATGTCTTTCAGGAAGATTGATTAGTTCAGTCTCACTCA
>JAVSCE010003597.1:0-286353 GCA_032199065.1 Smutsia gigantea
TTTCTCAAGGTCACAAGAGTCATCCCTTTGAAATGCAATCATCAAGGAACATATGCCCCCATTTCCCATTCTCTATGGGAGGCTAGAAGCCTAATTTCCGAGGGTTCCTTATTCCAAGTTGTAAAACTAACTCCCATCATGAAGATACAAGAAAGTTTAGTTTTCCTCAGGGCTAGAACAATTACTAAACATAGGTGCCTTATGATCCCCCATCCCCAGCTCTTAAAAACTCTCTAGCCCTTTGCTTCTGAGTAGCTGAGTTCAGACTAAGTTCTGGTCTCTCTCCTTTATTACAATAGTCTTGAATAAAAGCTTCCTTAATTGTTTAACATTGTCTAGTGTAATTTTTGCTTTGACACAAGAACTGGGCACTCTGCAATAACAGTCACTCATGTAGTGTTCTATTACATTTCATCTATTTTCAAATAAGGATAGAGATTAAGATAGGTCTCCTGCTAGTTTTGGTGTCTTTATCTGAGAGGGCAGAAAATCATATGTGTCATTTATCTAAAGAGAAATGAGTATGCTAACTATATATTACAATAATATACAATAGCTATATGTTATAGTAATATACACTAGCTATTTATCATAGTAATATAGACCTATGTGTTACAGTAAGAGGAACTAGCTATATAGTACAGTAATATACACTAACTATATATTACAGGAATATACACTAGCTATGTGTTACAAAGTAAGATGCACTAGTTATGTTAAAGTAGGCATGATGACAGACAGGGCTTCAGAGCTCATGGGTCACAGCCACACATTATACTAAGTAACTGGATGGAAGTGGCACAGAGACTGAAAGTCTGTTAAAGTATCAGTGACAGTTGCAGAAGTGTGAGTTCTCTAGTCTAGTTCTCTGATTGGAGGAGGAGAAAAAAAGGTAGAAAATAAAACAAAGCCCTTAGAATTTGTTAAATAGATAGGCACATACATATCCGGAGGATGACAAAATCGGTGCTCTTTATCAGTTTGAAATCATTGGAGGAAAGTAACTGGGGAGACAATTTTTTTTTCTCAGCCTCATTTTCTTCTTGAGGCCCAGAAAGTCACAACAGTAGGTCTATTCAAGTTAGAAAACAAAATACCATTCATTGGTCTTTCTCAGTGCCCAGATGACTGGATATCCCAGACCCTAGCTCACAAACACAAAAGCGTGTGAATAACAGTAAAAGAAAGCTATGTCTGGGTAGGAGGACACAAACAATCAGAGCTATGGGACACTTTAGGACCCTCTCATTAAACCATACTCATGGATGACCACTTGTAAATGGAAACATTAAATTAGATAATATGTGTAAAACCACCTGGGAACTGTCTCCAGTACATTTAAAAAAGCTAAAGAAATGGTCATTTTTGTTAGTGATGATTAAGTTTCAACAGGCTTTTTATCTTGAAAATCAGGCACCCTTCATTTGTTAGAACATTGCACAATATATTTATGTGACAAACTTCTCTGGAACTCATCAAACATTGTGAAAACTACAATATGTACAATTGGCTTACAGTAATCTCATGAGATAAAATAGCTTTGAGGAATGTGACTTTGGCATAGCAACGATACAGTACAGATTGTATGTGGAAGGGAAATCTGGATAGTGGCTTTGCTGGAAGAAAGTAAACGTTGGAATCCAAAGGCCTTAAGTGGTGGGAACATGATGAAAGTTAGGAAATAAAATAATAGGAAGCCCAAAATAGAATTAGAGTGTTTAAATGTTTATATGTCAGTCAACCTCTGCAATTTATGGATGATGAAATGGTGAAGCAAAAGGTCAGTGGTGGGCAAAGCGGAATGAGGAAGGTTTTAGCACCTCCTCCAATCTCCAACGTAAGTATACGAGATGGCACTGTGCTGGTACATCTCCTGTGCCCCCTTGTCAGCCAGATTGCTGCTCGGATGCCTCTCCTAAACAGCATTCCTGGATCTCCCCCATCAAGGCCAGACACGCTATGGCCAAGGTGATCATTGAAGAGCAGGGCCTAGAAATGGAATTTTTACTCTGTCTGATTTTCCTCTATGCCACTTTATTTTAAGAAAACAGTGGTGGGTAAAAAGGAGTTAGAGATCCACGAAAATTAATGAAAATAGACATGTAAATAAAAATGAGGAAAATTATACACAATTTTGAGTCTTGAGAATTGAACACTCCAAAACACATATAAAATATATATATATATATATATATATATATATATATATATATACATATATTAAGCATAAAATCCATCCTACTTCCTTAAGAACCATCTTTAATCAGACAGTGGATGACTCTTGGCATGAGATGTTAAATGAGAAAAATCTAGAAGTGCTATTCATTGAACCCATGGGGTATCTAGATTATCGAAGTTCACTTTTAATATTACTGAGAGAAATTGGGAGGGCATAAAGTAGATGGCAAAAAAGACATCTCATAATCATCTTTTTTTAATTTCACACATGGAACTCTACTTTCTAAATGATACAGAATTGTTCCAATGCATTCTTTTTGAAGGACTAACTCTCTGGACTTTGGGAGAAAACTCAGATACAACTTAATCATTATAACCACAGTTAAAGTTGCTGGAAGAGGCAGAGGCTTCTGGTTCCATGCCCAAACTTTGTTTCAGTGAATGAATCCAGAGTAAATAAACCATATTCCCTCATACAGCCTATAGTATCAATCTATGGGTGTCAAAAAGAACACCAACAGAATCTCAGAGGAACTAAAAAACCTAGGAGACAACCCAATTCCTCTGGCGACCTGCCAACTGCCTGACCCTCTGATGGACACTTCTTGCTGAAAGTAAGACAATCAGCAAGCATATCAACCAGGACGGATTTTTTACTTCAAATGGTAGAGTATAGATCTACAACCAGCTTAAATAGATAAGGGCTTTTATTCCCTCAGAATAAGATGTGGCAGCCAAGGTGTGTGAAACTGCTCAAGGGTGCCATTCAGGACCCAGGAAGGTACAGGTTCTTCCTGCTTCACTAGCTTCAGTGGGTGGCTTTCATCCTAATGCTCGCTGTGTGTCTGCTGTCCCTCTAGGCATTGTGTCTGCCTGCTGGCAACAAGGAAGAAGGAGAAAATGTCAAAGAATACATGGCTAGGGGTGTCTGCTCCATTGAAAAATGTTCCCAGCGTCCTTACCCAGGGAACGCTGTGACTCCTGCTTCCATCTCATTGCCTAAAATGGCCCTGCCTAGCTGGATGAGAGTCTGAGCGAGCAAGTAGTTGAGGTTTCCAGACTTTATAGGAGAGAAAGAGAGCATGAAAACACGGGTGGTTTGGAGAAGTCAGTCCATATAGTCTGCTGTAGCAAGTAATCAGATCACAGTGAGGCGATAAAGCAGAAATTGCAAATTGAAAGTGTGTTTTCTAACTTTAAAAACTACTTCATAGTCTTCCCAAATACCCCTATGACCCACCTGAATCCATGTGCTCTTAAATATTTCATTATGTTAATATACAGATTCAGAACAGTTGTTAAGAATGAGTAATAATTTAGTGAAAGAGATAATTGTGTGTGTGTGTGTGTGTGTGTGTGTGTGTATGTGTGTGGTGTAAATTCTGGAAGGATTGCATGGATCATGGAAATGCTGATATTGTTGTTTGCACCTCCAGATCCACTTGTTTTTCACCCCTTTCAACTCTGCCTTCTAGTCTGTGTGGCTGACCTGTATTGAATATAACAACAGGGTTTCCTTGCTTTCTGGCCTCCAACTGGGTTTAGCCAATAAGGAGCTCCCACAGGAGATCAGAGGGCAGGTGGACTGTGAGTCTAACACCTACGTAGATGTTAGTTCCTTCCCTGTGAGGACGCATAGGATGACTTGTGCCTCAACTGAAGGCCACTGCTCCTCTCACCAAAGCCTGCTCTGCACCCAGTAACGATTGGCAATGAGTGTGTACTACAACTGGGAATATTTGAATACTGATCATAGTGACTAGATATTTGATTCCATTAAGAAATTAATGTTATTTTAAGTGTGAAATGTTATTGTGAATACATTTTAAAAATATAAAATATCTTCCATACATGTATCTAGAAACATGGGTAAAAAAACCCCGATATCTCACACTTGTATTAAGTAATCTAAAAGAGGTGAAGTACATGGGTTATATATGATATAACCTTGACCATGACCTGATATTTTTGTTGAACCTTAAAAGGTACATGCAATTCATCATGTATTTTCTCTGATTTTTCCTACATTGGAAATTTTTTGTGGCTAAAATTAACAATAAAATAGTCACTGTTAGCTGTTACGGCAGGTGTATTTGCTTCATGTGTATGAACAGCAATGACGACTGATCCCTATTTCCTGTGCGCTTACTATAAGCAAGGCTCTGGAGTAGGTGTTGGATCCCGTCATCATTTAATCTCTACCACAAACCCATGAGAGAGGTGTTATTTGCCCCATTTGATGATGAGGGCGTGGAAGCTTAGTGAAGTTAAGGAGTTAGTTCAAGGGTACACAATCTAAGTTCTGGTATTTGAACCTAGGAAAGTGGGTGGCTCTTTCCCGTTCTCGCTTACGGCTATATGTTGGGCCTATAGCACAGAGAATAATGGAGATATGTCAAGAGGAATTTAGACATCTAAATTAAGCCAAGAAAACTTCATGATCTGTAAGGACTCTTTTTTCCCCTCTACGATAATTAGATTCATGATTGTCTTTTTATTCTTTTCCTCCTTTACTTATCAATATTTATTGAATTCCATCTATGTGCCCAGCACTGTGCAAGGGCTGTAAGATATAATGGTACACTCCACAAATAAGTGAAAGCATATGGTATTTGTCTTTCTCCACCTGGCTTATTTCACTGAGCATAATACCCTCTAGCTCCATCCATGTTGCTGCCAATGGGAGGATTTCTTTTCTCTTTATGGCCAAACAATATTCCATTGCGTATATGTACCACAGTGTCTTTATCCATTCATCTCAAAGACACTGAGAAGTAACTAGTGGTTACCAGGGCAGAGGGGTGGGGGTGGGTGGGGGAGAAGGTGAAGGGAATAAAGGGGCACAATAATTCACAAACAGAATATAAGTTGGTTTTGGTGATGGAAGTACAGCACTGAGAATACAGTTAACGACTCTGCAACATCTTACTACATTGACAGACAGTGACTGCACTAGATGGGGTGAGGATTTAATAATATGGGTAACTGTTGAACCACTGTGTTGTGTATTTGAAACGAACATAAGATTGTATATTAATGATACTCTTAAAAAAAAAGAAGTGAGCCCCATTCTTAAACAAAACATCTCTAGATATACCTAAAAAAAAGATATAGCAGTATACAAGACAGAGCAGGCTCCTTTGCAGCTTATTGTCTGGTCTAGTAGGTAGGAGAAAAATATCAAAGGCAAATAAAATAACATGGATTTGAAAACAATAATTAAGGGAATTGAAATAACAGGGTGGAAAAACTATATTAGATATGATATGAAGTAGGATGTCTGACCTAGTGAATGAGAAATGATTAAGTTAGTTGGTTGGTTTTCTGTTTTGGGGATGGGAGGGTAGGGAGATGGGAAATCCCAGCATTGTTGAAAAGCTGAAAGGATACCAGTGTGGCTGGGGCAGAGTGAGAAAAGAAAAGTTGGGAAAAATAAAGTTGGAGACACAGACAGGAGGCAAATTATTCAAGACTTGTAGTTACAGTGGAGTTTGCATTTGGACAAGTACATCATGACATTCTGTGAATCCAGAGTAATAATACTATTTGCCAACCTTGATCATTTATTAAAAGACATGTTAATAAATTCTGTGTTACTCTCACCAGTGTGTTAAAAAAAAACCACAAATATCTCTCAGCCTGATCTCTTAACTGAGCTCCAATTGTCTTGCTGGATGTCCCTCATCCTCTTATTACTTGTCTAAAACTCACCATGTTTCCCCAGAACTTACTTATCTTACATTTCTGATCCCAATGAAAAGACTGACATCCACCCAGTCACCAAAGAGAGAATGTGGATTTTTCATCTGTACCCCAGAACCCTCTCCTAATAGTCCACCAGCTGCCAAGTTCTACAGATTTCATATGCACAGCACCACTTATAACCTGCAACTTCCTCCGCATCTTTACTTCTATTGCCTTAGTTCAGGTGTACCTCCTTTCTTAGAATGATTTCCCGACAGGCTATTTTTCCTCTACTCCACATCCCTCCTCTCTTCTCTCCATACTATCACTAACATGACCTTCAAAAGCCCAATATCACAACTTCTGTTTAAAATTTTTATTAAACATTTTACTCCGAAGTTCATAATTTCTGGTATAGCGACTTTGTGCCACTATCAACTCCCCAGTTTTAGCTCTACAGCATCGTTTCTTGGGCCCTATATCCTATCATACAGAATTGCCTGCAGCACCCAACAAGCCAGCCCATGTCACACCTCCGGGCTTCCACTCACTTGGCCTAGAGAGCCCTTCTGTTTCCCTCTGACTGATGCCTGGATTACAATTACTGCAAGAGGACTGACTCCCTTTGAAGATAAAGCTCTATCATTATCTTCTCGGTGAAGACACCCTTTCCCACCTCAACATTCTGTATATGGCATCAAGTCTGCACCTCTGATTCAGCACATTTATTTATTTCCTCTCCATTGTAACTTCCCAGAGCTTTATGTTCAACAATTCTAGATGAAATTAAGCTAGGAGCAGAGCTCTTTCCTAGGAAACAATTAGTTAGTGTTACAGACATTTTAAAGGAGAAATAATATTTAATATTTCTAACAGTATATATAATTACATTATCCATATTAACAGTGTATTCAGTTATATTAAACTGTTAAGCTGTGGCCATAATGTTAACATGCTTTCTATACTATTTAGAGAAGATATCATTCTAATAGAACATAGAATGCTAAGAATTCTCACATAATGGCAGTATACATCTATATGATACCAGTATGGGGCATCATTCATAATATTTGAATTACTTAGTATCTTGTCTTTCTATCCTTGTCCAATTCATTTTATTACTTGACTGAAATTCCCTTTTTTGATAACTCATTTATATTACTCTTTAATTTTCCCATTACTTTGAAGTGGAACTTGCAATCATGCTGTCACAGCAATAAGATTATGATTTTAGAATTTAAAAAATAATAACCTCAATGTTCAAAACAGCATGAAATAGGATAAAATCATTTTAGTTTGTTTTTGACAGATGTGTAAAGCAATTTCATGCTATATCATTTCCTTCAGTCTGCATTATAAGAGAGTGAGTTCTGCCAGTAATTACTAACCTTTTGTATTTATCTCATAATTTTCTTCCAAATGATGTAGGTGTTCCCATCAAGTAGTTTATCTAATTAAAGTTTCCTTTGCACAAAACTTACCACTTCAATACCAAAGTATGGATAGATTTTAACTTATTTTCCATAATAGAATTCATAGTCAACTAGGGATATGAAATGATGAACAGGATTTATCTTGTATTATTTGGATTGAAGTTATATACTCACACACATAATTTTTTCACCATTCATTTCTTTCTGCCCTTACATCTCTTTCTTGAGGAACATGTCTGATCCGCTCTGGAAGTTCCCAGTGTCTCCCAGTGTCTCCTTATGGAAGGAGTGAGAGAATGAGGAGGTGGTGGAGGAGAAACTATGTGTTTAGGATGCACTAAGCTAGTCCTGTTTTATTGAGGATTTTTGGTTAGTTTGATTGAATGATGATTTTTTAAAATTTCTTAGCAACATATTAAGAAATTATTTTTCTCCTTTACATTATAAACATAGTGAATTATATCACTAAATTTCCTAGTATTAAAATAACCTTGTATTTATTTCGTAAACCATATCTGGTCATGATGTAACTTCTTTCAATTAAAATTGATGCCTCAATTAGTTGATTTTTTGTTGCTAAATTCTTTTTGTTTATAATTGAGAGTTACCTATAATTTTCTTTAGGGACTGGCTCAGGTTTTAATATTGCTTTCATGCTCACTTCATTAAATAATAATTAGAAAGCTTTTCTTCTTTTATATGCTCCAGAACAGTTTGAACAGCATTAAAACTGAGCAGTTTAAATAGCATACCCATCATTTTGAGAAGGAGACTCTTTGGAAATCCTCTAATTCTCATATAGTGTTGTTCCTTTAGATTTTCTGTATCTTTGGCAAGTTTGGAAAGTTATAGTTGGATATTATTATTATTTATTTCATATATATTTCAAGTTTTTTTTGCAGAGTTGAACAAAGTGATTTCATAGGACTATTTTAATGTTCCATCCATATGTAATTATTTCCTCATTCTCATTTCCTATTTATTATGTATGCTCTCTCTTTTTCTGAGAAATTGTGGTAAATTCTTATTCACTTTATTGCATTTTCTCATAATATCTACATCTTTGATTTATTCAGTAGTTTACCATCTTTCTGCTTAATAATTGATAAGTTTCTGCTGGTCTCCATTAATTTTCCTTCTATGTTTCTTAGACTCTTTTTATACTTTTCTATGTCTTTTTATAACTTATTTAGTTCAACAGTTTATTAATCAATTTTCATTCTTTCTGGTGAAATGATGTGTAGATTTTTCTATTTGTCTTTGAACATTGCTTTTAATTGTTCTCAAATTGTTTAATATGAGGCATTTTTATTACTGTAATTTTCTACCTGTTCTTTATTTTCACATTCGATTTTGTGAGATTTTCTCTTTCTGCTTTGTGATCATAGAATAGAATTTAATGGTATTTACATCATTGCTGAATATATGCTTAGTTTTTGTAAATGTTCTGTGAACACTAGAGAAGACAGTTTTTGGTTTTAGGACATAAATACATAATCAGTAAAAAAATTTTTTTAATTTATGTCTCATTCTTTTATTCACTTAAGCTTTTATAGTTGAGAAAGGTGAATTTTACTATCACTAGTATTTTTACATTGCATTTCTATAATTGTGGCTGAAATACATTTTCATGTTAATGTTATTTGGAAAAGACAGTGTTGTAATTATTTGGTTTTCACTATAGACTATACTCCTTATCATTATAAAATTACTTTGTCAATCTTGTCTGATGCTGAGATCTTGAATCTTGTTTTATTTGTGCTTATATATACGCTTGTTTCATTTGTTTGTTTTTCAATTTTGGGTTTTTTTTGCTCATCTGTTTTACTTCCAACTTTTCTGAACCCCTTTTAATTTAGAGGCTGAAAATGGAAAATATTTGGTCTGGGCTTTATTATTCAAAAGGGGGAGTTTTGCTCAATTATACTAATTAAAGATACACTGGTTTTGTTTCAGTTAGTCTTCACAAATTATGTTAAATTTTCTGTTTTTAATGCTTCTTTTATTCTTCATGTTTTATTACATGGCATAGTTTCCTTTACCTACTATGTTTCTGTTTCTAATTTGGAATATTTGTATTTTTATCATACTCTATATGTCACATTAATCTATAATTTTATGTATGTAAACTTCTATTTCTGTAAGTATGAAATCATTGACAAAACAAGTATATTTTCATTGCTTTCTTTTCCCTCCTTCCACTGGTTAATGTTATTTTTATATTACATCGTTGCCATTTTCCTCATATTCGTCCTTCTTACCTTTAGGTATGTGCACATCTCTAGTCTTGATTAAGAACTTGAAATTCTTTTTCTTTGTTCCCTGGATCTTAACAGTGAGAAAAACACAGTACTTATACTAGCTTCCACATTACTTTCCTCTTTCTTTCTCACTTTTAGTTACACATAGTTGATGTCATTCTCTCTGTGACCAGGAGTAGGAGGAATTACAGTTGAAAAAAAAAGTCACCATAAAGCATCTCTAACTTACATTGGTGGTAGGAAAGTTGTCCTGGCCCAATTCAAAGTCAAGTTTTAGGGAAATGCTAACGGAGAATCACACAGTGGGGGAGTCTGGCTCTCCCTTTCCTAGCTGGCTATTTGCTTAGGCAGCAGAAGGAGACGGTCAAGTAGAAGGAGGGATGACTGTCCCCATCTACCAGATGTGGTGGCAAGGAGGCAAAACATGCAGTGTTTCCAGGGCACTCTGAGAGGTAGCTGAGTTTGAGCTGTTTGGCTAGTAACATCCCTCTAAGACAGCTGTCTTCAGGTTGAGGGATCCCAGCAGTAAGATGCTGCTAAATATAGCATGTTATTCGGAGGAGGTGGTGAAAGTGGAACCAAACTCAGATGCATGTGACTCACGTGTACACCAGTGCTTTGACTCCAGAGACAGAAAAGCTGTCTGTGACCACTCGGCATGAGTCAGAGAAGACCCACAACAGAGAAATGAGGATTATATCTGGATCAGGAGAGAAAGGGAGAGAAGGAGGAGTGAAGTGTCCCTTGTCCATACCCTCCTCATTTCAGGTCTCTCCATCTCTGGAGGTCAGCTTTGGGTGGGAGGGAAGTGGAACTTCAAGTTATGTTCCTGACAGAAATATTGATATTGACCAAAAGTGTTAATAACTAAGCATGTCAGAAAATATGTGGAATCTCCCCAAAGTGTCTTAAGGAACTGGAAAGGGAATTTGACATAGCAAGGCTGAAGGCCATAAGAAGAGTAAAAACTGCTCAGATTTGCACCCCACAGTTCTGAGACCTCTGAAAACACTGATGAGTGGGTCTTTGCATGGATAATGTGTTAGTCTCTTTGTGTTCATTGCATGATGTGAACTTGCTGTTAGCAGAAGGTTATGCTCAGATTGGGCAAGGAAGTTGTCTGGGTTAGTAGATTTTCTTCCTGGTATGGAGTGACGTTCTCTGGTATGAACCAGGGTGTGTGTAAGCATGAGTTGTTTTTGTCTTCTCTACACTCATCAAAAAGTAGTAGCTCTGAATTTAGTCTCTCTCCTCACTCTGGAAACTAGTCTTGTGTGCCCTTCTTCATCTGGTCCTTCCCTATTCTCCTTAGTGATGTGAAAAGCCAAAGGACCTTCCATCTGTCAGTCCATGAATCCTGTATTCCCAGCAACAGGATTTCACACTAACTCCTTTATTTAATTTTATCATTATGGAAAAATTTGAGGCTACAGAAAATAGTTTCAAACTGAAAGAAGGTAAATAGGTATGGATATACTCATCACCTAGATTCACCATTTGAAAGCATGTGATTTGTTTCTCTCTTTACATTATCAGTATACACATACTTACAATGCACATATGTATTATTATTTACTGAATCAGTTGTAATTTCATGAGTCTTTACCCATAAATACTCTGTGTATATCCTAAAGACAAAAACATTTCTTGATATAAACACAAGATAATTTTAAATTCAGGAACTTTTAACTTTGATTCAATATAACTACAATACATCACACATATTCAGAATTCACCAATGGTCTCAATAATGAATTTTACAGGGTTATTGTCTGATCCAGTTTCCAATCCAAGATCACACATTAAATTTAGGTGTCATGTCTCTTTAATCTTCCTTAATATAGTACAGTTCTGTAAGCTTTTAATCTTTACATTGATATTTTAGAAGAGCATAGGCCAATATTCTTTGGCAAAATGCCCCTTTGTAAAAGAGTCTTACTCTATTTTTTGTTTGCTGATAACTTTTCAGTCTTTCTCTACTTCTTCTCCTTCTGCCTCACATCTGGGCAAGCTAATAAGAAAGCCCAGCTAGTCCCTTTTTGGTGCATTTGGAAGTTTATACCATCCAAGTTCCTACCCTACACAGAAATCCTCATCCTGACCCATCCTTAGACACAAAAGAAGCCCCAAACCAGTCTCCTGTTCCTATCTTTTTAACTATGTTTGGATGTGCTTGGGACTCCACTTTACACAGAAAGCTTCATTATGTGAGTAATAAACCCATTCATACCATCAGGTGTGTAGGTATGGAACCTAATTTTGGACAGGGTCCATTTCATTTTTGCTAGATGTCCATAACACCATCAATTCCAATTGTGTGATTGTTTTTTCATGATTCATTTCAGGCTGTGCTTTTTATGGAGGTTGGGGAGAGCAGGAATAAGTGAGGTTGTGCCTTCCTCAAGAGACCTGTGATGTCAACTTTGGCCATTATTGTTGACATTAACTCTGATCACTTGGTTAAATTCATAAAACATGCTTTGAAAAACTATGTTCTGCCCCAGTGCTTGAAATGCTAGCTTTAGACACACTATCTCAGCATCTTCCCTCATCTCTATGTAACTTAGATTTGGCGGTCTTTCGACATATGATGTACTCCTTGTTACCAGGGTCCCCAATTTTATTAGTCTGTGCTTCTACTTCCTATTTTCCTTGTTGTTTTAGAGAACAGAAGGAGACAGGGACATGAATCTACCATTTAAGAAAGAAAAATTTCCTAATTTATTTTGTTAAACATTATCCATGCCATGAACTCGAAAGTAACTGAACTTAAACTAAAATTAAATTAATTAATATCATTACCACAGGAATCCCCAAGCCAAGGCTAATTTTATTACTATAAAGAGAATACAGTGGCAATCGTAATTCCTAGGCACCAAAAAAGAAAATCCCTAAGAAAAACAATTCAGGTGGCTGAACTTTATTAACTTTTCCAATTTAGAACTTGAAAGTGGAATGAATGTTTGATTAGCAACCCCTCTGTGGGTAATTCCCAGCTTCATGGAGTATTTTGATTATTTGGGACAGGCTGCCATTATGCACAGACTGAAATTCTCCATCTTTATAAAGATGTCTTGATGGAATACATTGTATTGGCTTTTCCTCCTACAGCAAGGTTGCAGATTAATTGCTTTCCTGGAGATATTTTCTTCTTTCAGAGATATGCTACAGATATGTTTGTTATGTTTGTTTTTTTCCTCTTCTCACTATATGAGTATGACAAGTCCTATCTACTGTACTACCACTGGGGAAAAGGGAGAGGTATTGGTCAAAGGGTCCAAATTTTCAGTTGTAACAGAAGCAACCTCTGCAGTCCTAATGTAAAGTACGGTAACCATATTCACTTGCATTTTGCTATGACAGTGGATCTCAAATGTTCCCACCACACACACACACACACACACACACACAATTTTGTAGGGTGAGGAATATGTTAATTAGCTTGACTGTGGTAATAATCATTTGACAGTGTATATCAAAATATCACATTCTGTAACTTAAACATATACTATTTTTATTTGTCAAGTATACCTTAATAAAGCTGGGGGGTGGGGGGAAAAGACTACCACCATTTTCAGGAGAAAGCTGGAAAGCCTTTCCCTAAAGGCTATTGCGCTAATTTTACCAACTTTGTCTCCATATCATGTTATTTCTGTGATTTCTTTCATTTTTCTCTATTTTTGAAGACACAGAGAAATTGAGGCAAAGTCAGAAACTAGCTTCTTTAGCCCTGACTGGAGGCTCCCATTAAGTAAAACTGATCCTTTTTTTCTTTATCCATAAGTGGATTCATTCAAAAACTCAGCGTTCCTGATTTTGCAGCTCCCTTAAACCTTGCGAAGGTGAGAAAGCACAT
The DNA here is from genome assembly GCA_032199065.1 of Smutsia gigantea. Lineage (NCBI taxonomy): Eukaryota > Metazoa > Chordata > Mammalia > Pholidota > Manidae > Smutsia > Smutsia gigantea. Next base: position 13,413 of record JAVSCE010003597.1, read on the forward strand.
GTCCTCATGATTTCAGTTATTCGAGAGGGAATGGTTTAGAGAAGCTGCCACACTTTTATTTCTAGCTATGACAAGAAAAAAAACAACACTGACATAAGATACTACCAAGGATTATATTTTTCATTTAAAAATCTCATTAAAAGGATGTACTTAAAAGGAGAACCCCAGTTGGTGTATTTTTTTGAAGATTTCTTTTTTCTTTTTTTTTGCTATTATTAATATACAATTACATGAGCAACGTTATGGTTACTAGACTCCCCCTATTATCAAGTCCCCACCACATACCCCAATTGCAGCCACTGTCCATCGGTATAGAAGGATGTTATAGAATCACTACCTGTCTTCTCTGTGGTATACTGCCTTCCCCGTATCCCCCTACCCCACTGCCACCCCTGCTACATTATGTGTGCGAATCGTAATGCCCCTTTTCCCCCTTATCCCTCCCTTCCCACCCCTCTTCCCCAGTCCCTTTCCCTTTGGTAACTGTTAGTCCTTTCTTGGGTTCTGTGAGTCTGCTGCTATTTTGTTCCTTCAGTTTTATCTTTCTTCTTATATTCCATAGATGAGTGAAATCATTTGGCACTTGTCTTTCTCCACCAGGCTTATTTCACTGAGCACAATACCCTCTAGCCTCTAGCTACATCCACGTTGTTGCAAATGCAAGGATTTGTTTTCTTCTTATGGCTGAATAATATTCCATTGTGTATATGTATCACCTCTTCTTTATCCATTCATCAACTGATGAACACTTAGGATGCTTCCATTTCTTGGCTATTGTAAATAGTGCTGCGATAAACATAGGAGTGCATCTGTCTTTTACAAACTGGGCTGCTGCATTCTTAGGGTAAATTCCTAGGAGTGGAATTCCTTAGTCAAATGGTATTTCTGTTTTGAGTTTTTTGAGGAACCTCCATACTGCTTTCCACAATGGTTGTACTAATTTACATTCCCACCAGCAGTGTAGGAGGGTTCCCCTTTCTCCACATCCTCGCCAACATTTGTTGTTGTTTGTCTTTTGGATGGCAGCCATCCTAACTGGTGAGAGGTGATATCTCATTATGGTTTTAATTTGAATTTCTCTGATGACTAGTGATGTGGAGCATCTTTTCATGTGCCTGTTGGCCATCTGAATTTCTTCTTTGGAGAAGTGTCTGTTTAGATCCTCTGCCCATTTTTTAATTGGCTTAATTGCTTTTTCTTTGTTGAGGTGTATGAGCTATTTGTATAATTTGGATGTCAACCCCTTATCGGATATGTCATTTATGAATATATTCTCCAATACTGTAGGATGTCTTTTTATTCTACTGATGGTATCCTTTGCTGTACAGAAGCTTTTCAGCTTGATATAGTCCCACTTGCTCATTTTTGCTTTTGTTTCCCTTGCCCAGGGAGATATGTTCATGAAGAAGTTGCTCATGTTTATATCCAAGAGATTTTTGCCTATATTTTTTTCTAAGAGTTTTATGGTTTCATGACTTACATTCAGGTCTTCAATCCATTTCGAGTTTACTTTTGTGTATGGGGTTAGACAGTAATCCAGTTTCATTCTCTCACATGTAGGGGTCCAGTTTTGCCAACATCAGCTGTTGAAGAGGCTGTCATTTCCCCATTGTATATCCATGGCTCCTTTATCATATATTAATTGACCATATATGCTTGGGTTTATATCTGGGCTCTCTATTCTTTTCCACTGGTCTATGGGTCTGTTCTTGTGCCAGTACCAAATTGTCTTGATTACTGTAGCTTTGTAGTAGACCTTGAAGTCAGGGAGCGTAATTCCCCCTGCTTTATTCTTCTTTCTCAGGATAGCTTTGGCTATTCAGGGTCTTTTGTGGTTCCATATGAATTTTAGAACGATTTGCTCTAGTTCATTGAAGAATGCTGTTGGTATTTTGATAGGGAGTGCATTGAATCTGTAGATTGTTTAAGGAAGGATGGCCATTTTGACAATATTAATTCTTCCTATCCATGAGCATGGGATGTGTTTCCACTTATTGGTATCTTCTTTAATTTCTCTCATTAGTGTCATGTTTTCAGAGTAAAAGTCTTTCACTTCCATTGTTAGGTTTATTCCTAGGTATTTTATTTGTTTGGATGCAAATGTGAGTAGAATTGTTTTCCTGATTTCTCTTTCTGCTAGTTCATCGTTAGTGTATAGGAATGCAACAGATTTCTCTGTATTAATTTTGTATCCCACAACTTTGCTGAATTCAGATATTAGATCTAGTAGTTTTAGAGTGGATTCTTTAGGGATTTTTATGTAAAATATCATGTAATCTGCAAACAGGGACAGTATGAGTTCTTCCTTGCCAATCTAGATGCCTTTTATTTCTTTGTGTTGTCTGATCGCCATGGCTAGGACCTCCAGAACTATGTTGAATAAAAGTGGGGAGAGTGGGCCTCCTTGTCTTGTTCCTGATCTTAAAGGAAAAGCTTTCAGCTTCCGCTGTTAAGTATAATGTTGGCTGTGGGTTTGTCATATATGGCCTTTATTATGTTGAGGTACTTGCCCTCTATACCCATTTTGTTGAGAGTTTTTATCATGAATGGATGTTGAATTTTGTCAAATGCTTTTTCAGCATCTATAGAGATGATCACGTGGTTTTTGTCCTTTTTTTCTTGATGTAGTGGATGATGTTGATGGATTTTCAAATGTTGTACCATCCTTGTATCCCTGGGATGAATCCCACATTATCATGATGGATGATATTTATGATGTATTTTTGAATTCAGTTTGCTAATATTTTGTGTATTTTTGCATCTATGTTCTTCAGGGATTTGGGCCCGTAATTTTCTTTTTTTGTGGTGTCTTTGCCTGGTTTTGGTATTAGAGTGATGTTGGCCTTGTAGAATAAGTTTGGGAGTAATCCCTCCTCTTCTACTTTTTGGAAAACTTTAATGAAGATGGGTATTAGGTCTTCACTAAATGTTTGATAAAATTCAGCAGTGAAACCATCTGGTCGAGCGGTATTGTTCTTAGGTAGTTTTTTGATTGGTAATTCAGTTTCTTTCTGGTAATTGGCCTATTCAGATTTTATGTTTCTTCCTGGGTCAGCCTTGGAACTTTGTATTTTTCTAGAAAGTTGTGTGTTTCTTCTAGGTTATCCAGTTTGTTAGCATATAATTTTTCATAGTATTTCCTAATAAATCTTTGTATTTCTGTGGTGTCTGTAGTGATCTTTCCTTTCTCATTTCTGATTCTGTTTATGTGTGTATACTCTCTTTTTTTTCTTGATCAGTCTGGCTAGGGGGTTATATATTTTACATATTTTCTCGAAGAACCAGCTCCTGCTTTCATTGATTCTTTCTATTGTTTCTCAATTTTATTTATTTCTGCTTTAATCTTTATTGTGTCCCTCCCTCTACTGACTTTGGGCCTCATTTGTTTTCCTTTTCTAGTGTCCTTAATTGTGAGTTTAGACTGTTCATTTGGGAGTTTTCTTCTTTCCTGAGGTAGGTGTGTATTGCAATATATTTCCCTCTTAGCATGGCCTTCACTTCATCCCACAGATTATGTGGTGTTGAATTATTTTTGTCGTTTGTCTCCATATATTGCTTGATCTGTTTTTATTTCATCATTAATCCATTGATTATTTAGGTGTATGTTATTAAGCCTCCATGTGTTTGTGGGCTTTTTTTTTCTTTGTGTAATTTATTTCTAGTTTTATACCTTTCTGATATGAGAAGCTGGTTGGTACAATTTCAATCTTTTTGAATTTACTAAGGTTCTTTTTGTGGCCTAATATATGATCAATTCTTGAAAATGTTCCATATGCACTTGAGAAGAATGTGTATCCTGTCGCTTTTGGATTGAGTGTTCTGTAGATGTCCGTTAGGACATCAGTTCTAATATGTCGTTCTGTGCCTCTGTCTCTTTACTTATTTTCTGTGTGGTTGATCTGTCCTTTGGAGTGAGTGGTGTGTTGAAGTCTCCTAAAATGAATGCATTGCATGCTATTTCCCCCTTTAATTCTGTTAGTATTTGTTTCACATATGTAGGTGATCCTGTGTTGGGTACAGAGATATTTACAATAGTTATATCCTCTTCTTGGACTGACCCTTTTATCATTTTGTATTGTCCTTCTTTGTCTCTTGTGACTTTCTTTGTTTTGAAGTCTATTTTATCTCATGCAAGTACTACAACTCCTGCTTTTTTCTCACTATTAGTTGCATGAAATATCTTTTTCCATCCCTTTACTTTCAGTCTGTGTATGTCTTTGGTTTTGAGGTGAGTCTCTTGTAGGCAGCATACTGATGTGTCTTGTTTTTTTATCCATTCAGTAACTCTATGTCTTTTGATTGGTGCATTCAGACCATTTACATTTAGGGTGATTATGGATAGGTATGTACTTATTGCCATTGCAGGCTTTAGATTCGTGGGTACCAAAGGTTCAAGGGAAATTCCGCACTATCTAACAGTTTAACTTAATTCATATACTATACAAACACCCTAAAGGTTCTTTTTTTTTTCTCCTTATTCTTCCTCCTCCATTCTTTGTATTTTATGAATCATATTCTGTACTCTTTGTCTTCCCTTGGGTGACATCTATTTAGCCTTAGGAATACTTCCATCTATAGGAGTCCCTCCAAAATGCACTGTAGAGGTGGTTTATGGGAGGTAAATTCTCTCAGCTTTTGCGTATCTGAAAATTGTTTAATCCCTCCTTCAAACTTAAATAAGAACCTTGCCAGGTAGAGTATTCTTGGTTCAAGGCCCTTCTGCTTCAATGCATTAAATATATCATGCCACTCCCTTCTGGCCTGTAAGGTTTGTGTTCAGAAGTCTGATGATAGCCTGATGAGTTTTCCTTTGTATGTGCTCTTTTTTCTCTCTCTAGCTGCTTTTTAAAGTCTGTCTTTATCCTTGATCTTTGCCATTTTAATTATTATATGTCTTGATGTTGTCTTCCTTGGGTCCCTAGTGTTGGGAGATCTGTGCACCTCCATGGCTTGAGAGACTATCTCCTTCCCCAGATTGGGGAAGTTTTCAGCAATCACCTCCTCAAAGACACTTTCTATCCCTTTTTCTCTCTCTTCTTTTTCTTGTACCCGTATAATGTAAATATTGTTGCATTTGGCTTGGTCACACAATTCTCTCAATATTATTTCATTCTTAGAGATCCTTTTTTCTTTCTGTGCCTCAGCCTCTTTGTATTCCTCTTCTCTAATTTCTATTCCATTTAATGTCTCTTCTACTACATCTAATCTGCTTTTAAATCCCTGCATTGTATGTTTCATTTCAGATATGGAATTTCTTAATGATTGAATCTCTGTCTTAAATTCGTTCCTGAGTTCTTGGATATTTTTCTGTACCTCCATAAGCATGTTTATAATTTTTATTTTGAACTCTCTTTCAGGAAGATAGGTGAGTTCGGTTTCATTTGGCCCTCTTTCTGGGGTTTGTGGGATTTTGGTCTGAACCATGTTCTTTGGTTGTTTCATATTTTTGTGTGGAGCCCACTAGTGTGCAGAAACTCCCATCTCTGTAGCTGCTCAGCCCCTAGAGTGAGGTTGGGGGTCGTAGGGGAGCTGAGCTGGTGCCTGGGGGCAACAAAGATCTAGTTCCTGATTCCTGTCTGCGGTGCCTCTCTCCAGTGTCAGAGCCAGTAGGCCAAGCACACGTGTAAACCTCTGTGCTTTGTGTCTCTAACTGTTGCAGGCGGGGCCTCCCTCTGGCTGGCCTGATGCCTGCGCAGTGACTGCAGGTTTGCAAGCAGGTGCCTGCAGGCCCGTAGGAAGGTTCGGCAGGCTGTGTGTCACAGTGGGGGGCCTCAGAGCTGAATACACAGCCAGGGGGATTGAGCACCTGAAGCTCCCCAAAGTTCCCAACCAGCTGGGCAGAGCGTGCCCAGACAACCTTGTCCAGCTCTCCCTTCTCCCGTGCAGCAAGCTCCGTGCAAACCCCGCCTCTTCAGCAGCCCTCTTACTGCTAGGAAGCCTCTCAGACTGCCTGCCTTTCCTCTGACACCGAGCGGCCGGGTGTGGATCCCAACCTCCACAAACGGCCAGAATGTCAATTTCTCAAGCACTCCACCTGTCTGAGCTCCCCAACGTCCCAAGCACCACACACTATAGGATTCTGCTCACAAAGCAGATCTCCAGGGCTAGGTGTTCAGCAGTCCCAGTCGTCCACCCCTCCCCTGCTCCGTTTAGCTTTCTCCCGCCTGTGAGCTTGGGTGGGGAAATGCTTGTGTCCCACCGGATTAAGGCTTTCCTATGTTACCCTGTTTCATGAGGTCTGCTCTGTTTGTAAGGTCTGTTTGCAGTCTGGTTCAGCCTTCTTTCTTCTTGCTGCTTTAAGGTTAGTTCTATTAATTAACTATATTCTTGTACTGTTTTTGTTTTTGGGAGGAGCTCTCTGTCTCACCTCTCATGCTGCCATCCTAAATTCCCCAGCTAGAGTATGTTTGATGGCCTTAGCAGCTATTACATTAAGATGGCCCAGAGATGAAAAAGCAGGACATATGCCTGTTGCTCTATAGGAATCCAGGATGACAAAAAGGTTAGGATGTTTTCAACAAAGGTGCTTCCACATTTCCTCAGGGTGGGCTCTGACCTTTGCTAAGAGGAACCAGCCTAATTTTAGCCACCAGGATGTCCCTCATTATGGGTTTAACCTTTTTACAGGATTTTTTTCTTCTACATTTAGGAAGAAGGTCTCAAACAAAATCTCCTTTGGTTTTTTCAAGCAAAAAATCTCACACAGATAGTCTGAGACCCAATCTTTTAATGGATGAACGACAGATGTCATCAAAGTTCATTTTAGTGTCAGGAAAATGAATAAAATGCAGAGGGAAATAAAAATATTTTCCAAGCCCTGCTCAGCGGAGAGTCTGAGTTATTCATGATGCTTTTCATAACTGCCTTACCCCAGCGCTTCTACTAAAACTTCTGAACTTTATTAAGAAACCTGGAATTGTAAGAATCATAAATTCTATTTATATGGAAACTTCCTCAGACTTGAGATGCAAGCATGAAAAGCACATTATCAATCATTTTCTCAATTTCATTTGATGGGAAGGGGGTATAGTATTTCTTTTTTAACAGATTCAAGAGGAGGGAGTCTATGGCATTTGCAAATGTTATTTGATGAACTGACCCGGGACAGACTTCACCACACCAGTAAGTTATCCGCCTGCCCCTCCAATCATGTGTGTCCTTGGCACCACCGGTGCATCTGGCAAGGGGGTGGCAGGGACATGATTCTCAATGGGCTTGAATTTCTAGAGAGCCTCCCTGCCTGTCCCATGAGCAGATCCCCTACTTCATACTTCATGCATTCTCCAAGCCTAACAGCTAGGCTAACCTCCTGTCCTTTCCTCTTCTTCTTCAATAGAAGTGATTTTCAGACTTCCTAGTAAAATGGAGAATACGTTTGGGATCTGAGGGTTGGAAAGCATGTAGACTGGGGGAATTGTTTTGCACGTGACAGAAACTGAATTGACTTGCAGCTTTCTCATGGGAAAGGCCATATTTTTCCTTACACTGCATGTATAGGGGAATATCCAATCTTGCTTGTTGCTTCTCAAGCTGTATCAATTTTGAGACCTCAGTGCTAGAAATTTGCCCCCCATAGATTATAGAATATCATTTTATCAAAGGAAGCCCCATCCCCTCCCCCTCATCATCCCCCACACTCCATATACATACCCACATACTTTTCTTATTTTGTCACTCCAAACACCCTTGCTTTACGGATCTAGAAATCAGAATACTTTTGCCACTTAATGTGTGTTCCTCTTTGTTTTGGTGATGCCTGTAGTGGTTATATTTTATGCTTGGTTTCATAAGAAAGAAGCCAAACAAAAATTCCCTCCTGGATGTTTTTTTCTTCAACCAGTGGAAAGAGGAAAGGAATTGGTTTTCTTTGGGGTGGTCTAAGACTATCATTTCTTTTTTCACATTGTTTTCCATCCTAAAGAACTGCCCTTCAGAGTTTTATTAATGATCAATTACTTGAGGTTCTCTCTTACGGAGTTTCTGCTGAGAATTATCATTCCCACGGCTGTGAAAGAAAATGCCAACTTCTTTTGCTAATGGGAAAGGTTACAGTAAGTTCAATGTGATGTATTTTAAACTCTTAAATATTTTATAGGAATTTCTAATCATATTACATACATTCCCTATCATTAGTTAGTACATTTATTTTAGTAAAAAAAAACAGTATTATACTCATGAACAGGTTTATTGACAGTAATATATAAGCAAATAATTTTTTTATCATTAGCCCTTCATCCCACTGATATTTTATAATAGTAGAGTTTGTGTATCTACTTATAAATGCATTTTATGATCCAAAACATGAAGATATTCTGAAGACTTTTAGACTTTAATTTAGAAAAGCATCATTTAAAGGATACATTTTTTTTACATGTATAATTTGTGGCAAAATTATTGGATCAATTTATCTGTTTAAAGTTCTGCACATTTAGGACCCATTTATTGATGGCAATTTTATTACTTGATTTACTTCTGAAGCAAATGAGATCTCTGGACTCAAGGGACAAAGGGTTTGGTCATTGGGGTTAAAAGAAAAAGAATAAGCAGAAGATTTAGATGTACTCCTAATTTCCCCACCCCGCTTCATACACACAAACACACACATATATGTGCATGCACACATACAAGCACACACACGTTTTGGCAACATGAGGTTTCAGTGACTTTGAAAGACTTGGCCAAGGACAATGGCAGACAGAATTCACCTGAAATTGAAATTGCTGGTGAAGACTGATGCTTGCACACATCTGCTGGGTAGACCACAGCCTTCAAGTCTATAAAGAGGTTAAAGGTTTATTTATGGAATAATAAACCTTTATTTTTTCCAAGTTTCCTGATAAATATTGCTGAAGGGCATTTTGCAGTCATAAGAACTGCAAGTGTCAGTCCAGTTGTAACACAGGCTTAGAAAGCGAAATATCTGTGGGAAGCCCATGGGCCCAGGTGCGCACTCCCAGGCATGTCTAGCTGATGGGGTCACTGTCCATAGGCTAAGACATGCACAACCAATCACTAAGCGCAGCGCTGAGTCCAGAGCAGGGACTTGTTAACTGCTACTCTACTCTGCTTACCCAAATTCCAATAGACTCGAGAAACTGATTATCCAGCTCACAAGTTATTTGATACAGCAAATTCAATTGTGGCAGGCTGAACAGAAGTTTCACTGATTCTGATAAAAAGTGACAGCTGATAAACTGATGTGTACAAAGTAATACAAGAAAAATAAGACATATATGAAAGTAGAGAAAACTTCATAGAAATCTGGGACATTCCTATGCAAATCAGCCCTATAAAAATCAAGGGATGCAGAATCCCTGTTATCGTATAAGAACTGATACTCTCCGCAGGGATCCTGACCTGCTGGACTTAACTTCTGAGAACAGGTCCTGTTCTTGTTTTTAGGTTTCATAAGAGTGGGTTGGAACACAAAGTGAGAAGGGAGCCACACCCTGTGCATATACAGTCTCACTCTGTATCTTAGTCTTTATAGCATTGCTATGCCATGAGTATTTTTATTCTACTTTATAGATTAAAAAACCAAGGTACAGAAAAACTGGGTAACATGCTCAAATTTACCCATAAAAGGGCAGTGTGCCTTTCATAAAGTTTTTTCTTTTTATTTGAAGTGATTTTATAAAGGTAAAATAGTTTGGGGGAGTATGATTATAATATAAAATATTAATTTATATGGGATGAATTATTTTTTTAGTTACTGTAAAAGCAGATAAAATATGCATCAATTTAGAGGTAGAAAATTTGTAAATTCAACTGACTCAAATTATTTCCCATGTAGGAGGGAAAAATACATATTTTTGAGGGTCTCTAGATTTTGAAAATAATTTATATCATATGAAGAAGTATTTAAGAGTTACTGGAACCATCAGAGAATAAATGAAACATAGATTATTGTGTTGAAAACATCTGCCATAAATCCTGTTACAGGGAGAACTGGTTTCCCCCCAAATTCGTATGTTAAGTTCCCAATCCTCAATATTTCAGAATGTAACCATATTTATAGATAAGATCTTTATAGAGGTGATTAAGTTAAAATGAGGCCATTGGGGTGGGCCTTAATGTAATAGGACTGGTGTCCTTTTTTTATTTTTATTTTTTTAAGTTTTTTATTAAGGTATTATGGATATACACTCTTATGAAGGTTTCACTTTTACAAAAAAACAATGTGGTGACTACTCTTACCCACATTATCAAGTACCCACCCATACCCCAATGCAGTCACTGTCCATCAGTGTAGTGAGATACCACAGATTCACTGTTTGCCTTCTCTGTGCTACACTGTTTTCCCCGTGATCCCCCACACCATGTGTACTAAACATAATACCCCACAATCCCCTTCTCCCTCCCTCCCCACCAACCTTCCCACAGCACTCCCCTTTGGTAACCACTAGTCCCTTCTGGGAGTCTGAGAGTCTGCTGCTATTTTGTTCCTTCAATTTTGCTGGGTTGTCATACTCCAAATGAGGCAAATCATTTGGCACTTGTCTTTCTCTACCTGGCTTATTTCACTGAGCATAATATCCTCCAGCTCCATCCACGTTATTGCAAATGGTAGGATTTGTTTCTTTCTTATGGTTGAATAGTATTCCATTGTGTATATGAACCACCTCTTCTTTATCCATTCATCTACTGATGGACACTTAGGTTGCTTCCATATCTTAGCTACTGTAAGTAGTGCTGCGATAACCATAGGGGTGCATATGTCTTTTTGAATATGAGAAGTTGCGTTCTTTGGGTAAATTGCAAGGAGTGGGATTTCTGGGTCAAATGGTATTTCTATTTTTAGTTTTTTGAGGAACCTCTATATTGCTTTCCACAATGGTTGAACTAGCTTATATTCCCACCAGCAGTGTAGGAGGGTTCCCTTTTCTCCGCATCCTTGCCAGCATTTGTTGTTCTTAGTCTTTTCTATCCTTACCATTCTTACTGGTGTGAGGAGATATTTCACTGTGGTTTTAATTTGAATTTCCCTGATGATTAGTGATGTGGAGCACCTTTTCATGTGTCTGTTGTCGATCTGAATTTCTTTGGAGAATTGTCTTTTCATATAGTCTACCCATTTTTTAATCAGGTTATTTGCTTTTTGGGTGTTGAGGTGTGTGAGTTCTTTATATATTTTGGATGTTAACCCTTGTTGGATGTCATTTACAAATATATTCTCCCATACTGTAGGATGCCTTTTGTTCTGTTGATGGTGTCCTTTGCCATACAGAAGCTTTTTAGTTTGATGTAGTCCCATGTGTTCATTTTGCTTTTGTTTCCCTTGCTTGAGGAGATGAGTTCAGGAAGAAGTTGCTCATGCTTATATTCAGGAGATTTTTGCCTATGTTGTCTTCTAGGAGTTTTATGGTTTCATGACTTACATTCAGGTCTTTGATCTATTTTGAGTTTACTTTTGTATATGGGGTTAAACATAATCCAGTTTCATTCTCTTGCATGTAGCTGTCCAGTTTTGCCAACACCAGATGTTGAAGAGGCTGTCATTCCCCGATTGTATGTCCATGGCTCCTTTATCGTATAATAATTGACCATTTATCATTGGGTTTATATCAGACCTCTCTTGTCTGTTCCATTGGTCTATGGGTCTGTTCTTGTGCCAGTACCAAATTGTCTTGAGTACTGTGGCTTTGTATTAGAGCCTGAAGTTGGGGAGTATTATCCACCCAGCTTTATTCTTCCTTCTCAGGATTGCTTTGGCTATTCGGGGTCTTCTGTGCTTCCATATGAATTTTAGAACGATTTGCTCTAGTTCATTGAAGAATGCTGTTGGTGCTATGATGGGAATTGCATTAAATCTGTAGATTGCTTTAGGCAGGATGGCCATTTTGACAATATTAATTCTTCCTATCCATGAGCATTGGATGTTTCCATTATTGGTATCTTCTTTAATTTCTCTCATGAGTGTCTTGTAGTTTTCAGAGTATAGGTCTTTCACCTCCTTGGTTAGGTTTATTCCTTGGTATTTTATTCTTTTTGATGCAACTTTGAATGGAATTGTTTTCCTGATTTCTCTTTCTGCTAGTTCATTGTTAGTATATAGGAATGCCACAGATATCTGCATATTAATTTCATATCCTGCAACTTTGCTGAATTCAGATATTAGATCTATTAGTTTTGGAGTTGATTCTTCAGTTTTTTATGTACAATATCATGTCATCTGCAAGCAGGGACAGTTTAACTTCTTCCTTGCCAATCTGGATGCCTTTTATTTCTTTGTGTTGTCTGCTTGCTGTGACTAGAACCTCCAGTACTATGTTGAATAGAAGTGCGGAGAGTGGGCATCCTTGTCTTGTTCATGATCTTAAAGGAAAAGCTTTCAACTTCTCACTGTTAAGTACAATGTTGGCTGTGGGTTTGTCATATATGGCCTTTATTATGTTGAGGTACTTGCCCTCTATACCCATTTTATTGAGAGTTTTTAACGTGAATGGCTGTTGAATTTTGTCAAACACTTTTTCAGCATCTATGGAAATGATCATGTGGCTTTTGTCCTTCTCTTTGTTGATGTAGTGGATGATGTTGATGGATTTTCTAATGTTGTACCATGCTTGCATCCCTGGAATAAATCCTGCTAGATCATGATGGATGATCTTTTTGATCTATTGTTGAATTTGGTTTGCTAACATTTGTTGAGTATTTTTGCATCTATGTTTATCAGGGATATTGGTCTGTAATTTTCCTTTTTGTGGTGTCTTTGCCTGGTTTTGGTATTAGAGTGATGCTGGCCTCGTGGAATGAGTTTGGAAGTATTCCCTCTTCTTCTACACTTTGGAAAACTTTAAGGAGGATGGGTATTAGGTCTTCACTAAATGTGTGATAAAATTCAAAGGTGAAGCCATCTGGTACAGGAGTTTTGTTCTTGGCTAGGTTTTTGATTACCAGTTCAGTTTTGTTGCTGCTAACTGATCTGTTCAGATTTTCTGTTTCTTTCTGGGTCTGTTTCTTTCTTGGATGGTTGTATTTTTCTAGAAAGCTGTCCATTTCTTCTAGATTATCCAGTTTGTTAGCATATAATTTTTCATAGTATTCTCTCATAATTCTTTGTATTTCTGTGGTGTCTGTAGTGATTTTCCCTTTCTCGTTTCTGATTCTGTTTATGTGTGTAGACTCTCTCTTTTTTCTTGATAAGTCTGGCTAGGGGTTTATCTATTTGTATATTTTCTCGAAGAAACAGTTCCTGCTTTCATTGATTCTTTCTATTGTTTTATTCTTCACAATTTTATTTATTTCTGCTCTAATCTTCATTATGTCCCTCCTTCTACTGACTTTGGGCCTCATTTGTTCTTCTTTTTCTAGATTCGTTAATTGTGAGTTTAGACTGTTCATTTGGGAGTTTTCTTCTTTCCTGAGGTGGGTCTGTATTGCAATATACTTTCCTCTTAGCATGGCCTTTGTTGCATCCCATAGATTTTGTGGTGTTGATTTATTGTTGTCATTTGTCTCCATATATTGCTTGATCTCTGTATTTATTTGGTCATTGATCCATTCGTTATTCAGGAGCATGTTGTGAAGCCTCCATGTGTTTGTGGGATTTTTCATTTTCTTTGCATAATTTATTTCTAGTTTTGTACCTTTGTGGTCTGAGAAGCTGTTTGGTACAATTTCAATCTTTTTGAATTTACCAAGGCTCTTTTTGTGGCTTAGGATATGATCTATTCTTGAAAATATTTCATGTGCACTTGAGAAGAATGTGTATTCTGTTGCTTTTGGGTGTAGGGTTCTGTAGATGTCTGTTAGGTCCATCTGTTCTATTGTGTTGTTCAGTGCTTCTGTCTTCTTACTTACTTTCTGTCTGGTTGATCTGTCCTTTGGAGTGAGTGGAGTGTTGAAGTCTCCTAGAATAAATGCATTGCATTCTATTTCCCCTTGTAATTCTGTTAGCGTTTGTTTCACATATGTAGGTGTTCCTTGTTGGGTGCATAGATATTTATAATGGTTATGTCTTCTTGCTGTATTGACCCCTTTATCATTATTTATGTCCTTCTTTGTCTCTTGTGACTTTCTTTGTTTTGAAGTCTATTTTATCTGTACAAGTGCTGCAACTCCTACTCTTTTCTCCCTATTAGTTGCATGCAATATCTTTTTCCATCCCTTCACTTTTAGTCTGTGTATGTCTTTGGGTTTAAAGTGAGTCTCTTGTAAGCTGCATATAGATGGTCCCTGTTTTTTTATCTATTCAGTGACTCTATGTCTTTTGATTGGTGCCTTCAGTCCATTTACATTTAGGGTGATTATTGATAGGTATGTACTTATTGCCATTGCAGACTTTAGATTCATGGTTACCAAAGGTTCAAGGTTAACTTCCTTGCTACCTGAGAGTCTAACTTAACTCACTTAATATGCTATTACAAACACAGTCTAAAGGTTCTTTTTTTCTCCTCATTTTTCTTCCTCCTCCATTTTTTATATATTAGGTGTCATATTCTGTACTTTGTCTATCCATTGATTGACTTTGGGGATAGTTGATTTAATTTTGCATTTGCCTAGTAATTAACTGTTCTACAGTCTTTACTGTGACTTTATTACCTCTGGTTACAGCTATTAAACCTTAGGAACACTTCCATCTATAGCAGTCCCTCCAAAATACACTGTAGAGACAGTTTATGGGAGGTAAATTCTCTCAGCTTTTGCTTATCTGAAAATTGTTTAATACCTCCTTCAAATTTAAATGATAATCTTGCTGGATAAAGTAATCTTGGTCCAAGGCCCTTCTGCTTCATTGCATTAAATACATCATGCCACTGCCTTCTGGCCTGTAAGGTTTCTGCTGAGAAGTCTGATGATAGCCTGATGGGTTTTCCTTTGTATGTGATCTTATTTCTCTCTCTGACTGCTTTTAATAGTCTGTATTTATCCCTGATCTTTGCCATTTTAATTACTATATGTCTTCCTTGGGTCCCTTGTGTTGGGAGATCTGTGTACCTCCATAGCCTCACAGTCTATCTCCTCCTCCAGATTCAGGAAGTTTTCAGCTGTTACCTCCTCAAAGACACTTTCTCTCCCTTTTTATCTCTCTTTTTCTTCTGGTACCCCTATAATGCGAATATTTTTCCATTTGGATTGGTCACACAGTTCTCTCAATATTCTTTCATTCTTAGAGATCTTTTTTCTCTCTGTACGTCACCTTCTTTGTATTCCTCTTCTCTAATTTTTATTTAATTTATCATCTCCACCCATATCTAATCTGCTTTTAAAACTTTCCGTTGCATGTTTCATTTCTGATACTGTATTCCATAATTATTGGATCTCCAACCGGAATTCATCCCTGAGTTCTTGAATATTTTTCTGTACCTCCATGAGCATGTTAATGATTTTTATTTTGAACTCCCTTTCAGGCAGATCCATGAGGTCAATTTCATTTGAATTTTTCTGAGGGGTTGTATTCATAATTTTACTTTGAACCAGGTTCCTTTGCCGTTTCATATTTGTATATGGTGCCCTCTTTTGCCCAGAAGCTCTACTCTCTGGAGCTGCTCAGCCCCTGAAGCAATGTCAGGGGTCACCCAGGAGAGGTATTGGTGCATGGGGGTTGGAAAGAGTTGTTTCCTGCTTCCCGGCTGCTATGCCTGTCTCCATTGCCAGAACCAGTGGGCTGAGCACACAGGTATAAGCCTCTGTGCTTTGTGTTTGTAGTTGCTGTAGACAGGGCTTCCCTCTGGCTGGCCTAACACCAGGGTAGGGTTTGCCGGTTTGTGAGCCAGGTGGGGCTGGCTGGGAGAAATCCTCAGTAGGCTGCGTATAACGGAGGGGTCCTTGGAGCTCTGTAGCCAGCCAGGGAGCTGGAGCTCCTGACAATCATGAAAGTTTCCACCTGCTGGGCAGAGTGCACCCAGACAGTTTGCTCTGTGCAATCCTTGCCCCTTTAGCCAGCCTCTTGCTTTTAGGAAGTCTTTCAGACTGCCCACTTTTCTTTTGTCCCAGAGCAGCCGGATATGGATCCCTGCTTTCCACAAGCAGCTGGAGTCTCAGTCTCTCCAGGTATTCTGCCTGTCTTAGCTTTCCACACCCCTAATCACGAGAATACCATGAAAACACCATGAAATGTAGGTTTGTGCTCCCAGATCAGATCTCCGGAGTTAGGTATTCAGCAGTCCCAGGCCTCCACTCCCTCCCTGCTCTGTTTCTTTTCCTCCTGCTGATGAGCTGGCATGGGGGAAGGGCTTGGGTCCCACCCAGCCATGGCTTTCATACATTACCCTGTTCTGTGAGGTTTATTCTTTTCTCCAGGTGTATGTAGTTTGGCACAGTCCTCTTTCCTGTTGCTCTTTCAGGATTAGTTTTATTAATTATATATTCATATTATATGTGGTTTTAAGAGGAAGCCTCTATCTCACCTCTCACGCCACCATCTTTAATCTACCAGGACTGGTGTCCTTTTAAAGAAAAAGAGACCAGTGGTGTGTATGCAGAGAGAAAAAGCTACATGAAGCAGCCAGAAGGTGGCCATTTGCAAGCCATGGAGACAGGCCTTAGGAGAAACTAAGCCTGCCAACACCTTGATCTTGAACTTCTAGCCTCCAGATCTGTGAGAAAATATTTTGTTGTTTAAGCCATTTATCTGTGGTATTTTGTTATATCAGTCCTACTAAACTAATACAAACCTTTTCTAGGTAGCAGCCTTATGCACAGATTAATAATTCTATTATAATCATTTGCAAAATGTATAAAATACAGGTTTACAAATAATCAACACTAAAGTAATGATGCAGGTGATTATCATGCTTATTGAACTATTACAGAAAATGATCAATATCTAGTATCACAATGTATTATATGTCCCATACATGGGAATTATGTTTTCTCTATTGGTTTATGATTTTAAAGATCAACTCTAATATAGTGTACATTAAATTGATTAATTTTCAATATTTGTTTGGTGAGATTTTAACTTCTAATTAAGAAATTGTAGATCATTATTCACCCACCCCATATCATCTAGAAAGGCTCAAGATTTGAGCCTTGAAATATTTTCCAGATAGAAACTTTTGCTTCTATTAATATTATAACCATTCTCATCTAAGCCTTTCCTTTCCTATACATGGATTTCTACTGTCACCTATATAATCTCCCTGCCTCTGGTTTATACTGCTCTAATTTATTATTTATACTGCTGCCAAATTCATCTATTTTGATTGTTACCCTCTTGTACAAAAGTAATTATAGCTTTTTATGTATATCAAATATTAACATCTCTATATGAATATTAGGACTTTCATGTAATCTGATATCTGCTTTCTATCCTCACACAACTAGGTATTTAACCATTATACCTACTTATCTTTAATTATCACCTACCCTTCAATTTTTCAAACAGATTTCACCATTCCCTGAATAAATCTTGTTTATTGGTTTATCTTCATATCTTAATCTGTTCTGCCAACCTGTCCTGAACAAAGAAACTGATGTTAAGAACATTACAAGTCTTAAAATTTATCCAACTACTGAAACCTATATTAATTTTACCCTTCTCATAATAGTTAACTCCTTGAAGGTATCACAAATTAGAGCTTTATCTCCCTAGGAAGTCCCCCTCCCATCCCCTCATAGAACATAGTATGGGGTTGGTTACCTAGAAGGAATACTGTGGAAGTTTGCCCATCAAAGTATTCAGGAATTCATATCCTCATAAGCTTTCAAAGTATTGTATTGTTTCATAAATTTCAAATTCATTAATTCATTAGTCTCATCTACACACAATGGTGAATAGCTACTGTTTGCCTGGTATTGAGCTACACGTTGACATATAAACTAGAGATGAAGAAAGTGTAACCATTGCTCCAAGAGCCTGATAATCTGTGGGTAGAAACAGATGCAAACAGGAAGATGTTGTATGATGAGCAAATCCAGAGGCAAGTATTGCTGCAAAGTGGTCAGCTCAGCTTTCTCAAGGAGAGAAGGGAGTCCAGTAGGGGGGGCACTTGAGCTCAGCCTTGAAGGATGAGCAGGAACTCATTTGACTCTTCAGGAGAAGGGTATCACAGAGTGGAAAACAAGAACTTCTTTACCAATAACACACATATGGTATTTTATTGATGCCTGTCTGGGTTCAGCACTCACTGACTTCCTTAATAGAGAAAAGGGATTTAAAGTATCTTATAAAACCATGACTTAAAATTAAGTCAAAAACATTGAATAAGGGCAAAAACACAAGGGAGAAACCTAGTTTGGAAAAGAGATATAAACTAACAACAAACAGGAAGAAAAATATAGCTATGACATTTCAAAATAAAATTTGAGTTTTCTGGAAGACACAGGAAAGAGAGAAATACAAAGTTACTCAAACCTTATAACAGTGAATACAAATATTACTTTATCCCAAAATCAAAGAAAATGTTTCTCATTGGAATTATAGAAAAAGACCTGGGAGATATAATGGACAATGTTCTCATAAATGTTTTTAAAAGCTAACTCAAAAGTGAATGCATAGTTTTATTTTCTACATCTCTTACTTAAATTTTTATCTACAAAGCAAATGCATTGAATCTTTGTAGAAGGGAAGCATATTAGTCCCTTATTAGAAATAAAATAAGATCAGAAATATGAGACTCTCCTTTAAGAGCTGAATAGCTTCACTAGCCCTCTGTTTCTTCTGTCTGCCTTTCTCCCTTACTCCTTTAAGTCATCTATCACACACAACTCACTCTCTCTTGGCTACATGGCAACAGGTCACTGCCATTCTGTTACTACCACAAACCAGCAGCCCTGGGAGTAGCAGGGCTCCACTCTTCCTATATATTTTTATACTAAAAAATATCACAACACAAAGAATGAACCCTACTGATCTCTATGGATTTTAGTTAGTGTACTGATACTGGCTCATCAGTGGGAACAAATGTACCACGTTAGTGCAAGATGTGAATAATTGAAGAAACTTGGGGAGGAGCGTGCATGAAAACTCTCTGTGCCTTGTGCTCAATAAAACTAAAAGTGCTCAGAAGAATAGAGTCTATTCATTTGTTTTAAATAACACTAAAGAAAATTATGCTCAGTCTCAAAATTGTGTGAAATGTTTCAAGGTCTCTGAAAATATTCTGAATTCTGGAGTCCGGTTTTATCTTTTGCTCTTCCACTTCAGGGTTTCAGATTAATCAAATAACAGTGATGAATTAGAGTAGGACTTGGGAGCTCTTCTAACAGTTTCAGATTTTAATGTTTGTGTCACTGAAGATGTGTCTACAGCATCCCTTTTGTAATGGGTAGGACTGTGCTACAAAAAGGAAAGGAAAATATTTTAAGTGTCCTTGTGCATTCCTTGAGGTAGTTGTTACAAGCAGGTGGTTTGTCATTTAATAAGAAGCATATTACAAATAATTATTTTAAATACATTGGATTAGCTGGGTAAGTGATGGAGGTTTTTATCATTTCTTTACTCCAAACTCACAACCATACAAAACCATGCCACATGATTATCTGGGTCTCAGTCTTTTCACTGTAGGTGAGAGACCTCCCCTCTCCCTCTCTCTGCACCTTTGTTTTCTCAGCTCTTTCTCCCCCTATGACCCAACACTTAAAGAAGGATTTCTGTGGACCCTCCCAGCTGTGGTTTCAGACTTCGGTTTTGTGTTGCCTTAGACCAAGGTAAGGCAGTGCTTTGACTCACAGATGTGGGGATGGTGCCTAGTGTATAAAAGAATTCAAATTGCTCTAAATTGTTTTGAGTTCTTGAATTTCAAATTTTTTTGTTGTTCCTGAAGAGAACTAAACATCCAACCAACTGCTACTAATAATAACAATAACAATAAAAATGACAATATTTATGTATCATGAACATGCAACCTGACTTATTTGGTAAGACTTTGTCCGTTGCTTACCAGTTTCATTTATCTTTACTTTGTGCCAAAAAGATTTCATGATGGGTGATCCTAGAGGGCTTGGAATATCAATTTCTCACTCTCTGCTTATTTTATACCAATTTTGGTATCTAGAATAGCAAAGCATTTCTTTACTTACACATTTAAATGAGAAGATATTTATTTGAAAAGGCTAGAACCCTGGAAATACATGAAGCCTGCGATACAAGACTTCCTCTCTTAGCAGTGAGCAAATAAAACTTAACTTAGAAAACTACCCTGGATCTAGGTAGTATCTTAACCAAACACACACACATCCTGCTGGAGAAAGCAGGGAGACTCTGAAATGCAGACCATTCGACTGTAAATTCACACACATTGTGCATATCTTTCTGGAGTCAGAGTAACATCAAATATAGATGGAAGAGCCTGGGGCATTTGGTTGGATAGTCACACATTTAGAGCTTAAGTTTTTATCTCATTTTTCTTCTTGCCTGTCTCCTAAATGAACATATCATTAAATCTTTATATGGTGTTGAAATGTTAATTTGCGAATCCTCCCAGAATTCTCTGAAAATGATGTCGTGAAACCTTTTCATGCCACAAGGATTCAACAACCTTGCAAACCTGAGATGGATACACAAGCAGTGCCTTTGCAGGCGGCAACGCTCCAGACCTGCAGGGCAATTTCACGGGAGAAAATCACCACAGCAGACCAGACGGCCAGACGCCCCCTTCTCCTCTCCCACAGCCCACGATTCCTGTGTATGGAGAACCAGTTATAGAACTCCCATGCCAGAGTCTATGCGTGACTAATGAATCTGGAGCCATTGCAATGATCTGTCATTCCTGGATTCATGTGAGTGAGAATAAATTCCAGCCCACGTTCAAAGTCAGAGTGCAGCATTCTCCAAACCGCCCGAGAAACTCCAGGCTCTCTGGCTGCCATTTCACTTTTTACCGTAAACTACTCATACATTCTACTTTTTCTTCCCTTTATATTGAAGGAAGAATGTATTCTGTGGAATAATAAAACATATCTCCACCTTCAGGTTATGCTTCCTCCCCTTTCTCCTTGCTCATATTTTCATTCATCTTTCATTTCCACTCTTTTTTTATTTCTAGAATTCCCACTCTGAGTAATTACTTACTTCATTAGTCATCTCTGTATTCCTCTGTTCAGAGAATCTTATCTCTATTTCCTTAGGATTATGAGTCTTTCCCTGCTTAAAAAAAAATCTCTCTTAATTTTTAAGCCTCCAAAGATTTCTTTAATTTCTATTGTTTTTCCATTCTTTCCTCTTTATAGTCTCTGTGATTTGCTTTTTCACTCTGTCTTATCCTTTCCCTCTGTTGTACACTTCCAAAGAAAATCTCAATCTCTGTAGCAATTTATAGTGATCTGGAAAGAATTCAGAGTGTTTTAAAATATTTCCTCTTCTTTGACAGGTACACCAAATAGAACAGTTAATTCAGTCTTCAAGTCCAGAAAACTGGCATATATTTTTCCTGAATAAACTTGCATACTGAAGTGTAAGAGGTCTCATAAGTTTATGATTATAAAATAAATATTAAATGTGTGAATTATGGGAAAACCATGAAGCAAATTTACATATTCTGTGAAGATGAAAATTGGCTTGAGTATGGAGAAAACCATATCAGAATTCTAAGTATTCATCTGATTCAGGAAAAGGAGTAGGTTTTAAGTGAACACACTTAAAGAGCCCTATTATTTTTCTTCTTTGTTTCACCAGTGAAGCAACAATGAACTGTGTGTGTGTGTGTCTGTGTCTGGGTTTGGGGTGTGTGTGTGGGGGGGTGTTTCTGGAGGTTTCTGGTATGTGATTGTTCCAGGACTGTATCCTATAACCAAACCTTATTCCTTGAAATTGAACTGTTATCATTTTAGTGCACATTTATGCACAAAATAGCAGAACAGCTCTGAAACTTAATATCTGTTGAGAATTTATTTATATAAGAAGCTCATGCTTTATGCAATATTGAAGGGTGTTCTATGCATGAACACTGGTGGAAATGCTTGACTGTTCCTCTGTTCACAATACTTTAACTCCGGTACCAGAGGTGCTTAGCTTGTTCAAATACTTAAAAATCCTTCTCCTTGGGAAGAAGTTTAATAACTATGCCTCCTGCAAAGTCACATCACCTACATGTCCCCAAACCTAAGTAGATTTTCTAACTTTTCCTTCAAGCTACATCCAGGACTCTTTCTGAAAGTTTTAATCAATAGCGATTTCTCCCAGTGGTAGACAGAATAATGGTCCTTCAAATATATCTAAATCCTAATGCCTGGGGAATTTAGGTAGCAGATGGAATTGAGGCTGTTAATCAGCTTATTTTAAAAGAGATTATCCTGGATTATCTGTGTGGGCCAGGTATAACTGCAGGTCCTTGAGAGTGGAAGAGGGAAGCAGAAGAGGAAGTAAGAATGATGTAATGCAATGGGAGATGGACTTAACTGGTCACTGCTGCCCTAGGTTGAATTATGTCTGCCTTCCCCGCCCCCACCGAAAAAAATATGTTAAAGTTCTAAAACCTGGTACCTCAAAATAGAACCTTATTTGACAAGAGGGTCTTTAAAAAGGTAATCAAATTAAAATGAGGATATTAGGGTGAGCCCTTAGGCAATATGACCAGTGTCTTCATTAAAAGAGGAAATTTGGACATGGAGACACATGCACAGAAGGAAGACTAGGTGAGGAGATACAGGGAGAAGGCCATGGGAAGATGGAGGAGTAGAGTTACTCTGCACACCAAGAAATGCCAACAATTGCCAGCGAACCATGAGAAGTTGGAGAGAGGCATGAAACTGATGCTCCCTCACAGTCCTCACAAGGACTCAACCCGGCCAACACCTTGATTTCAGACTTCGAGCCTTCACAATGACGAGATAACAAACTTGTGCTATTACAAGCCACCCGTTTTGTGGTACTTAGCTATGGCAGTCCTAGGAAACAAATACAGACTTTGAAGAAGGGAGCTGTGAGCCAGTAAGTGTGGGGAACCTCTAGAAGTTGGAGAGGGCAAGGAAGTGGATTCTCCTCCGGAGTCTGGAGAAAGGAATCCAGCCTGTTGACACCTTGACTCCAGGTTTGTGTTATATACTGAATGTTCATATCCCCCCTGAACACACACACACTGAAGTTCTAACCCACAGTGTGACTGCGTTTGGAGATGGGGTCTGTGGGAACATAATAACATTTAAATGAGGTCATCAGGGTGGGAGTCAGAGGGCTGGTGCCTCCCTAAGACAGATACCAGGGTTCTCTCTCCCCATACCACATGAGGACACAGAGAGAAGCGGCCTACTGCAAGTCAAGAAGAGAGCTGTCACCAGAAGTCAAATTGGCCAGAACCTTGATCTTTGGTTTTCCAGCCTCCAGAACTGTGAATTGTGAGCAAATAAATTTCTATTGCTTAAGCCACGGAGGCTGTGGTATTTTGTTATGGCAGCCCAGCTGACTGAGACACTTTGTGAGATCTGGACTGGACGGCTGACCTCCAGAACTGTAAGATAATAAATTTGTGTTGTTATAAGCACTAAATTGTGGTAATTTGTTATAGCAGCAATGGGAAACTAATACTCCACTGTGTCATTAAATGTCTAAGTGATATCTTAGCTCCATATAGATTGGCACCATGACGAGCTATTTGTTAGCTCACCTTTTTATCAACTCAGCTTGGAACACACTCAGAGTGTCCCTGGAGACCTTAGATCAAAAATGCAGCAGAGGAGTGATGGTCAAGAGTCACAGATAATGCTATGCAGGTAAAGGCACAGCCCTGCACAGCCGCTGTTTCCTTCATTTGACAAGTTAGAGTTGTACCTATTTTGCTTTAAAAAACTTTTAATAAACAGTTATGAAATAGTCCTCCTTACTAGAACCTGTTGATTTGGTTAACTTAAGATTCTATGGATACAATGTTTCAGAAAAAAAATGTCAAGTGATACGGTAAATTACTACTATTTATGGAATATTTCACACCTACAATTTTATTTGAAGGCTGTAAATTTTTTTCCTGCTCCCTATGAAGCATGCATAAAGCATGGGATTACCATTTTGAAGAAAACCAAGGTAGAAAATATACCTTGATGGAGATGGGGAAAAATTTAATACAAACAACCAAAGATCTAAAATGATGTGAACCAAAGTCACATTTTACCATCAACCAACAGTTTTGGAGTATCCAGTAAATTCAAAGCTATACACTCCACGGATGCAGCAATTTGTAGACATAGAAAGTTTGTAGTTTAGATGTCCTCAGGCTTCTTTCAGTTCTGCCAGATAATAACTGAGTAGCTCTGAGTAAATACGTTACTTTCTCTTCTTTAAATGGGAATATCTTTAAACTTTATAAGTCAAATAACTCTTCATTTTTATATTTTAACATCATTAAACTTCTATTTATGCAAAAGTTTTACTTATGCTGTTTAATCTATATAAAGTATTTTGCACCAGGCTAACACAGACTGAGCTCTTTTTGTCTTAGCTACTATTATTATTATAGTAATAGCAGCAGGTTGTGTCAGTTAGCTTTTGCTACATGGCAAATCACCACAAAATGTACCAGCTTAAAATAATTTCCATTTATTCAGTTGAGGATTCTGTAGGCTTTTGGGGTTCTTACTATGCAAGTTGGCTCAGCTCAATCTGTTGGAATTGTGTCTGTTGTCAGCAAGAAGCCTGAGGGGACTGAGAGACCTAGGTTTTATTCTCATCCTACACTGGGGGCCAGGACAAGAGGGAAGATTGGACCAGTGATTTATCATTGATCAGGTTAGCCTGGGTTTCATCAGATGTTCAATCACAGAGTTCCTAAGAGTAGCAAGAGGGTCAGCCTCATTGTAGGTATGTTTCAGACCTCTGCTGGTATCATGCTTGCTAATGTCCCATTTGCCAAACCAGTGCCAGCCTAAAGTGGTTATGGGTAGGTACTACCAAATGGCATGGATGGGGAGCTATAATTTGTGGTAATTTTTGCAAACAACTACAAGTTTGAGATCCACATATACATATTGTATTACTTACCATCCCCCACTGAGATGTCTCACATGTACCCTAACTTAATCCATAATATCTAAAGTTGAAACTGCTCATTCTCTAGGGTTTTATAAGTTAATAATTGAAACTACTTTCCAATGACTTACTCATGCTAGACTACCAGAAGTCATCTCTGACTATTCCTTTCCTTTTCTATATTATCCAGTCAGTAACCAGTTTCCTTGGATTGTGTCACCTGTGAATCTTTTGAATCTATCCATTCTCTCCATCCCCACAGCTACCACCCAAATCTATGCCATTGTCATCTTTTATCTGGAACTGGAACTTGCCAATTGCAATAGCTATCCAGAGAGACTCTGCATCCTCTTCTTCTATTCAACCTGTTCCTAATAGTACAGATGTATATCTACAAAATACAAATCTAATTATGTCACACCACTGCTGAAAAGCCTATTTCTGGTTAAGGGGTTTAAAAAACTTGGAACTTGTATGTAGTAAGTAGAAACAAGAAGACTAATTTTTAAAGAAGGTAAGTAGTGATAAAACTTGGGAACTGTGCTTGTGCATGTATATTGTGTATGCAGAAGTTATTTTTGAATGAGAAGATATGAGTGTGTTTGTAAGCAGAAATCTTTAGAAACTAGGGGAAGGGAGAACTAAGGGAAAGAAGTCCAGGAGGAGGCAGAAGAGATGGAGTCCACACCATAGGTGGAGGTCTGGGGTCAGATAACATAGGTTAGTCCATGTGTTTGAATTTTATTCAGTAAACAATTAATACTCAATGACTGGCAAATAGCTTGTAATTAAATAATTGGTGAATAAATGAATGAATAAATTAAATATTTTAATGGGGAAATGATATTATACCATATGTTTTCTAAAAATAAGTCCAAACATTAAGTAAGAAGATACTGAAAAAGTACGAGCTTTGAGTTGGAGAAGTTATTTGGACAGTAAGTGTTTTATTTTATATGAATAACAAGGTCTTGAATTATGACTGAAGAAAGGGAAGGTAATGTTAGTATCTGGGAGACCTTCATAGGGAGGTGGTGACTGGCAAGGTTTGGTAGCCACCTGATGAAAAGTACGATAGAAAGATATGGACTTCATTGTGCCAGGCTGCAAAGTTTCCAGATCACGAGTCTTTGAATATTATTAAAGAAAAAAAGAAAGAAACACACCTGAGGGTTGGTGAGAAGATGCAAAACTCTGTTTTAGACCAGTAGGGTTTGGAACCAAGTGAGGCTCCATGTTCTGACACTTAGAAAAGATCTGAGATAAGGTTTCTTGCCTCCATGTTCTTCACCCATTTTCTCAGTCTGGGATGCCTTTGTGCTACTCCAATTATTTAATTCCCATTCAGCCTTTAGGACATCTCTTAGATTGTCATCTTTAACCTGCCTCATCAGATTTTATCATTCCCCAATTCCCCTTGACAGCCTTTTGTTAATATCCCCTTTAACCAGCTACTTCACAATGCCTTACATTATATTGAGTTTATACATTTATATCTCTCACTGGGTTCAAAACTAGGCAAGCAATCATCACTTATTTACCTAGCATCATTTAAAATTTTCTCTTCTTTATCATGCTTACTCATAAATGACAAAAGATATGTAGCTTTTATCAGGCACAAGAGAACCAAATAAGCAGGAAAATTAAATGTGTAAGAAAAAAAATTGTCAGGGAGCTAGAATAAAACTTTTGCTATTAAAAGTACATTAAATCATTATTACTAGTGATTCCCATGGTGAAATAAGAAAAACACTGAGCAGAAGTCATAAAACCTGAGATCTAATCCTGCTCTCCTGCTGTTTGGCTTTATTACTTAGAGAAAGCCAATAAAACTCAATTTTTTTCACCTATAAAGTGATGTTGAATAGTCTCTAAGATGTTCAAGAATTCTTCCTTTGCTACCAGTTTTGGCTCTGAGTAATTATATAGGTAAATAAATGAAGTATTTGATCTAAGAGAGTCAGAAGATATGCAGTATAGTCAGAATGCACAGCAGTGAAGCAGCAACATTTTCCCAGGTCTCAGTGAAAACTTCTAGATCCTATAAATCTTCACCAAGATGGACACCGTTGCAGGTAATAACATCTGAACATATAAGTGCCATAGCTAACACTAGGAAGCTCAGTTACCCACTCTGTATGCTAAGCCTTACTTACATAACTGTGGAATAGTTCTACACATAGTTTAAAACAGGATAGTGTATATGCCAAGGCTTACCCAATTTGGCCATCACATTCTGTGTTTGAATATGTACATAATGGAATTCCCTGTCATGACAAGATGGTGAAGACTTGTCTCTCCTTCTCTTCTTTACTAAGTACAACTGTAACTTGGAATAAACCATGAGATAACCAAAGAGAACTTTAAAATTTTGAAAAGGAAGGAAAACTGGTTAGAGACCCCAGGACTAGAAGAACAGCATAGCAGGAGGGCATCTTACAAACCCACAGTCACCAGAAGAAGGTGACTGAGCCAGAGTGATTCTTGATTCCCAGCCTAACAACATGGGACATCCCAGATAAACTCAATCCTATTGCATATCAAATGTGAGTACCTTTGACAACACCAGGTAGAACCAGCAGAAACAGCAAGGGGATCAATTGGAAGTTCTTCTGTTAATAAGCAGCTAGAGAAAACACTCCTTCCCTCTCATGCTATGACTCTTCTATCTCACCCAGAAACATCATGTATCCAGGAGATACAGCAAGGTGGATTCTGCCACAAGTTCCAAGCCCAGGAAGCATTCTTTCTCACACCCATCTAGAAGGACAAGTCAGCCTGGCTTTGGTAAGTTCCTTTGGATTCCTCAAGTAGCATCAGCAGGGACTAGTAGGAGCCCCAGTGGCATGAGATAAGCCAAACAGACCAACATAGCACCATGCAGTCTCTGAAAAAACTGGACCGTAATTGGAATCATAAAACCAGACCACAACCTGCATGCCAAACCCAAACAGGATGTCTTCTTGTTAAAATAAAGTAATTTAAATTGGGCCCAGAGTCTCCTAATATAATATCCAAAACATTCAGGAGTCAATAAAAAAATCATTACTGCACCTAGAACCAGGGAAATCACAACCTAAGTGAGAAAAGACAACAAACCAGACTAGCACTGAAACCAATAAGATGTTGGAATTATCTCACAAAGATTTTAAAACAGCCATCCTAAAAATGCTCAACAAATAATCATGAATTCTCTTGAAATAAGAGATAGACATAGACAATGTCAGGAAAGAAACATGTTATAATTAAAAATCAAATGTAAATTATACAATTGAAAAAACATAGTAAGTAATATTTAAGACTCAGTAGATGGGCTCCACAGTAAAGTGGAGATGACACGGGACATTCTCTGAATTTAAGGATAGAACAGAATAACTTATACGAACTAAACACAGAGAATGTAGGCTGAAAAAAAAACAAACAAACAAAACCCAGATCCTCAGGGACTGGTGAGGCAATAATATGAGATGCAACATTTTTATCATTGGAGTCCCAGTGAGAGGAGAAAGACAAAGGGCGTGAAGAGTATTTGAAGAAACAAAGGCTGAAAACTTCTCAAATTACCAAAAGACACAGACTTACAGATTCTATGAACACAGTGAAATTGAGTATATCTGCACCAAAACACATCATAAACATCATAATTAAACTTCTGAAACTAAAGACAAAGAAAAAATCTTGAAGTGAGACAAAGAGAAATGAAATATTACCTGAGTCCATGGTGGCCATCCAGAAGTGATGCAATATTTTCAAGTGCTGAAAGAAAAGAACAGTCAACTGTGAATTTTATACCCAGTGAAACTATCCTTCATGAATGAAGGGGTCACAAAGACATTCTCAGATGAAGGAAACCTAAAAGGATGTGTCATCAGCAGACATCACCTTAAAGCTTGGCTAGAGGAGCTGGTACTGTGATAAAAAAATAATTTATATCAGTTTCTATACAGCAACCTGCCCTCAAAAATTCTGTATTCCATGGGTGGAGGCTCTGTTTAGATAATTTCAATAAAAGAGTGTGAATTGAAATGGTAGACCCACTCACAGCATGTTGTGGGACCATAAAGTAGGGGGCATTAGGCCCAAACATTGGTGCCTGGTGGAGATGATATACAAGTGAAGCTAGAACCAACTGTAGAAAGAAGACTGGGGGGAAATCTTGCAGAAGGGAAAGAACTACAAAGTGGGGAGCTAGCAATAAGCAGGTATCTCTTCTTGAACAGAGAACAAAGGCTGTGGTGAAGACTAAGCAAAGACAGAGACTGGCTAACACTGAGCAGGGGGAACCTGGGGAAATAACACGGAGTGCTTTAGAGAAGGAATTTTTACAACGAAAAGTATAAAGCAAGGATTTCAACACAGATCCTCTGTGAAATAACCAGAGTCTGAACAAACACTTAGTGGAAATGTAAACTGTAGGGACTGATTGATTGTAATGGAAAAAGAAGACACTTACTTTGTCAAGCTATTGCACATACCAGCAAAATATAGAAAAACATCAAAAAGTATCCTTTGAATATCTTGTAATTTTGAGCAGTGGGAAAGTTCTTAATTTTTTCTAAAATAGCCCTATGGCCCCTCTTTTCTTCTTAACATTCAAGTAATAAATACATTTTGAAACTTAAAAAAAAATTGAGTGAGTAGCTCATGATAAAGTTGTTTTCTGTTAATGTGACTGTAAGATTTATATTTCCTTTCCTTTATTTGAAAAAAACAAACATTAATGTTAGCAAAACTTTTTGCAATTTAGCTACTAAAGGAATTTTATCTTTTACACTAAAAATATGACAGAGCATATAAAATTATTTTTTTAATGTAGAAACATTTGTTTGCCATCAAAGTGAACATATATCTGTCTTTGACATATACAATAAAATATGATGAAAATGTACTGGTTTATGGAATTGCTGGTATATAATTTGTGGTGTTTGTATAGGTAGTGTGCTTCCAGAATCACAATACATACAATAAAATGCCTTCCCAGATAGGCCCATAATTTTGCTGAGTTAATGTATGTTTCTTTTGCTACACTGGTAGAAAGCATCTTTCAGCTCTTCTTTTGAAATATTTTCATTTCCAACCCTTCTCCTTTCCTATTGCTAAAATCACAACCCATTTTTTCTCTGTCATCTAACCATTGGGTCACTGAATTTTTATCACCTCCGACTGTTTCCTAAATCTACTCCTTAATTTCACTCCATTGCCCTAGTTGAATAGCCATCATTTATCATGTTAGTATCACAGGAAATTCCTGGCTGACCCCTGGATCTCTAGCTTCATCCCTGCAGACTGTCCTTCACAGAACAAAAAAAGTAAGTAATCTTCCCAAAACGTGCAATCTCATCATGCATTCCCTTTGTATAAAAGCATTTAGTGGTTTTCAATTATTTTTAGAATAAAAACCCCAAGGATTGGCCCCTGTGCTTTTGCAGGGTGGCTCCTAACCATCTTTCTAAGGTTTTCTCCTGCTGGGCATTCCCTCACATTCTGTTTTGTGAAACTGAACTGCAGTTTTACAACTGGGCCCTGAGTTGTCACACCACCCAGTCTTTGCACAGATTGTTTGCTCAGTCTTAAACACCCTGCCCATGCTTCCTTTGTTGTCCTGGTGAATTCTTATTGTTTATTT
The DNA here is from genome assembly GCA_032199065.1 of Smutsia gigantea. Lineage (NCBI taxonomy): Eukaryota > Metazoa > Chordata > Mammalia > Pholidota > Manidae > Smutsia > Smutsia gigantea. Next base: position 43,880 of record JAVSCE010003597.1, read on the forward strand.
TATTTTAAGATTTAGTGTATTAGTTTGCTTGAGCTGCTGTGAAAAAAGTACCAAAAACAGAGTGGCTTAAACTACAGGAATTTTTGTCTGACACTTCTGGAGAGTAGATGTCTGAGATCAAGGTGTCAGCAGGATTGGTTCCTTTGAGGGCTGTTCATGCCTCTACCCTAGCTTCTGGTGGTTTGCTGACAATACTTGTTCTTTGGCTCATATAAACATCCCCTAGATTTCTGCCTTTATCTTCACATGGTGGTCTCCCTCCCTGTTTTCCCATGGCCTTCTTTACATGGTGTGTATCTATGTTCAGATTCCCTTTCATGTAAGAACACCAGCTGTTTTGGATTAGGGTTCACCCTAAAGACCCAATTTCAACTTGATTGCCTCAACAAAGAATCTATCTTTAAAGAAGGTCACATTCTGCAGTACTGGGAGTTTGGACTTCAAAACATGAATTTTGGGGGGATACAATTCAGCTTATAACACTCAGTTCAAAGGAAAACTCTATGACATCTCTTATAATCCTTCTCTCACATAAAGGATCTTCTTTTTGCCTTTTTGTACTCACTATATCTTTTAAACACCTTATAATAATATCTAGTATGTGAATTATAATTGCAAGTTTACACATTTTGTGTACTAATGTATAGTATGATTTATTACAGTTGCTAGTTTCACCTTTTTTGGCAATTACTTTTTTAAGAAAGAAAGGACATCTTAATTTTTGTTTTTACCCCTAGCATTTTTCAGAGTGTCTATGCATATATTAGTTGCTCATTAAATGTTTATTGGATGACTAAATGAATGAATAAATTGCCATATTGTAATCTACTCAAGTTCAGAGAAAAATCTTAATTTCTAAAAATAAAAATGTGCTAAAATGAGAGTAAACTTAAAATGAAAAGCAAATTATTTGACTTCAAAGCAAATTATTCATTATTTTATGAAATTAATAGATTTGTTTTTTAAATTCCAAATGTGAAGCTTATGACTGAAATATAAATTTTATTCACTAATACTTTTCAGCTGACACTATGTTTTAAAATCCTTAATTAAATTTGGACATCTAGGCAAAAGCTGCCTGTCAATGCCAAATTTATATGGTGCTTTTACTTTGCAAAGAGCTATCTTCCTAGATGCTGTCCTATTTCATCCTCAGAACTACCGTAACCTATTGACATTATTACCTCTAGTGTAAAAATAAGAAAATTGGTATTTGTAGATGTTTTGGACTTTTCTGAGAACAAGACTAAAATACATATCTTCTAGTACTTTCTCTGCATATGAAAAAAGTTATAACTGCAAAAATATATGTCCATAATACATCTTCTACCATTACTGAACTGTATCTTTTAATAACTTTTAAAATAAAATTTAAGTCAAAGATGAGTGCAGATAATCAACTATTTTTCCAAATTGCCTATCAATCCATAAGCTGAAAAAGGAAAATTTTACTTTTGTTTTCTCCCTGAAATATATTTGCTTTGTGTAACTGTGACCTTTATATTCATAGGAACATAGATGTAACTGCAGAGCAATAGACTAATTGATAATACAAATAGGTGTTTTCATAAATGACAAGTGAAAGTGCTGTCAATAACAACCTCATTTAGATCAAGAAGACTACAGAAAATAAAAAAGAACCAGAGACATGTTAGAAGAGATTAAAACGATTTCAACAAGAATATAATGTATTCATTTTTTCCTATGAACAGAATCTTCCATTACAGGAAGCAAAATAAAGAAATGAAAACATTTCAAAGATATTTGAACATTTTACTTCTGTTATCTGTAAACCTTTAGAGTTTTGTTTACTTAATTGGATTATAATGAAACATAAACAAGAGGGCCTGGCCATGCATTGGGCAGATAGAGTAATAAGCTGGGTTCCAAATGCTGGGAAAATCTCCATCAGAAACATCCCAAGTTCACTCATAAGATGATAATTCACTCTCTAGGGTAATCAACATTTCTAAATAACAACTCAAGAGAAGATGAATGGAATTTCAAGGTTAACTTGGCACATTCTCACAGATTTAAAACAGAGAAACATGATCTATATTTGGAGCCTAAGGTCTGGGTTCACCTCATTATTTTCAGTGTTCCCTTAATTTTATTTGTTTAAACAAAATTCTTCTTTAAATCACACACCAAAACATCCATAAATGTCTTTTAGTTTTCCCATGATGCTCAGCACAGTGTTAGGCACAAGGGAAGTGTTCAATGGCTAAATACTGATGGATGTGTATCTGTTTAGGGTTTTTGTATTTCACTATTTCATGGACATAATAAAATGATCACAGTTTCTATAGCACTTGCAAATAATTTGTTCTATTTAAATTTTATAACAGTGAGGTGAAGTGGCTATTACTAAATGAATCTTTAAAAAGGCATAATGATGTCTGGTTCGGTGACAACTTAGAGAACAAGAGAGTCAGTGTCACTTACATCATGGGGCCTCTTAGCATCATGGGGGTCGGGGTAGATGGACAGACTATGGGGTTTATTTTTCATGGAGAGAAGATAGGCTGTCCATCTCAAGTCTCAGTCATTAGGAGAGGAAGTCTGGAGAAAAATGCCTTAGTCCACTTCTTTCCATCCCTATTATTGCGACTGCCACTCCAATCACCATTCCTTGTTTTTGTTCTGTATTAGCTGCCCAGCTAGTTTCCCTTCATTTGCTGCACCTTTCCCTGACCTCATGTGGCTTCTACAATGCTTCTAAGAGTAGCCTTTTAATAATGCACATGTGATTTTGCCACTGCCCTGTTTTGGGAGGTAAAAGCTTTCCACTGCTCCTAGAAGTCAAGAGACTTAGATTTGCAATGCCCTGCATGTTTCACCCGACCCACTTCTTATCCATCACCATGTCCCACCCTGCCCCCCAACCTCTCCACACTCAGCCATAGGGAACTGTGTCAAATGTCCAGATTCACTTTCTTCCCGGCCTCATGCTCCCCTAATCTTGATGTCTACATGGACCCTCTGCTCTGACTGCCCAGCTGGCCAGGATGCTTTCATCCTTCAGGTCTCTGGTTCAATGTCACTTCCTCTGGAAATCTTTCCTTTCTTTCCATTCTAGGTTAGATACTCCAGGCAAGTTAGAGGTGTCCTCTGTGGTAACACCAAGCACATTTATATTTGTTTGTGGAACTTTTTTTACCTCCATTCCCCAGCCTCACCTTTCTCTAGTTCTCAGCAAATCCCCAGAACCAATCACATGCATGGGCCTAAGCAGATGATTAATAAATCTCCATTCACAGTAAGTTTTGGCTGTACTCAACTACTTTCAATAACTTTTTACATCTGCCTCAGATCTTTCCACATTCTGGACACTCTGCCAGATGGACTTTTTTCTCCACTTCCCATGTTAATTTGCTTACTTAGGGCTCTATTAGGACACACTTTAAATATCATTTTTTAAGAAGACTTTTCCTGACAATTGATTTTTGAGAAAAAACAATGGAAACAATTTATTATATTTTACAAGTTAAAACATAGTGCCAAATATATCATCAATATTTATATATGATTGTAATATATAATAATGGCAAAAATTACCTGAAATGAAAATGTATTTGGAACATTAAACAATTTTTTTTCAAAAAGAGCACCTTTTGAAATTAAGTTGATATGCTTGCTACACTTCCACACAGCAGATTGATAATATTCAGAAAAGAATAATAGTTAACTGTAAAATCTGGTTCAGGCCTCATCAAATAAATAATAAACTGCTGTTAATAAGACACAACGCATAGAGCACAGCATTGTAAAAGACTCCTGTGAATCTTTCTAACAGAGAGCTGTAGTGCAATCAGATTGGCCAGTAATAAGATCTCACTATTTTTAGGGACTCCTTTATCACTATTATTTCTAACATCTTACTAAATAAGGCTCACGTGCAGTTAAGATTCTCTATATCTTTGAATCATGTTCTCTATTGTTTACTTTCTTGCTGATATAAATGAGGTCATCTTTTTCACTGAATCAATCTATGTAAGTGTTTTAGGTTTTGCAGCAGTTTGACTTTATTACTGATGGATTATGTAAAATATTAAATCAAAGCATGTGGGAAACTTAAATTGTGTAGTATAAAGAAGCTATATTTGGGAGATAGTAGCAAAATTAATAGTAGTAAGAATTAGTGTATTGTGAACAGGGGAACAGATGGGAAATGATTTGATATTTTAAAAATGAACTTTTTTTCAGATTGTAGCAATTACACATGCTCACTGTAGACAGTTCAGAAAAATCTAATCAGTAGTTAATACCTCTAATATTATCACCATGTAAAGGTGCATGAATAGAAGATCAAAATTTTGTTGTAGTCTATTATTTTCATGTTTATATATATATATATATATATATACATATATATAGTTTCAGAATTATAATCATACATGATTCACACCTTTAACACCTTCTTTTCTCATTTAGTATTATTACCAGGTACATTTTTAAAAATCATTTGGAAATACATACACATAGTATACTTTTCCTTTGAAAACAAATGATTTTAATACCATCATAATATTCCAATGATTAATGTATTAACTTTCTAATCACTGGATACTCAAGAAATTTCTCATAATTCTAACATTATGAATATCAAGTACCATTGCTCAAAAACATTTATGTATATGCTTATTTTAGAAGCATAATTTCTTAGAAACATAGTTACTGTATCACAATTCATGTATCATTTTCATGTTTTTGAGATTTTGTGCCCAACTGCTTTCCATAATGGTATATGTATACAGTTTAATGGTCTGTTTATGAGAATGCCATTTTTCAACTTATGCTTACCAATACTGGGTATTATTACAAAACATGATGCCAACTTCATAGTTTGAAAAGATAAATCAAGGGACAAAGGTAAAATCTCCATGGTATGGACTTAGATGTTAGTAGAAAATCTTAAAGAGAAATAGAAACCTGCATGGAATGGTAACATAAGTCTGTGGTAATCTGTCTGGAGCCAGGTTAGGCCTTTTTTTATTTGACCTGGGAATGGTACAAATTACAATCTAAAATACCTTTAAGATGCCAAAAAGAAAAGAAAAGGAATGACAAAGGAAGGAAAGAAAGAACAAAGAAAGAAAGGAAGGAGGGATGGAGGAAGGAAGAGAGGAAGGTAATTTTCCCAAGTATTTCATCTAATTTTGTTCGTTTGTGTGACCTCAAACTTCAGTCTTGGTTCATGTATGAAATTTGAGGGGTAATGAGAGAGATCCTAACAGAAAGTGCTCAAAAAATCTTGGATTAAAAATAAAACAACAAAACAAGGGAATGTAAGAATTTCATACATATTTGAAAAGGTTAATTCTAAAGATAATGATTACATAATTTCTTCATAGACACAATTTCTTTGAAAAAATATCCTCCAGAAAAATCATTCTGTGTTGAACCAAATAAGAGTACTCCCATTTACAGACATACAGCTATAACATACATACACACACACACATGCTCACATACACTCACATATTTTGTTCTTGGTGCAGTTGTGTGAATTCAAACGTATTGAGAATGTCAGCTACTAAAAGCATCAAAAACTTTTTTGCACTCTACATTCTAAGAACTGGCTACAATCATTTGAGTATGACTGACTTGTTACTGGAATAAAGCAGAAAATAAATAATTTTGAGTTTGTACATACTCACCTAGGGTAAAAACAAACAAAGACATTCATAACCACTCCATTTACTCATCTGCCTGTTTGATAATAGAATCAATGCTTTATCTTACCAAATCAATCATTATGGATAAAGTTGAAAGCATCGCAATCTTTGTTCTAGTTATTCTAATGATGGCAAATGGTGAGGCATTAGCATTAATAAATATTTTTACTTAAACAAATGATGACTAAATATAATCCATTTCTTTAGATATTTGGGTAGGAAATAGAAAAATAAATGTTGATGTTTCAGTATACATGTAGCCAAAACACTGAGGAAGAATCAAGCATTGACATGATGGAAATGCCAAGGTAAGTGCCTGTATAGCCCCCAGCCATAGTTCCTTCAGGCTATACTTGGAGCAATCAGTTTGCTTTCAGTTGGTGAAGATGGAGCTAAGGAGCCAGGCAGAAGATGTCAGGGGCTCCTTTAGTGAGCTCAGGTGAGGAGAGTGGCATTTGGGAGTTGGCTCAAGTACACATAGCTTTAGCATCAGTCCTACAACCTAAATTTCCTACACACCAAAATTTGTGCCTTCAGAATGCATGATCCAATCTACCATAAACACTTAAAGTTTTCCTTGAGTTTCCCAAATAATTTTTGAGAGGTCTTGTGACACCTAACAGAATGACAAGGTAATAAGGGAAAAAATGCAGAGGTGTGTGGGATTGGTAGGGGGAAATGTAAGAAGTTCTGCATAAGAAAACTCAGAAAGTTGTCAGACTTGTTCTTCAAATGTGATTTGTATTCATACTGAGTCAGAGACATTATTCCCACAAGTGGTTTAACAATTCATCAGTTCGTTTATCTGTAATTGAAGGCTCTCAGTTATACTACTATAAAGAACTGAATCTGAGCAAAGGAGTGCTCATTATGCAACCCCATATCAATATAAAATAAGTAAACTATGGCAGGGAGGGAGGATGTGGCATGAGAACTGCGGCAAAAACCTCCTCCCAAAAACACATAAAATATAGCAAATACAACTAATCCAGAAAGAGCAACCCAAAGACTGAAAAACAGACTGCCTACATCAGGGTAAATGAGAAGACCTCACAGAAAAGGGTAAAATAGCAAAGCTGCAATCTGGCAGGACCCAAGCCCTCCTCCCACCCCAGCTGACAGGCAGGAGGAAGAGAAATGGAGCAGGGAGAGAGTAGAAGCCCACCCAGGACTGCTAAACACCCAGTCCCAGAGATCTGCTCTGGGATTATGAACCCACATTACATGGTGCTCTGGAGATAAGTGGGGATGGAAAGCAAAGATGGGCAGAATACTGGGAGAGACTGAGATTCAAGCTACTGCTAAAGAACAGGTACACACAAACAGCCCCCAGAAAAAAAGATAGGAATTTTGAAAAAGACTCCCCAGTAGTGAGTGGGGCGCTAAAGAGGCAAGGATTACACAGAGCTCACTGCTCAGGAGAAAGGGCAAGTGGACAAAATCATCCTGGAACACTTAGTCCAGCAAGATGGGAACTCTCAGGACCTACACATGCTCCATCTAACTGGCTGGCACGCAGCCCTGAGGCCCCCCCATGGTGGTAGGCAGCCTACCTCTCCTTCATCATGGCAGGCACTGGTCTTGCACACCTTCTGTGCCTGCCATAAAGCCAGGCCAGCCAAAGGTGGCCCCACATATGGCAGCTACAGGGGCATAGCATAGAGGCTCATCCCTGAATTCTCGGCCCACTGGACTTGGCAGTGGAGGCAAGCACTACAGCAAGGAAGGCAGGAAAGAGGTCTCTCCTCCTTGGCAGGCACCAGTTCCACTCACCTACAACCCCCACCATTGCTACAGGTATTCAGAAGCTCCAGAGAGTAGAGCTTCAGGGCACTAGAGGGTGCCACCTACACAAAGTTATTATTCCATAGGAATCACTAAGAAATGGTAAAAGAATTTTGTCCAAACAAATCTGTGAGAAAAGACTCCAGAAAGAGGGCTAAGTGAAACTGAAATCACCTATCTTTTTGATAAAGATAAAAAGCATATACATGCTCACATAGCTACAGAAAAATATTCCAGATCTCAGGGAGTACTTCAAGAAAGAGATAGAAACTTTGAAAAATACAGTATCTGAAATGACACATACAATGGATGGATTTAAAAGCAGAATAGATGACATAGAGTAGATGGTAAATGAAATAGAAATTAGAGAACAGGAATACAAAGAAGCTGAAACACAGAGAAACAAAAGGATCTCTATAAATGAAAAATAATAAGAGAACTATGCAATTAATCCAAACAGAACAACATTCGTCTTTTAGGGGTACCAGAAGAAGAGAGAGAAAAAGTGATAGAAAGTGTCTTTGAGGAATCATTGCTGAAAAATTCCCCAATCTGAAAATCTTACCCAATAGTCTCTCAAGTCATACATGTGCAGACATCTCCCAACACAAGGGACCCTAAGAAGACAACACCAAGACATATAATAATTAAATTGGCAAATATCAAAGACAAGGACAGAGTATTAAAAGCATCCAGAGAGAGAAAAAACATGACACACAAAGTAAATCCAATAAGGCTAGCAGCAGACTTCTCAGCATAAACCTTACAGGCCAGAAGGGAGTGGCATGATATATCTAATGCAATGAAACATAAGGGCTTCCAATCAAGAATGTTCTACCTGGCAAGATTATCATTTAAATTTGAATGAGGCATTAAACAATTTCCAGATAAGCAAAAGTTGAGGGAATTCACCACCCACAAACCATGTCTACAGTATATTTTGGAGAGAGTGCTCTAGATGGAAGCACTCATAAGGCTAAATAGTTGCCACTAGAAAAAATAAAACCACAGAAAGGAAAGGAGACCAATTAATTACTAAGCAAATGCAAAATTAAATCAACTACTCGCAAAGTTAGTCAAGAGATATACAATGAGTAGAGAATATGACACCTAATATATAAAGAGTAGAGGAGGAAGAAGAAGATGAAGGGAGAATAAAAAACAGATTGTGTTTGAAATAGCATAATAAACAAATTAAGACAGACTGTTAGATAGTAAGGACACTGCCCTTGAACCTCTGGAACCACGAATCCAAAGCCTGCAATGGCTATAAGTACATATCTATGGATAATCACCCTAAATGTAAATGGACTGAATAACAATCAAAAGACATAGAGATACAGAAAGAAAAAAAAAAGACCCTAGAGATACAAGACTAAATTCAAACCCAAAGACATACACACACTGAAAGTGATGGGATGGAAAATTATATTTCATGCAAATAATAGGGAGAAAAAAGCAGGAGTAGCACTACTTATATCAGACAAAATAGATTTCAAAACAAAGAAAGTAACAATAAACAAAGAAGGACATTACATAAGGTAAAGGGGTCAGTCCAACAAAAGGATATAACCATTCTAAATGTCTATACACCCAACATAGGAGCACCTACATATTTGAAACAAATACTAACAGAATTAAAGGGGGAAACAGAATGCAATATATTCATTTTACGAGACTTTAACACACCACTCACTCCAAAGGACAGATCAACCAGACAGAAAATAAGTAAGAGGACAGGGGCACTGAACAACACATTAGAAGAGATGGACCTAACAGACATCTACAGAACACTCCACTCAAAAGCAGCAGGATACACATTCTTCTCAAGTGCACATGGAACATTTTCCAGAATAGATCATATACTAGGCCACAAAAGAGCCTTAGTAAATTCAGATTGATTGAAATTGTACCAACCAACTTTTCAGACCACAAAGGTATGAAATGAGAAATAAATAATGCAAAGTAAACAAAATTCCAGAAACACATGGAGGCTTAACAACATGATCCTAAATAGTCGATGTATCAATAACTAAAAAGCAAAGATGAAGCAATATAGGGAGATGAATGAAAACAACAGCTCAACACCCCAAAATCTTTGGGATGCAACTAAAGCAGTTCTAAGAGGAAAGTATATTGCAATACAGTCTTACCTCAAGAAAGAAGAACAATCCTAAATGAATACTCTAAACTCATAATTAATGAAACTAAAAAAAGAAGAACAAATGAAGGCCAAAGTCAGTAAAAGGAGGGACATAATAAATATCAGAGCAGAAATAAATACAATTGAGAAGAATAAAACAATAGAAAGAATCAGTGAGACCAGGAACTGGTTCTTCAAGAAAATAAACAAATAAATAACCCCCTAGACAGACTTATCAAGAAAAGAAGAAAGTCTACACACATAAATGGAATCAGAAATGAGAAAGGAAAAATGACTATGAACACCATAGAAATACACAGAATTATTAGAGAATACTATGAAAAATTATATGCTAGCAAATTGCATAACTAGAAGAAAAGGACAACTTTTTAGAAAAATAAAACCTTCCAAGACTGACCCAGGAAGAAGCAGAAACTCTGAATAGACCACTTACTAGCAACAAAATTGAATTGGTAATCAAAAAAGCTACCTAAGAACAAAATCCCTGGACCAGATAGCTTCATCACTGAATTTTTTCAAACATTTAATGAAGACCTAATATCCATTCCCTTAAAGTTTTCTAAAAAGTAGAAGAGAGAAAACTTCCAAACAAATTCTATGAGGCCAGAATCATTCTAATATCAAAACCGGACAGAGACACCACAAAAAAAGGAAAATTACAGACCAATATCCCTGATGAAAATAGATGTAAAAATATTCAACAAAATATTAGCAAACCAAATTCAAAAGTACATCGAAAAGATCATCCATCATGATCAAGTAGGATTTATTCCAGGGATGCAAGAATGATACAATATTTGAAAATCCATCAACATCGTACACCACATCAACAAAAAGAAGGACCAAATTCTCATGATCCTCGCAATAGGTGCTCAAAAAGCATACAAAATTCAATATCCGTTCGTGAAAAAACTCTCAACAAAATGGGTATAGAGGGCAAGTACCTCAACATAATAAAAGCCATGTATGACAAACCCACAGCCAACATCATACTTAACAGTGAAAAGCTGAAAGCCTTTCCTCTAAGATCAGGATCTAGAGAAGGATGCTCTCTCACCACATTTATTAAACATAGTACTTGAGGTGCTAGCCACGGCAATCAGACAACACAAAAAAATAAACGGCATCCATATTGGTAAGGATAAAGTAATACTGTCACTGTTTGCAGATGACATGATATTGTACATAAAAACCCTAAAGAATCTACCCCAAAACTCATAGGACTAATAACCTAATAACTGAATTGGGCAAAGCTGCAGGTTACAAAATTAATACACAGAAATCTGTTGCATTCCTACATACTAACAATTAACTAGCAGAGAGAGAAATCAGGAAAACAACTCCATTTATAATTGCATCAAAAAGAATAAAATACCTAGGAATAAACCTAACCAAGGAGGTGAAAGACCCATACACTGAAAACCACAAGACACTCATGAGAGAAATTAAAGATGATACCAATAAATAGAAATACATCCCATGCCCATGGGTAGGAAGAATTAATATTGTCAAAATGGCCATCCTGCCTAAATCTACAGATTCAATGCAATCCCTATTAAAATACCAATGGCATTCTTCAATGAACTAGAACAAATAGTTCAAAAATTCATATGGAAAAACAAAAGACCCCAAATAGCCAAAGCAATCCTGAGAAGGAAGAATAAAGCTGGGGGGAATACACCCCTCAACTTAAGCTCTACTACAAAGCCACAGTAATCAAACAGACTCGTAGATCAATGGAACAGACTAGAGAGCCCAGATATAAACCCACACACATATGGCCAATTAATATTTGATAAAGGAGCCATGGAAATCTGATGGGGAAATGACAGCCTCTCCAACAACTGTTGTTGGCAAAACTGGCCGGCTACATGTAAGAGAATGAAACTGGATTATTGTCAAACTACATACACAAAAGTAAACTTGAAATGGATCAAAGATCTGATTGTAAGTCATGAAACCATAACTCTTTGAGAAAAACTAGTCAAAAATCTCTTGAATATAAACATTAGCAACTTTTTCCTCAACACATCTCCTCAGGCAAGGGAAACAAAAGCAAAAATGAACAATGGGACTACATCAAACTAAAAAGCTTCCTTATAGTAAAGGACACCATTAGCAGAACAAAAAGGCATCCTACAGTATGGGAGAATATATACATGTAAGTGACATATTCAATAAGGGGTTAACATCCAAAATATATAAAGAACTCACACATCTCAAAACCCAAAAAACAAATAGCCCTATTAAAAAATGGGCAGAGGATCCGAACAGACACTTCTCCAAAGAAGAAATTCAGATGGCCCACAGGCCCATGAAAACATGCTCCAGGTCACTAATCATCAGAGAAATGCAAATTAAAACCACAATGAGATATCACCTCACACCAGTTAGGATGCCAACATTCAAAAGACAAGAAATAGCAAATAGTGGCTTGGATCTGGAGAAAGGGGAGCCCTCCTACACAACTGGTGGAAAAGTAAATTAGTTCAACCATTGTGGAAAGTAATATGGAGGTTTATCAAAAAACTAAAAATAGAAATACCATTTGACCCAGGAATTCCACTCCTAGGAATTTATCCTAAGAAAATAAGATCCCTGATTCAAAAAGACATATCACCCATATATCACAGCACTATTTACCGTATTCAAGATATGGAAGCAACCTTAGTGTCTATCAGTAGGTCAATGGATAAAGAAGAGGAAGTACATATACACAATGGAATATTATTCAGCCATAAAAAGAAAAGAAATCCTACCATCTGCAACAAGATGGATGGAACTAGAGGGTACTATACTCAGTGAAATAATCCAGGTGGAGAAAGACAAGTACCAAATGATTTCACTCATATGTGGAGTATAACAACAAAGCAAAACTGAAGGAACAAAACAGCAGCAGAATTACAGACTCCAAAAGGGACTAGCAGTTACCAAACGGAAGAGGTTGTGGAGGGTGGGTAGTGGGAGAGGGAGAAGGGGATTAAAGGGCATTATGATTAACACACATAATGTAGGGGGGTCATGGGGAAGGCAGTATAGCATAGAGAAGATAAGAGTGACTCTATAGCATCATACTACACTGATGGACAGTGACGGAAATGGATATGTGTGGGGGGACTTGATAATATGGGTGGAGGCAGTAACCACAATGTTGCTCATGTGAAACCTTCATAAGATTGTATATTAGTGATACCTTAAATAAAAAGAAAAAGGAAGTATGTCTTCAAACCTATGGTAACAGTCACAGCTAGAATTATGATTTTTAAGAAATAAATTCTATGTTTTTTTTCTTCTTTTTAAAAAAATGTGTTATAACTTTTGTACTTAAAAGTCTAAAAGTAACATATCTTTTTTTTTCAGGGTCCTTTTTTTTATAGTTTATTATGGTATCATTAATCTACAATTATATGTGCAATATTATGGTGATTAAACTACCCCCCTTCATCAGGTCTCCCCCACCAACCCCATTACAATCACTGTCCATCAGCGTAGTGAGATGCTATAGAATCACTACTTGTCTTCTCTGAGTTATACAGCCCTCCCTGTGCCCCCACAACATTACATCTGCTAATCGTAATGCCCCTTTTTCCTCCTTGTCCCTCCCATCCCACCAATCCTCCCCAGGCCCTTTCCCTTTGGTAACTATTAGTCTGTTCTTGGGTTCTGTGAGTCTGCTGCTGTTTTGTTCCTTCAGTTTTTTTCTTTGTTCTTATACTCCACATATGAGTGAAATCATTTGATACTTGTCTTTTTCGGCTTGGCTTATTTCACTGAGCATAATACCCTCTAACTCCATCCATGTTGTTGCAAATGGTAGGATTTGTTTTCTTCTTATGGCTCAATAATATTCCATTGTGTATATGTACCACCTCTTCTTTATCCATTCATCTACTGATGGACACTTACGTTGCTTCCATTTCTTGGCTATAGTAAATAGTGCTGCGATAAACATAGGGGTGCATATGTCTTTTTCAAACTGGGCTGCTGCATTCTTAGGGTAAATTCCTAGGAGTGGAATTCCTGGGTCAAATGGTATTTCTATTTTGAGTTTTTTGAGGAACCTCCATACTGCTTTCCACAATGGTTGAACTAATTTGCATTCCCAACAGCAGTGTAGGAGGGTTCCCTTTTCTCCACATCCTCGCCAACATTTGTTGTTGTTTGTGTTTTGGATGTTGGCCATCCTCACTGGTGTGAGGTGATATCTCATTGTGGTTTTAATCTGCATTTCTCTGATGATTAGCGATGTGGAGCATCTTTTCATGTGCCTGTTGGCCATCTGAATTTCTTCTTTGGAGAAGTGTCTATTCATGTCCTCTGCCCATTTCTTAATTGGATTATTTGCTTTCTGTTTGTTAAGGTGCATGAGTTCTTTATATATTTTGGATGTCAACCCTTTATCAGATACGTCATTTATGAATATATTCTCCCATACTGTAGGATGTCTTTTTGTTCTACTGATGGTGTCCTTTGCTGTACAGAAGCTTTTCAGCTTGATATAGTCCCACTTGTTCATTTTTGCTTTTGTTTCCCTTGCTCGGGGAGATATGTTCATAAAGAAGTCGTTCATGTTTATGTCCAAGAAATTTTTGCTTATGTTTTTTTCTAAGAGTTTTATGGTTTCATGACTTACATTCAGGTCTTTGATCCACCTTGAGTTGACTTTTGTGTATGGGGTTAGACAGTAGTCCAGTTTCATTCTCTTACATGTAGCTGTCCAGTTTTGCCAACACCAGCTGCTGAAGAGGCTGTCATGTCCCCATTGTATATCCAAGGCTCCTTTATCAAATATTAATTGACTGTATATGTTTGGGTTAATGTTCGGATTTTCTATTCTGTTCCACTGGTCCGTGGGTCTGTTTTTGTGCCATACCAAATTGTCTTGATTACTGTGGCCTTGTAGTAGAGCTTGAAGTCAGGGAGCGTAATTCCCCCTGTTTTATTCCTCCTTCTCAGGATTGCTTTGGCTATTCGGGGTCTTTTGTGGTTCCATTTGAATTTTAGAATTATTTGTTCCAGTTCATTGAAGAAAGCTGTTGGTACTTTGATAGGGATTGTGTTGAATCTGTAGATTGCTTTAGGTAGTATAGCCATTTTGACAATATTTATTCCACCTAGCCAAGAGCATGGGATGAATTTCCATTTGTTAGTGTCCTCTTTAATTTCTCTTAGGAGTGTCTTGCAGTTTTCAGAGTATAGGTCTTTCACTTCCTTCATTAGGTTTATTCCTAGGTATTCTTTTCTTTTGGATGCAATTGTGAATGGAATTGTTTTTCTGATTTCTCTTTCTGTTAGTTCATCATTAGTGTATAGGAAAGCAACAGATTTCTGTGTATTAATTTTGTATCCTGCAACTTTGCTGAATTCAGATATTAGTTCTAGTAGTTTTGTAGTGGAGTCTTTAGGTTTTTTTATGTACAATATCATGTCATCTGCAAATAGTGACAATTGGCTTCTTCTTTACCAATGTGTATGCCTTGTATTTCTTTGTTTTGTCTGATTGCCATGGCTAGGATCTCCAATACTATGTTGAATAGCAGTGGAGAGAGTGGGCATTCCTGTCTTGTTCCCGATCTTAGATGAAAAGCTTTCAGCTTCTCACTGTTAAGTATGATGTTAGCTGTGGGTTTGTCATATATGGCCTTTATGATGTTGAGGTACTTGCCCTCTATACCCATTTTGTTGAGAGTTTTAATCATGAATGGATGCTGAATTTTGTCTAAAAATAACATATCTTATGAGGTCTAAATATTAAATCATCACCCCTAATATTATACAATACAACTACTCTATTCATATTTCAAAAAATAGAACTGTCAAATAATGAAGTAAATGATTTCATTTAGAGTAAAACAATAGCTAATATTTCTTGAGCATTTACTATGTGCCACACACAGTACTAATATTTAAGTACATCTTTAATAGTCAGAACAACTGTTATACTTCTGTGTATACACTGTATTATAATACTGTCAAATATTTTGATTCATAGTATCAATAAAGTTGGGCTTTAGTTCAGTATTTATGAAAGCTCATAACTAGTAAATAGCTTTCTGATTTGAATAATCTTTTATCTTGATACTTTCTGTGGCTTTGGTCAATTTTAGTTAAAACTATTTCAGGGATTGTGAATATAAAAGATAATATCTATTTATATTTGTAGTTATTTTCATGTATTTTTGTTTTAATATTCTAAAATAGACTTTAGTTTTGGCTTATTGCAAGAATTTAATGGCTTTCATACTGGGCCTTTGGAGAATTCCAAAAATTGAGCATAGAGAGAAATCCAGAATTTCCCCTATTCAGAAAAAAATATTATCTTGAAACTTTATTCCTCTTCCATGTCAAAACATCTACCACATGTGTCTTCTCATTTTAACTGTTTTATTAGGACTCAGTTAGAAAACAGAACCAATGAGAAAAGGTGTGCTTCCTTCCAATCAATATCAGCACATCTAGTTTGATCAATTTACAACTTTTAGTCAGTTGTCTTTGAAACGTCAGTATTGAGGTTTGAAGTTAGAGCACAATCATTTACTGTTGCCCTCACTATCACCGGCATCTTGCATAGTATGGCCAAGTTTACAAAAGGCAAATAAATAGTTATGGAACTAACTAATAAGAATGAATAGACTCTTACTTTATGACTTTATATGTATGTATATAACTTAGCACAAACTCAATATAACTACTGATTAGTATTATTTCTAAAATTATCAGCCAATATAATAACATCTCATATCTTAGAATGTTTTACAACGTTATAAGGAAGATCAAAGAAGTCCAGAAACACATACATATATTCAAACACTTTCTAAACAATCTGAAATAAAAGGCAATTTGCATGACCATATGTGTACCTGATCGATTTTCCCCATTAAATTGTAAAACATTCCAAGATGTTACCATGTTTGCTTATGGCTTATTGGATAAATAATAACAAATAATAACCTAACAATAATACCCTAAAGGTGTAGGATCCATTGTCATGAAATATAAGGCCTGTTATGGTCATCTAAGTTGATCTTTAGCTTTTAGTAATAGTGTTTCTTGGTTTTTGTGAGGCCACTTGTTTCAGAATAACTTGAGTCATTTTAAGAAGTATAGTTTTGGGGGGAAGGGTTCTTAAATTAAGCTTCCAATTTTAAATGAATTAACATTTAAAATAAACTCTTCATAAGATAAGTTCTTCTACTTGCTTTTCCTATTTCACAGGATATATTAATTTGGTCAGCCTCTCAAGTTGCAGCTATCATTGTCCAAACTGCTACAATGTAAATATGGGTAAAGCCTTATTTATGGACCACGGACTGTTTAGGACCCAAATTTTAGGGTTTAAAATTTGGAAACAGTTTTCTTAGGAAAAGGTCCATGCCACTTGTTTCAGATTAAACTGGCATTTTGAGCAATGCAGATCCTGTGTCCCTTGTCAAGCTTACTGCATCAGTGTCTCTGAGGGTAGGACCCAGGAATTTCTATTTCAGGCAAGCTAGTGCTGGTTACCCACACTAAATAATGAGAAAAGGCTTATTTCTTTGATTTACCAACTAAAATAAATAAATAAAATGTCTAAAACAAAAGGCTCAATATATATAACAAAAGGAAATTTCAAAAGATCAGAATTCAAATTATCAGAAACCTGGGTTAACTGGAAAGCATTTTCATGACAATTTCACTTTCATGAAACAAAGAGATTATTCATTTGTTTTTTAAAATGTACACACAAATTCAAGGGTGTGTCAAGGATATGTGAAGAGCTGTGACTGGTTAGAGCCATAGCATCCTAGCGGGGAGCTGGTACTTGCTAGTATGAATCCCTTTACAGTGAGTGACTCTGCTAAGATAATGCAATCCTGGACGAGGTGAAAAAAACTGAAGCTCTGCTCAGTACCCTACCAGATGTTGGGAGGAAAAATAACTTTATCTCTACCCTTCCTGGTTCTTGGCCAAAACTCCCATAAAAGATTCACAAGAGAAAAACAATTTTAATTATGTATCCACATATGTGTATACAAAGAAATGAGACTCAAAGGCATCCAGGCAATTGAGGCTTGTGTACTACCCTAATCTAAGGAAAGGGGTCAGCATCTGGGGCTTCAAAGGGAAGGAAGACAATTCATAGGAAGCTGAGAAGAAGAAATGTTTGGTAAACAAATGTTTGCCTTCCTTGACATCAAGGAAGTCTCTCAAATGAAAATCTTATCTCTCGTAACAACCCTCTTCCTGGTACAGGCCCCCTTTCTAAATTCTTTTAGGCAGTTAAGGAGTAGTAAAAAGCTTTTCCCCAGTCTCTTGGGTCTTTGATTGTCTTCAGCTCAAAATAATCCACATGTAAAGTGGCACATCTTGGGCTATCCTATTCCGTTCCTCTTTACAGGCCAAATTCTATTCCAGCACATGTCCCTGGAGGACAGGATTCTGGAGTGAGCATACATAATGTGGGGCCACTACAAAACAGAAGGCATAAAACTGATGCCCTGAAAACAGACAATTGCTTTATTTAATTACTGCCCTGGTGCATCTCTGAATTACGAGGATTCAATGTTTCTAGAATAATTGGTAAACAAAAATGTCTAAATTAGTTAATTAACATAGGCTTAAACAGAAAACCTTTTTGTGTTTCTATTTTTGCCAATAATAGAAACTGAAAATCTGGCCCAAATCAATCATTATCATCAAACTGAATGCCAATGATTATGGTTCATCCTAGTTAGTCCGGGATTGGTTCTGATATAAGCCTGATCTTCTGGCTGAATCACTAATAGCACCTTCTGTCACTCTCAAAAGTATTCTGGCTTGGATGACAAGTTATGTGGTCACTTAGTCCATAATCTCTACAGAAGATTGAGCAGAATGACACATTCTTGAATTTGTGTGTATATTTTTAAAATCATATGTATGTGCTCCTTGTTATACGAAAGCTGAACTGTCAGGAAAATGCTTTCCAGTTAATTGAGGTTTCTGGTAATTTGAATTCTGATCTCTTGAAATTTTCATATGCATATATATATATATAAAAGGCCTTTTGTTTTAGACATTTTTAAACATTCCAGTGACTAATGAATTAGAAGTACCTTACGACTCATGTCTCCGGAGGGGCTGAGATTCAAAAGCATGATCCTTTACCCATAATTGGGAATTAAAGTACTTTTGATTGTATTTAAAAGTCTTTTGAAAGAAATTTAAATGTAGATGGCCTAAGCACTCTGAAAATAGGTAATTGAAAACAGCATGACAAAAAGAGCAGATAAAAAGCCAAGCAAAATGATTTTTTTGTACCTTCTTTATACCAAGAAGGACACTTGGCACTTCTTATTTAAAAGGCTCTTTGTGACCATTAATTACTTAGTACTAACATCCTCCTGGGAGAATATATCAGCATTATTATCTGTTGCTGCATATGCAAAACTTGAAAAACAGTAAGATTAAGGGGCTTTAGCAGGACTTGAAAGCTAGTGAATGGCAGAGTAAGAATTAGAACTATATCTCTTTTGGGCAAACTATTCAGAATCCACCACGCCAGAGTCTCTGTATTGTAGCCAACATACTACTCTATGATTACAGGAGGGCACCCTAAGGAACGCCCAAGGCTGACAAGAAAAGATCAGCTCAAAGCTACTTTGAAAGCTAAATGAAACGTGTGAGTCCAGGAGGCACTGGATGCAATCTTTGCCTCAGACCTCCATGGAGAAAAAGACATGGCTCAGTTTCCCCTGAAAGGAGAGACATGTTGGAGAAAATCGGCAATCAGCCTTAGTAAGGGACTTTACATTGTATCAACTTACAACAAAGAGTAATAGAGATGGACCAAGGGAACAAAGCTTTTATGTTTTGGGCTTCAACTTTCCAGGATAATAATAGCTATGTTTGGAAACAGCTCTCTAGGATCATCAGAAATAAAAATCTCTGTAATTTTTTACCCCACATAAAAATCTACAAAGAAACTGGTTAACTGGAAGAAAGCTCAGATTTAGTGAACAATTTGTTCACCTGTCTCACAGTAACTGGTAAGCTACCTGTTAAAGAAACACAATGACAAAATGCTATTAAATAATTTGTAGAGAAATAATTGATTAGATGATAGATTTTTTTTTTCAAATAGTCTTTTATTATTGAGTTCTCCTGACAGTGAAAAAGTTTTCCTATTTGTAGGGAAAATGGAAGTTCCATGAGCAGGATCCTCACCTGATCCTAATTACCTTGGCCACTGTGCACGTGTAATGATATAATACATGGCCTATGGTGCAGGCACATGCTTGTGCACATGTTTGGCAGTAAGCCATTATTGCCTGTGTTGTTATAAAAAGAGCTCCACCCAGTGCTTAGGGCAGAGCCTGGAATGCAGGCAGAGCCTGGAGCAGAGGCAGAGAGGAAGACGGACTTGCTATATAAAGAGCTCGGCCTGTGCTCTGCCTAGTGACAGAGAGATCTGGCTGGCAGAGACAGAGGCTGAGGGGAATTGCAGACTGGCTAGATGCAGGCATGATTCTAGCACTCAACCTGCCACCGCAAGAATAAAGTTTGGTATAAGACCTTTTACTCCCAAATGTTCTGTTGTCATTTTTCAGTCTCACTAAATCCAGAGTGAACTTGCCTGGAGCTGGGAACCACCTCCAGCCCAGAGCTACACTACTTTATATTATCTTGGGATGGGGATTTCTTTAGAAGAAAAGAAAGACACTCAACTTATACCAAAACCAATTCTAGATGTATTACATATTTAAATGAAGAAAGAAATACTGGAAGAAAATACATATGACTATATATAATTTGGGGATAGAAAACATTTGTTTAGCTTGTCACATTGGTAGAAACATACAGAAAAAAGATTGATTTAATTTCTATGTAAACGTGAAAAATACTAAAAAAAGTTAAGACAAAGGAAAACTTGGATATGTGATGAGATGAAGTTGGCTAATGCTATGGTGGTCATCATTTTGCAATATATAAATGTATCAAATCAACATGTTGTACACCTTAAACTTATACAATATTATATGTCAATTATATCTCAATAAAGTTATGGTGGAAAGAAAAAGGAAAGAAAGAATAACTTGGAGAAATATTTGCAATGTATCATTAATATCAGTGGATTACCATCATTAATACACAAAGAGGTCTTAAAAATCAGTAAGATAATAAATATCTAATAGAAACACTGGCAAATAAAATTGAGGAAATCCAATTAGCTAGCAAAAAATTTTTTTAATGCCTAACCTCACCATTAATCAAATAAATTTTAATTTAAAAATATTTGATGTGTATATATAATAATTAGATTGATAAACAAGAAAAATAGTATTACTACATAGTATTAGCATGTATGTAAATGAAAGTACACCCTGAAAGTTGGACTGCTAATTAATAACAGGTGTTTAGGGAACAATATAGCAATGTATATCAAAACTTTAAAAAATATACATGCCTTTTGGCACAGAGATGCTATTGAAAGAAATACATCTTGAGGGAAAAATCAATAAACAAAGACCGAAGTATAAGGATTGTTTACAAAGCAATGTTCATAATATCTCAGAAAATGGGGACAATAGGAAATTGACTAAATTATTATACATTGTATAAGGAAGTACAATGTAGCCATCAAGAAAAAAAACAATAGTACACAAATCCTAAAAACATTGGATTAGTACTGCAAAGGGTGCCAAGTCCATTCCAGGAAGCTATATAAACTGGCTGAATCTTTATGAACCTAACAACCTAGGTATTTTTTTTGTCTAAACCAAGAGAACTACTTGCTGGTTATTCTGAGACAACATGCTTTGGGCAGAGTTCAAAGTTGCTTTTTTGTGACATCAAATCTTATTCCTTTGGCTGCCCTGGGGGCCCAAATCAAGATAATCCTTCAAATATTCATCTAAAAAGTACTGGTGAACAAAGTTTATCTTTGGGGAATGAAAATCTTCTTTATTGAAAGAACAATATGTAAAAATCATACTCAGTAGGTTCCAAGAGGTAAGACTATACCTTTTATTCTTGCTCTAACATAGTAAATTATATGGACATCCTTTAATTCTGCATTATACGTACAGTTGAATCCTAAATATATCTTTGCCAGACCAAGAAAAGGGCAAAATTCCAATCAACATTTATTTACTAAAAGAGATAGTATGACACTGTAATTTATTACTGCCATGTCATTATAAATCCCTGGGATATATTACCTGGCTTTTTGTGACCCAACTTCAGCTTCTCTCATTCAGGGACAGAAGTTTAGAGGAGACAGCATGGATTCACACACAGCTGTGGTTCTCAAGCTTAAGCGTGCATCGGAATCACATGGGAAAATTGTTATGACACAGATTTCTGGTTACCAACCCCAGAGTTTCTGACTCAGTAAGTCCGGGATGGAATCCAATTTTGCACTTCTGAGTTTCCAGCTGATGTTGATGCTCTGGCCTGGGTACCATCTATACAATCATCTTTAGGGCAGATATCCAGAAAGTGTACTTGTCTCCCAATTTAGACAAGTACAAATGTGTTGATTTATGATATGGTAATAGATGTGCAATAGGGTGATACTGCTACAAATTAACTTCCTCATGTAGTTTTTGAAGATTTTTTACTTTTAAGTTAATATTCATGAATTTCAAATTTAGAATAGAATGAAGTGTTCATTTTTTTAATCTAAAATTGTAGTTAAGCCAACCGGTTCTTCAGCTCAGAATTATTCAATCTTATTTTTATGAAACTAAAGGATGGATGGTACAAATGAGAGTAATGACATCAAAACTTATTACTTCTTATGCCATTATTTGGAAATTCTTAAGATAAAAAATACTTCAATTATTAAACTCCACACTGAGTAGGGAGTTCTAATGAAGAGGTGAGCATAAGGTGGATCCAGCCAGTGATGGGCTATGCAAGATATATATATACAAAGCTACAGCTACCTCTGCGAGAACTCAGCGCCTCATGCGCCTCACGGAGCGGGTAAGATACAAAGCCACCACCCGGCGGGACCTGAGCACTCCCCCACCCCAGCTCACCTGCGATAGGAAAAGAATCAGAGTGGGGAGGGAGTGAAAGCACAGGATTGCTAAATAACTAGCCCTGGTGATCTGCATTGGGAGCACAGACACACATCATGGTGTATTGGAGATGAGAGAAACCGAAGGGCAGGATCCGAGACAGAGACTGCGAGCGGGTCCCCATAGCCGGCTTCCATGAGGCAAAAGAAAAGTGGGCACTTTTTTAAAAGTCTTAAAGAGACAAGGGCCCAATAGCGGAACAAAATCGTCCCAGTGTACTCAGCCCAGCAGGCTGGGAATCTTGAGGAATTTAGGGCCCCCTAACTGGCTGCCAGGTAAAGCAACCCCGCCAAAGCCCCTCACCGTGATAAGCAGCCTGCCACTGGTTCCCCCGACTGGCGCCAGTGGATCCACCACAGCTGCAGAACAGTGGGAGAGTGGCCCCGCCCACAGCAACCACAGAGAATCTCCTCCCGGAGGTGTGTAGCTAACCAGGCAGGGCCGCAGAAGCTGGAGCAAGGTCTGGAAGGCACCAAGTGGCGCAGAAGGCACCCAGCATGGCTGAAAACCCCCACAGAGCTCTAAGCGAGCCTGAGGGCAGCACCGCACATGACAGCTCAAGGGATTATCCCAGAGACTAGCTCCCGGTGTGTGGGTAACCAGCACAGGCTGCGGAGAAGGGCAAGGAGAACAAGCAGGAAGAGACTTTGTTCTCCCAGCAGACACACGTGGCACCTGCCTGCGACCACTTCTATCACCATGAAAAGACAGAAGAATATGGTCCAGTCAAGGATCACCCAGACAACGCCAGAGAGAGGACCAGGTGGGATAGATTTAAACAATCTTCCTGAAAAAGAATTCAGAATAAAAGCCAAAACCATGCTGGTGGACCTACAGAGTAATATGCAGGAGCTAAGGGAGGAAACCTGGGGAGACATTACAGAAATGAAACAATTGATGGACTCAAGAGCAGACTGGACAAGGTGCAACAGACTGTTAATGGAATACAAATCAGAGAACAGGAATACAGAGAAGCTGAGGCAGAGAGAGATAAAAGAATATCTAGGAATGAAAGAATATTAAGAGAACTGTGTGACCAATCCAAATGGAACAATATTCACATTATAGAAGTACCAGAAGAAGAAGAGAGAGAAAAAGGGATAGAAAGTGTCTTTGAAGACATAATTGAGGAAAACTTCCCCAAGCTGGGAAAGAAAATAATTTCTCAGACCATGGAAGCCCACAGATCTCCCAACAAAAGGGACCCAAAAAAGACAATACCAAGACATATAATAATTAAAATGGCAAAGATCAAAGACAAGGACAGAGTATTAAAGGCAGCCAGAGAGGGAAAAAAGATCACCTACAAAGGAAAACCCATCAGACTATCATCAGACTTCTCAACAGAAACCTTACAGGCCAGAACAGAATGGCATGATATATTTTACACAATGACACAGAAGGGCCTTGAACCAAGAATAATGTATCCAGCATGATGATCATTTAAATTTGAGGGAGGGATTAAACAATTCCCAGACAAGTGAAAGTTGAGGGAATTTGCCTCCCACAAACCACCTCTACAGGATATCTTAAAGGGACTGCTCTAGATGGAAGCACTCCTAAGGCTAAAAGATGTCACCAGAGAAAATGAAATCATAGCAAAGAAAGCAGACCATCCAAATATTAACTAAACACAAAAAATAAAATCAACTATCCACAAAAACAGTCAAAGGAAACGTAAAACAGTCAAAGGAAACGTAAAAGAGTACAGAATAAAACGCGTAGCATATAAATAATAGAGGAGGAAAAATAAGAAGGGAGAAAAATAAGGAATCATCAGACTGTGTTTATAATAGCTTAACAAGAGAGTTAAGTTAGACTGTTAGATAGTAAAGAAACTAACCTTGAACCTTTGGTAACCACAAATCTAAAGCCAGCAATGGCAATAAGTACATATCTATCAATAATCACCCTAAATGTAAATGGAGTGAATGCACCAATCAAAAGACACAGAGTAAAAGAATGGATAAAAAAGCAAGACCCATCTATATGCTGCTTACAAAAGACTTACATCAAACCCAGAGATATACACAGACTAAAAGTGAAGGGATAGAAGAAGATATTTCATGTAAACAAAAGGGAGAAAAAAGCAGGTGTAGCAGTACTTATATCAGACAAAATAGACTTCAAAACAAAGAAAGCAGCAAGAGATAAAGAAGGACATTACATAATGATAAAGGGGTCAGTCCAACAAGAGAATATAACCATTATAAATATATATGCACCCAACACAGGAGCACCGACATATGTGAAACAAATACTAACAGAATTAAAGGAGGAAATAGACAGCAATGCATTCATTTTAGGAGACTTCAACACACAACTCACTCCAAAGGACGGATCAACCAGACAGAAAATAAGTAAGGAGACAGAGGCACTGAACAACACACTAGAACAGATGGACCTAACAGACATCTACAGAACTCTACACCCAAAAGCAGCAGAATACACATTCTTCACAAGTGCACATGGAATATTTTCAATAATAGATCATATACTAGGCCACAAAAAGAGCCTCAGTAAATTCAAGAATATTGAAATTGTACCAACAAGTTTCTCAGACCACAAAGGTATGAAACTAGAAATAAATTATGGAAAGAAAACAAAAAGGCTCACAAATACATGGAGGCTTAACAACATGCTCCTAAGTAATCAATGGATCAACGACCAAATTGAAACAGAGATCAAACAATATATAGAGACAAATGACAACAACAACACAAAGCCCCAACTTCTGTGGGACGCAGTAAAGGCAGTTCTAAGAGGAAAGTATATTGCAATCCAGGCCTATTTAAAGAAGGAAGAACTATCCTAAATGAAGAGTCTAAAGTCACAATTATTGAAATTGGAAAAAGAAGAACAAATGAGGCCCAAAATGACCAGAAGGAGGGACATAATAAAGATTAGAGAAGAAATAAATAAAACTGAGAAAAATAAAACAATAGAAAAAAATCAATGAAACCAAGAGCTGGTTCTTTGAGAAAATAAACAAAATAGATAAACCCCTAGCCAGACTTATTAAGAGAAAAAGAGAATCTACACACATAAACAGAATCAGAAATGAGAAAGGAAAAATCACAACAGACCCTACAGAAATACAAAGAATTATTAGAGAATATTATGAAAATCTATATGCTAACAAGCTGGAAAACCTAGAAGAAGTGGACAACTTCTTAGAAAAATACAACCTTTCAAGACTGACCAAGAAAGAAACAGAAAACCTAAACAGACCAATCACCAGCAACAAAATTGAATCAGTAATCAGAAAACTACCCAAGAACAAAGCCCCCAGGCCAGATGGATTCACCACTGAATTTTATCAGATATAAAGAGAAGAAATAATACCCATTTTCCTTAAAGTTTTCCAGAAAATAGAAGAGGAGGGAATATTTCCAAACTCATTCTATGAAGCCAGCATCACTCTAACACCAAACTAGGCAAACATCACCAAAAAAGAAAATTACAGACCATTATCCTGATAAATATAGAGGCAAAATACTTAAAAAATATATTAGCAAACTGAATTAAAAAATACATCAAGAGGATCATACACCATGATCAAGTAAGATTCATTTCAGGCATGCAAGGATGGTACAACATTCGAAAATCCAACAACATCATCCACCATATCAACAAAAGGAACAAAAACCACATGATCATACTCAGAGATGCTGCAAAAACATTTGACAAAATTCAACATCCATTCATGATAAACACTCTCAACAAAATGGTTATAGAGGGCAAGTACCCCAACATAATAAAGGCCATATATGACAAACCCACAGCTAACATCATACTTAACAGTGAGAAGGTGAAAGCTTTTCATCTAAGATCAGGAACAAGACAGGGATGCCCACTCTCCCTACTGTTATTCAACATAGTATTGGAGGTCCTAGCCACAGCAATCAGACAAAACAAAGACATAAAAGGCATCCAGATTGGTAAAGAAGAAGTCAATTGTCACTATTTGCAGATGACATGATATTGTACATAAAAAACCCTAAAGACTCCACTCCAAAACTACTAGAACTAATATCTGAATTCAGTAAAGTTGCAGGATACAAAATTAATACACAGAAATCTGTAGCTTTCCTATACACTAACAATGAGCTAACAGAAAGAGAAATCAGGAAAACAATTCCATTCACAATTGCATCAAAAAGAGTAAAATACCTAGGAGTAAACCTAAAAAAGGAAGTGAAAGACCTATACCCTGAAAACTACAAGACACCCCTAAGAGAAATTAAAGAGGATACTAACAAATGGAAATTCATCCCATGCTCTTGGCTAGGAAGAATAAATTGTCAAAAAGGCTCTACTACCTAAAGCAATCTACAGATTTAATGCAATCCGTATCAAAATACCAACAGCATTCTTCAATGAACTGCAACAAATAGTTCTAAAATTCATGGAGAACCACAAAAGACCCCGAATAGCCAAAGCAATCCTGAGAAGGAAGAATAAAACTGGAGGAATTACGCTCTCAGACTTCAAGCTCTACTACAAAGTCACAGTAATCAAGACAATCTGGTACTGGCACAAGAACAGACCCACAGACCAGTGAACAGAATAGAGAGTCCAGACATTAATCCAAACATACACGGTCAATTAATATACAATAAAGAAGGCATGGATATACAATGGGGAAATGACATATCTCCCCGGGCAAGAGAAACAAAAGCAAAAATGAACAAGTAGGAGTATATCAAGCTGAAAAGGACACCATCAGTAGAACAAAGAGACATCCTACAGTATGGGAGAATATATTCATAAATGACATATCCTATAAGGGGTTGACATCCAAAATATATAAAGAACTCACACACCTCAACAAACAAAAAGCAAATAATCCAATTAAAAAATGTGCAAAGGAGCTGAACAGACACTTCTCCAAAGAAGAAATTCTGATGGCCAACAGGCACATGAAAAGATGCTCCACATCGCTAATCATCAGAGAAATGCAAATTAAAACCACAGTGAGATATCACCTTACACCACTAAGGATGGCCAACATCCAAAAGACAAACAACAACAAATGTTGGCGAGGATGTGGAGAAAGGGGAACCCTCCTACACTGCTGGTGGGAATGCAAATTAGTTCAACGATTGTGGAAAGCAGTATGGAGGTTCTTCAAAGAACTCAAAATAGAAATACCATTTGACCCAAGAATCGCACTCCTAGGAATTTACCCTAAGAATGCAGCAACCCAGTTTGAAAAAGACATATGCACCCCTATGTTTATCACAGCACTATTTACAATAGCCAAGAAATAGAAGCAACCTAAATGTCCATCAGTAGATGAATGGATAAAGAAGATGTGGTGCATATACACAATGGAATATTATTCAGCCATAAGAAGAAAACAAATCCAGATATTTGCAACATGGATGGAGCTAGAGGGTATTATGCTCAGTGAAATAAGTCAGGCAGAAAAAGACAAATATCAAATGATTTCACTCATATGTGGAGTATAAGAACAGAGAAAAAAACTGAAGGAACACAACACCAGCAGATTCACAGAACCCAAGAATGGACTAACAGTTACCAAAGGGAATGGGACTGGGGAGGATGAGTGGGAAGGGAGGGACAAGGGGGAAAAAGGGACATTATGATTAGCAGACATAATGTAGGGGGGGTGGCTCAGGGAGGGCTGTACAACTCAGAGAAGACAAGTAGTGATTCTATAGCATCTCACTACGCTGATGGACAGTGACTGTAATGCGGTATGTGGGGGGGACTTGATGAAGTGGGGAGTTTAGTAACCATAATGTTGCACATGTAATTGTAGATTAATGATACCAAAAAAAAATAACACATACATATATACAAATATTTTTACAATGTGTGAATACTGGCTCAAGGAAGTCACAGAATTTGCATGTGCCAATAGCTAGAAAGGTTGTGCTCCTGGAGACCACTGTATGCATTCCCAGATCCAGAATTCTGTTGCTAAGTGGTTACCATTGTTTTCTTTTCATTTAACTTCTGGAATCAACCATTCAAATACTATTGTAAGCAAACAAATAACTCAATTGAAAAATGGGCAGAGGACCTGAACATTTTTCCAAAGAAGAAATACAGATGGCCAACAGACACTTGAAACAATCCTCCACATCACTAATCATTGGGAAAATGCAAATCACAACTACAATGAGATATCACCTCACACCAGTTAGAATGGCCACTATGCAAAAGATAAGAAATAACAAGTGTTAGCAAGGATGTGGAAAAAAGGGAACCCTCCCACACAGTAGTGCAGCCACTGTGAAAGGCAGTATCAGGTTCCTCAAAAAACTAAAAATAGGACCCAGTATTTCCATTTCTAGGAATTTATCTGAAGAAAACAAAATCCCTGATCTGAAAAGCTATGTGTTTATCACTGTATTATTTACAATAGTCATGTTATGGAAAAATGTAAGTGTCCATCAATAGATGAATGGATAAAGAAGATGTGGTGCATATACACAATGGAATATTAGTCAGCCATAAAGAAGAAATCCTGCCATTTGTGACATGGATGGACCTAGAGGTTATTATGCCCAGTGAAATAAGCCAGGTGGAGAAAGATAAATACCATATTATTTCACTTATTTGAGGAATATAAAATCAAAACAAAATGAACAAAATAGCAGTTGACTCATAGACACTGAGAAGTGACTGGTGGTTACCATGGGGGAGGGGTTGGGGTGGGTGGGTGGGTGGGGAAGGGAAGAGGGCATAAAGGGGCATAAAAATTCTCAGTCATCATATAGGATCATCATGAGGATGGTAATATAGCATGGAGAATATAACCAATGATTTTGTAACATTTTCCTGGGTTGACAGATATAACAGCAGTAGTGGGGGTGAGGATTGACCCCCTTCACCAATAGATATTATTCATTAAAAATACTCATAAAAGGAAAACTCAAACATTTAAACCTGTCATGTCATCAGATGCTGAAAATTTTGACTGAAACCTGCTTGAAGATGAAGGAGAGTGATAATTAGGAAAGTAAAGTTGAAATAGCTAATGCAATAATAAATATTAAGTAGTTTCAAAGTAAAAAAATAAATACTATTATAAGTAGTCAACTGCATAGTTGAATCTGTAGCACTATGTCAGTATTAAAGATTAAATTAGTGGTTATCCTGTGGGATACGGAGTTAGGTCAGTAGAATCACAGTGTATGTGAGTAAGTGTGTGAGTGAACATGTGTGCGTGTCTGGGTAGGATCTGTCCACAGCAAGGCCACAATTTTAATCTCTGAAGTATTATTAACATAATCATTACAGATTTCTTTTTGGATACATGTATATAACAAAAGTGTTTATCATGCTTTTCTTCTTTGTGGCCACTGACATTAAACTTTATGTTTTTACCTATTTATTCCTAAAAATTCTCAGTAAAATGCTTCCCTATTTCCATAACACCAAATCCTTGGCTCATTACAAAATTCCTAACAGCATCTACCCAATCACCCCTCACGCCCAGACAGTAAGACACTGAACTGTTAGCATGCTACAGCTGATCCCTTCTTGTTCCATTTCCAGGATCCATCATATCTCATTGTTCATTAGGCCTAGAAGACTAATGTTAGACGAAATACTTTTTCCTCCTCCTGGCTTCCTAACAGAGGGATTTGGACAGCGTTTTGCCTTTCTCTGCCCCTTCATTCACTCTGCTTCTGCCTGAGTGCCTGGAGAAATGCTGCTGTTGGGGAACATGTGGACAAGCTCTGCTCTGTCCTGTCCAGATTCCTCTAGGGACCAGACACCTGCAGTATTCATTTGCTGCTGCTCTTGAGACACGTGGTACTTCTTAAGGGAAGCTTCCACTATCTTGTGCTGCCTTGATGAGGTGGTTAAATATAAAGAACTTCTGGAGCTCAGAGTTAGCAAACACTCCTTCTTGACAGCTCTATAGCCCTGTTTTCAAATATCACCTCTGTTATAATAAAAGGCACATTTTGCTTCATAACCTGAGTAAGGAAGGGAAATGTCATTGATTGTGACCGCCACAAGTCCCAATAACAAGCATAAATCTCATCTTAAATTCTATCTGTCTGGGCTTCTATGGATTTTATATTGTTCATAAATCCCTCTCCATCTTTGCATTTCTACAAGGGTTATGACTTCTCTTCTCTTTCTTTTCTGTCCCATGTGTATTCGTGTGCAGGTACCTGTATGATATCATGTATACATATAACTTTGTCTAGTGCCATTTAGACACTGCTTGCCTTCTTATTTCTCTGAGTTCATTGCTCTAACTTCATCATCTTTCAGTGGCAACTCCATACTTACACTCGTCCTCATTGACCTTGCCCAGCTACGACAACTGTTTCCTCTACTAGCTGAGGATCCCTGTGCAAAGTTAGTATTTGCTATCCAATATAAAGAGAAGGGGCATTAGCAAATAAGACACAAGAAAGAAACATCAAAAAGTAATCAGGATGGTAAAGGCACCATTTCAAATCACTAATAAAAATACCTATTAGTCAACAGTTGGATTGGGCCAGTTGAGTAGACATCTGGAAAAAGCTGGATTTCTATATCGCACCCCACACAAAATAAAGGAAGGTTAATTAAATAATTAAAATAATAAATTAAATAACATATAATAAAAGTAAATAAAATAATAAAACATCAAAATTCTAGAAAGAAATGAGATTTACAATATTGAATTGGAAAAAAAATGTGAAGTATGACACAAAGCATAAAAGCCACAAAGGAAGAGATTTTGTAAATTTAATTGTAATAAAATAATTTAAAAATTATACATAGTGAAAGGTCTTGATTGATAGCGATTTTTTTCAAAATGACAAATGCGTATGCTTTTTTTTATACCAGCAATTCTAGTCCTAGGATTCTTCCCACAAATATATTGGCATGTGCAAGAAATGGCATTTTTTAAATGCGTCTTTCATTTAAATGTGTCACTAAATGTGAACATTCATTTTAGCATTGTTAATAGATACAAAATATTGGAGAGTATAAATGTCCTTCAATAAAAGACTGATTCAATTTTGTACATAATTGGAGATAAATATAGTAGTTCAGAAAAATGAAGCAATTTGGTGTTTACTAACATAATGATTCACATAGACTGATTTACAAGATAACTTGTGAATAACTTGTTAACTAGGGAAGAAAGAGCAAGGTGTAGAAGAGAAGATGTAGTAGACTACCTCTTAAGAAGAAAGATGAAGATGGAAAGAAAGAAGAAGATACATAGCCAATGTATATTTTGTAAGAGTTTTATAAGAATAAACAAGAAATCAGTAACTGTGGTTCATCCAGTGAGAGCAGTTAGTAGACAAGGGAACTGAACTGAGTAGGCTAATTTTCATCATATAATTTCTGGAACATTTTTATTTGTTGTACACATATTACCTGTTAAAATAGATATTAAAAGGACAAATCAGTATCTATAAACTCCCTCTGAAAATTATATAAGATTTTAAGGTGGTCTATACTCATCATTCCCATTTCTCTCAACTTTCCAGGATCCATTGAAAGTATCTGAATTTTTAGCTCTACAATATTATTAACTTCAAATACAAACATTTACAATGTCATGTTTCATATTAGCAAAGGCTACATATTTAAATTTTGTTCAGCCAGGTCTATAATTAAGAAGAATGTATCTATAGACCATATTAATGCTGGGTATAGCCCCTGACTGAAAGTGCCATCATTGAGTGTGAAAGTAGCCCTGATTTAAATATAAGTACACAGAGAGCATATGATCTAGAATCTTCTAGAGGTAGGTTTAGGGTGATAAAATTTAAGGAAATATAGTTTAAAGAAAGCCTGGTACACTTGCCAGAGTATTAATCACTACTTCTCAGTCTACAAAGCCTGGATTTGAGAGAAAGCTACTGAGAAACCATACCAAATCCTGCTAACCTGTATGATCTCATGTTACTTTACTCCTCTTCATGCCTGTGCCCTTTCCAGAAGACTCTGGGTTTCCTGTTTTCCTCCCTGTTTCATGAGGTATTGCCACAAGTTAGTCTGTGTCACCTGCCAGGTAGATTGCAAAAAAGTACACAATAATTTTAACTTCTGCCATCAAGAGGTGGAGTCTACTCCTGCATCCCTTACATCAGGGATGCTTGCTGTGTTCTTTAACTGAAGGCTTCGGGTGGCAGTGATATTATGCAAATTTGTAGCCTACACTGCAAGAGACCTTCCTGTGCTTCCAGTTAATGACACCCTGCAAACCCCATGGCCAAGCTCAGGCCAGCCTTCTGGATGATGAAAGAGATGTGGCCCATGAGCCTTTGCTGAACCAGCAAACAATTGGTAAAACCCAGGAGAGCCATCTAGTTGACCAACAGCTGAATGTAGACACAGGATGAGTCTAGACCAAACTTGTATAATCACTCAGCTGCACATGGCCCACGTTCCCAGCCCACAGAATCATGATCTAATGAAATAACTGTTGCTGTAAACCAATGACTTTAGTTCTGCAGCAGTAGCTACATTATTCTCACCTCCTCACTGGTGCTCACTTCCAATGTCAGCCACTAATACCTTCCTGATGAAAAAGCTTTCTCAACACTTTTCAGGGGTTCATACATCTTAATTCCCAAATTTGAGTTTTGACACTAAGAGTAATTTCGTTTTAAAAAAATGTCTTCCTTTCACTGCAATTCCCAGACTCTAGCTAGACACAAATCGTCTCAGCCAGCTCTGTGCTCCCTTCTGCCCTGTCATTTCCTTTCTACCAATACATCTTTCCTTACTGCCAGGATTCACCTTCCCTAGAGAATATCTTTAGACTAATCACCTCACTTATTGTGACTTCTCTCCAGTTAGTTATCCAGTATGCAGATTAGTAAACTACCTTGGAGCTGCCTATGTGTTGTGTTATAAACAACTTTCTAGACAAAATTTAATGTAAGATTGGGTTCTGAGGAACAGCAACTGACCTTTGAGACATTAATAATTATTCAGAAAAAAATAGTTGTTTTAATTAAATATATCTGGATATATTGGGGTAAGCAATAAACTGTTTGGGGTTTTGGGTGTTTTGTTTTGTTTTGTTTTCTATATCTTAAATCCTTCTCTCCAAAACATTATATGAATTGTTAACATCCACGGAGACATAACCGGTCCCAAACCAACCATGGAACCATTAACATTTTACTGAACAGATTTTAGGAACTGTTAACTTTAATATTACCTTAAGTTTAAATACATTTTAAAAACCCAGCTTTTAAACAAAACCTTTAGTCCTTAAATGCCCATGAGAGAGAAAAAAGAAAGAAAACTCATTAGGGATGTGGAAATTAAGAAGACTTTTAATTTTCTTGAAATATAAATTTCTAGACTATGAGAATTCCTGCAGATGTTCAGTTATCCATATTTTATACTTATGCATAATTTTGTAATATTTGTCTTTGTAGCTCAAATAGATATCTTAAGACACAGGTTAAACTCTGATTAAATCATCTCAGTAACTCCATATTAGAATAAATGCACATGAATAAATGTATAAATATAACCAGTTTTGTAAAATGTGCGTTTTGTGTGTGATCGACTGAAAGAGAGGTTCTCAATGTCTGTCACAGCACTCGCCCTTGACCCAAACTGATCACAGATACACAAGCTTACTGAGCCTTCAGGCTGTCTGGAGGACCGGGCAGCAGGTCTCAGGGCAACGTCTTCCATCCATGTCAGCACTTTTATCTATTTATTCACCATACTGCACACGCAGCACCATCTCCTGCCTGTGCCATGAGAAAAACCTTTTGGAAGCACTAATTCTCAGATTTCAGTGTGCACAAGACTCTGCTGGGAAACTTGTTAAAACACAGACTCTGAGGCCCCACTCCCAGAGTTTCTGACTCGGTCAGGGTGCAGTGAGACTAGGAATACTGATTATTAATAAGCACCTCAGATGTGTCTGAGGCAACCGGTGCAAGGACCTCTGTTTGAAAAAACACTGGTGGATCAGCAGCCAGTATCTGTGAACAGGAGAAAGGGAAACATCTTTTTTTCCTTAGCAACTTCTTTATGCTTACCCTGTAAATGCAGGAGTGTCCCAGTGTTCTCTTTTGAATTTCTCTCTTACTCTCTAGGTGATCTATTCTAATATTGTGGTTTTAAACACCACCTATATGCTGATGACCTCAAAGTTTAGGTCTCCAGTCTAGACTTTTCCAGCAAACTCTGAAGTTGGTTATTTTATTTTCTACTTGTCATCTCCTCTTGAATTTATAAAATGTAGCTCAAATTTGACATGTCCAAAGATAAATTTTTTATCTCCCGAACTCCACTGCCTTCGGTAGTTCCTAGTAGTAATGAATGGCACCTCTAATCTACATTCTCAGTTGTTCTGGCCTGAAGTCCTGGTGTCATTCTTGACACCATTCTTCTTTCTTCCCACTCACCTCCAAACCATCTTATATGCCCTCAGCTCTACCTTCTAAGTATTTCCAAAATTGTAACTGTGTCATCACCCCCACAGCTGCCCTCTAATCTAATCCACCATGCTTTCTCACCTAAACTATTGCAGCCCTCTGCCTATCAATTCTCCCTCCTTCCACTCCTGCTCCACTCGCAATTATTCTCACATAGAACCCAAAGTGAGCCCTGCCAACGGGAACGCTTGTGTCCCCCAGATTCATATGTAGAAACCTAACCCCCAACATAATGGTATTAGGAGGTGAGGCCTTCGGGAGGTGATTAGATCATGGGGCAGTGCCTTCAGAGTGGGATCAGTGTCCTTAGAAAAGAGACCCCAGAGAGCTCCCTATCCCCCCTCTGCCATGTGAGGACACAGCAAGAAGACTGCTGTCTATGAGCCAGGAAACGGAGCCTCTGCACCAGACAATGAACGTGACAGTGCCTTGATGTTTGACATCCCAGCCTCCAGGACTATGAAAAACAAACTCCTATGTTTGTAAGCCACTCAATCTGTGGTGTTTTTGTTATTGCAGCCACATAGACTAAGAAAGTGAGTCTGTTAAAATGTGAAGTTAGATGACCTCAGTGTGCCGCTCCGATAATCCACTCAGTCAGAGTGTAACCCACAGACTTCATCATGCCCTATGAGGCCTTCTATGTTTTTTCTTCTTCCTGTCCCCACCATTCTTCCCTTCACTCACACCTTTCCAGTCACGTCAGCTCTGCTGTTGTCTGCTCACCATGTCAAGCAGGTGACCGTCTGAGGAACTTTGCACTTGCACTTTGCTCTGCATGACTTTTACTCCTCGGTTCCTTTCGATCTCTGACCAAATGCCAGCTTCTCAGAAGGAGGCTTCTCTGAACATGCCCCTATCACTCTCTAGGCCCTTTGCTCTACTTTTGGTCACAGCTATTCATCACTTGATGTATTAATTTATTTCTTGTCTGTCCCTCTTCACAGTCACTCCATGAGAGTAGGGCATTCATTTGTATCATTCATTGCCACATCCCCAGCATCTAGAGCTGTGCTTCACTCAGAGTACAGACTCAGTGTTTCAATTAATGAGTGCATATATGATAATATAAAATATCTGTCAGTGAATATTATAGTGCCATTAATTCATTTAGTGAAAAATACTTTTAGAAAGAACCCCCTCACACACTCATCAAGGATGACATGTGTGGATTGAACAAATATTAAGGTGAATTAATAGCTGTGAATAATATTATGATTGTTATTGTAATCATATTATTATGTTAATGATTTCTGAGCATTCAGTTAATAATAAGAGGAACTACTAAATACTAGCCATGGTTTGCACAGAGCTTTCCACTGTGCCATCAGATCTTCACAACTATACAGACAGGTATGATTAATATCCCTTTTTATAGATGAGGAAATGTTGCCAGAGGGTTAATGTTCTCGCCTGTGCTCTAACAGAAATTATGGGGCAGGGATACAGCAGGTGAGATTTATGGTGTTTTCAAGATGTGCCTGGCTCTGCATAAGCGTTTTTCAGGCACCTGGTCAACGAATAGTATAAAAATGCTCTGAGGAACCTATTAACCCCGTGCTGTGGATGGAAATGGAAACTTAGGTTAGTTACAGAGTTAGCCAAGTTAGGGTTCAAAAGTGGGCAGTCCGACTCTCAAACATGTGCTTGTCACCTGTGATTCTATAGCTTCCCACAGGCTCCTGGCCCCTTCTGCTCTGCTCTGCTCTGCTCTGCAGCATTCTGCTGTCACCACTGCAGATGGCTTCCGGCACACTAAACTGCATTCTGCCATACACCTTCAGGATACACACTCGAGTAGCATATGAAGATTCTCCACTGCACATCTTAGGGAAGATTATGCTGTATTGTCAGATGATCTAAAATATTAAGTCATTCAACATTTAAGGCCATTGCCTATAAATAGATTTTTGTAATAGGTAATAAGGTCAAGACTCCATGACAACAGTTATATATTCAAACATTTTGATGTGACAGAATTGCTGCTGTGAAAACAACTTAAAAAATGTCTTCCCTTTGGCATTCACAATTCCTTTTTTTGTATTTCAAAACAGCACTGAGTAGTTTAGTCTTGTGTTGAAATATTCTATCATACATTGAACAATTTGCATGTGTCTGGGAACTGAGTTCTCCCAAAGCCATGTGATAATAAATAGCACATCCTTACAGTCAATCATACAAATACTCATTTCTTGAACTGGGGCAGCCGTTTGTACTTTTGCAGTGCTGGAAAGCTAGGTGGGAGGATTGGACTTGCTCTACGATACTAATGAGATTTTCTGGACTGCAATTACTCCCATCAGAGTTTTATTTTTCTTAGAGGTGATAAATTACTGAACATATGCTGTGTGGCTCGAACTGTTTGAAGAAAAGGGCGAAATTGATGAGCCCAGATGGGCCTTTGCAATGAAGACAGAAGCCCAAGATGGTTTACATTTTAATTGTCTGCTAATAAAATATATGTAGGGAAAAGGTAGACATAAGAAACACCTAAATTTCTCATAAAACATTCATTTATTCACCGATATGTGTTGTGTGCTTATGTGTGTGAGGCCATGTTATGTATTAGAAAGTAGGGATCCAGTGATGATTATATGGCTCCGGCCCTCAAGGAACCTACACTCTAACCATACTAGGGCTTTCTAAATATTGATACCTGCCTCCATAAAGGTTCAATAAATTCACACCACCCAGCACATGGTGTGTGTCCCTGACCCTTTCAGTCTTGGACTGGGCATCTCGACTTACACACAGGAAGGAAGGGGGTATGGGTCAGCACATTCTTACAACTGGTTTCTCTCAGCTTTCAAATCTATCCTATGATATAGGGAAAATATTTAAATATTCAGCTCACCTAAAGGTTAAAGTGGCTTTTACAATCTTTTACAGGTCATTTTCCAACTGTATCACTTTGACCAGATACGGCACCAACACCACTGAAGAAGATCAAGAGCCAATAAATATGCAGAGAGCCTAAATCTTTGAAGAAACATGATTGTGAAAACACAGGAAGCTGGTGTGCAGAGGGTATGATTAAACTGCAATGGTATTAGGTCGTTATTAAATAAATGTTCGTTCCCCTGATTCTTAAAATTTGGTTTTCTGAAAATATCATTTGGTGTTAATTCTGAAGTCCTACATGGAAATCTCATTAACACGGTCATTTTAAAAGAAACTAGAAAGTATATAAACATGGGGGGTATCATGTGTAGAGATTTAAAAATAGGAATGTTTGAGAATTTACACATTGGTTTTAGTAATGGCATTCATGGAGTTTTCCTATATTTTAAAATGGATGCTAATGCTAACTCATTAGTTCTTTTCCCTGTGTATTAGCAAACTACAGTAGCAAAAGAAACAGTTAATTCTATTAAATAGGTAAATTTTTTTTAAAGTAACTCAACGGTTAAAAACCATCCATCAGCATTATTTTGGGGAGAGGGAACTGGTAAAGTCAAACGTCACCCATACTGTTTTTGTCTTTGCTAATGATTTTCAGTCTCACTGTTTTGATAAAGGCCAACCCTTCTGTCTTTTCCTCTGGTCCCACTCTCCAAAGCAAAGTAAATGGCGTTATCTCCTGCCTCCTGGTTAGAGGAAGTCATCAGAAATCAAGACGTATTTGCATCCAGAGACATCCTTTCCTATTTAAGCTCCTTTACATAGAACAATGGTGATGATATTGTTAACAATGATGACTAACAGGAATTAAGTAAGCATTAAGAGCCAGATTGTGCTACTTGTTTTATAAACAGTCATTATCTTAAGTATTCTCTTATTATCCCCATATTCAGATTAAAAACCCAGCACAACGAGAAGTGAAGGAGCTTGCCCAGAGTCGCGTCCCGTGGAGTTCGGCTTCAGCACGGAAACAGCCCTGCTCCTGCAGCGTAATCCCACACTCTTCTAGATCTCACACCCTCCGGCCATCTTTGAGATAGGGCTGTCCGTCTGGCTTCTGAGCACTCTGTCTTTCCCTCTCCACGGGCTCCTTCCCAGTCACACGCAAGAATGCGCTTTAGGTGGAGGACAGAGGAGGAATGAGTTCATGGAGATGACAGCAGTGCGTACATGACAACGACACACATTCCAGTCCTACTGGAATATATGTACTCTGGTGGTCTGGCCTATGTAGTCCTCCTGACAGGCAGTGATCCCAGCTTCCAATGCGCTTTCTCATGAGACTGAAAAACTGAATATATTCTATTAGATCACATTAGGAGCTGATGTCAGGATTCCGACCCTGGTCTCTCTAATCCTTAAATTCATGCTCTTTCCATAAGTACATATTTACCTAAAACTTGTGATAGTTGGATAATTTTTTGCTGGGATATGGGGAGTTGTGATTAGAAAATTCT
Source organism: Smutsia gigantea (assembly GCA_032199065.1). NCBI lineage: Eukaryota > Metazoa > Chordata > Mammalia > Pholidota > Manidae > Smutsia > Smutsia gigantea. The sequence goes on from JAVSCE010003597.1 coordinate 83,321, forward strand.
GCATGTGTGTTGATGGGTTCCTGAGCAAATGATGATATCCGCCCCCCTCCCCCATAGAGAAGAAAAAGGATCTCTATCAATTTCCAGGCTGTACCCACTGAAAATATCCACCATTATGTTCATTTCTTGATGGTCAGCATCTGTCTCTTCCACTCTGAGAATTCTCTGAAGGACCAACACAGACCATGGTTCCTGCCCTTGCTCTGAAGGCTTCAGTATCCTAACAGTGTTGATGAATACATTTGTTTTTTGGAGTTCTTGGTGCTTTGGAACTTAACTCTCAGCTCATCTTAAGTTCTGCCAATTTGTAAGATACCTTAAAAACATCTATGCAGTAATCAATCTGTTTTGCTTTCAGTCAGTACAGAGTAGTTGATTTGGCTTGTCAGTAGCAGACAATGTTTCTTCCCAAATTTGCAGTAAGTGAAACTCTATTCAGAAGGTAGAATTGTCTCTGTGAGTATGCTCAGCTCCATGGTGACCATACTATGAGGTAAATACACTGCAAGAAGCTGCGCAGGGAATACATGAGTGGCAAACCCTAAACATTTCTTTTAGTTTTAAAGGGCACAAAAATATCTTTTATATGTACCTCTGACAAAAAAAGAAAGAAGAGAGAGAAGGAAAGGAAAGGAAAAAGGGAAGGGAAGGGAAGGGAAGGGAAGGAAAGGAAAGGTAAGGAAAGGAAAGGAAAAGAAAAAGAAAGAAAGAAAGAAAGAAAGAAAGAAAGAAAGAAAGAAAGAAAGAAAGAAAGAAAGAAAGAAAGAAAGAAAGAAAGAAAGAAAGAAGGAAGGAAGGAAGGAAGGAAGGAAGGAAGGAAGGAAGGAAGGAAGGAAGGAAGGAAGGAAAGAAAGAAAGAAAGAAAGAAAGAAAGAAAGAAGGAAGGAAGGAAAGAAGGAAAGAAAGAAGGAAGGAAGGAAGGAAGGAAGGAAGGAAGGAAGGAAGGAAGGAAAGAGAGGGAGGAAAGAAGGAAGGAAGGAAGGAAGGGAGGGAGGAAGGAAGGGAGGAAGGAAGGGAGGGAGGGAGGGAGGGACAGAGAAAAGGAGGGAGGGAGAGAAGGGAAGACAGAATAACTCCTCTATTTGAAGGTGTGGGTAAAATTGCAATATTTCCAGAATCTCTCGCCTGGCTTTAGTGCATCTCCATGTAATAGTTGTTTCCAAGGGGTAGCCATCTCCGTATCAATAGGTAATCACAAGAGCAAGTGAGGGCTTATCTGGACCTGAGAGGTTGGGTGAGGACTTCTTCTTCAGCCTAGTCGGGAGAGACACTGGTGAGCAGAAGTAGATAACTGCTTATAAAAAATAAACTTTATTTCTCCCTTTGACTGATTTTGGTTTCAAATGTATTTTGCCCTGGGATTTTTCTGCCCGGAGTTACAGAAGGAAAGCTTGACCCAGTGGCATCCTGGACAAATGACTGGATTTCTCAATGCTTTGAATCTAGTTATTTGATCTGGTTATTTGTCTATACCTACAATATTCAGACGGAATGATGACATGATATTGAGTGACAGCCAAGGCCCTTAGAGGTCCTATCAGTCTTGTATGTGAGACCTTAATGGAACTATGTATTCAAAAGGAGGCCTGTATAGTTTTTTCACAAACATACATACTAGTAAATATTTAATAATAAGTGTTTATCTATTCTTACCAAACCATGATAACCAGATGCTGTGCATGCTTGCAGGTGTAACTCAGCAATTACTACACCCACCAGGCACCAATCTCCCAAGAAGAATCAGATTTGTTGTCAGTTCCTTCATCTGCCTTCATCAGACATCCCTGTGGGAGGTTTCCAATAGGACGCCAAAGTAGTTTTTCTAAGTGGCAGCTTTAAAAAAAAGAAAGCAAGAGAATCGCTTTTTGCTGATTTTGGTAACATTTAAAATAGAGTATGATTTGAATGTCATGATTCAGTTAGAAATATCCAGGGGATAAAATAACAGGTCAGTAGCACAATGGCAATATTTGTACTCACTTGGAAGTTTGAAAAAACGCCCCCAGTTCATTAAAAAAGCAGGAAGGAGAACACAAAAGTGACTGCGAGCTGTTCTGAGTAACTGGGCAAACATCATTTCAGTCTTAGTCTCATCCTGCCGTTCACGTTTCTGGATCTCTTGGCAACCATCATTTTCATGCCCAGAAACAAAAGTAAAATATTCTAGTATGAGGTATCAGGGGTTGTTATTAGTTTGTGTTTCTTTCAACAAAGCCAGATTTATTCTGGCTAGAATAATGGGGGGAAACAAGGTTACATGGTTTCTTTCCTGGGATGGTAATGAAAACAATCTCCAAAACCTAATTGGGTGCATGGTGGGGAAAGCCTAATCTAGATTTAGTCAGAACACAGGACCCCGGAGCCTCCCTAGACCTAATTACTACTAAATGGTCAAAAAGAAGCTGGAATTTCTTTGAATAGCGCTTTGCCCTGTGGTTTTGATGTGCTGCAGACTAATGTAATTTTATTAGTTCTGGGTGTTTCAGAACCGTGCATACCCCAAGTGGTTTCTCAGCAACATAATCAAAATTTCAGAAACTGGATTATCAAAACCAGTTAAGGATAGAAAGACTTGCCTTTGTAAGGCAAAAGCAGAAGATCTGCCGCTAATCCAAGGGGCCACTGAAGTCAGATGAACCAGGTTCCTAACCCTGGTTTATCCACCTACCAGTTCTGTGTCATTGAGCAAGTGATTTAATATGTGTTTGTTCTTTGAGAAAATCAAGCTCATGGTGACTACCTCATGGAGCTGTTGTGAAGAATACGTTTTTGTAATCTATACAGATGAGTTAAGCCTAATTTCTGATGCACAACAGATGCTTAATAATATTTTTATTATTTTATATTTTCTGCAACCACTACTGAATACTGAGACCCCCCACCCTCATCTGAACACTAGTTGTAGTCACATCCTATCGATCCACCATGATTTCCTATAGTTTTCCCTTGTTCTCCATGACTCAAGCAGCCCCACAAGTTTTAAGTTCAAAATCAATTAATCTTATTTTCTCCTCAACTTTTTGTTCCTACTTCCCTACTCCTCTTAACTCCTAATGGTGTGTCTCTGCCATGTTCTCCAGCCCCTAGATTCTTCCCTTAGCACAGCTTTCCCTCCCTTATTCCTCATAGTCACCCACACACCCAACATGGCTGAGTTTGTTTGCCCAGGTCCTCAGAACAACACGCAGTCACTTTTGCATTCTTCTCCTCCTTCCCACTTTTTAATGAACTGGGGACGTTTTCCCAAACTTCCAAGTGAGTACAAATATTGCCATTGTGCTACTGACCTACTATTTTATCCCCTGGATATTTCTAACTGAATCATGACATTCAAATCATACTCAATTTTAAATGTTACTAAAATCAGCAAAAAACGATTCTCTTGCTTTCTTTTTTTAAAAGCTGCCACCTAGAAAAACTCCTTTGGCATTACTGTTGGAAACCTCCCACAGGGATGGATGAATACATTCTCCACTCATCCCCTCTTCCCCATTGGTCCTCGGTACTACTCGCCACTTCTTACATTTTGTCACCTAATGCCAGGATTATTAAATAACCACCTGCCTGGTTTCACAGTCAGCAGGCATTTTCTCCCTCAAATCCTCTGCCACTGTTACCAGATCATCCTTCCTTGAGAAAACCTCGAACTGTATCACTCATCTTCTCAAAATCTTTACACAGCTCCCTACTGTCTTTCTACTGAATCAGATACAGACACCCTATCCTGGCATTTCACACAGAATGAACTCTACTTTCTTTTCTGGCTTATATTCCATTACTCCTTAGAGAATACTTAAAATCCTCATTCTGTCCATCAAAGTATTCCATTAGAAATTGAGTCTGTGTGTTGGTCTTTAATCTCCTGTCTTTGCTTAGTCTGTTCCTCCACCTAAAATGCTCTTTCTCCCAAATCTACTCATCAGAAGTACATCCAGGTATCCATACTATCTCATTCATGATATCTTTTTAATCTTCTGTCTTAAAATTCATTTTCTCATTTTCAACTACCATAAATGTATGTATCTCTATTATGGCACTATCAATAATGATATTATTTAATACATCAGGACAATGTAATTCTGCTTATAGGTATGCATGTATATTTATTTATAAAATGATATATATTCTATTCTGTTGCTTATTTGCATATTAATTGGTATTCTCAATGATATTACTATTGCCCTATAACACATTTTTCCTCTCTTTACATTATTGAGATTTTAGGAGAAGAGTTTATCTTGCTACTCAGAGAGCTAGTTATAAATAAACAAAATTGCAAAAGACACAGATTCTCAGCATTCTTTCAATAAGTCACACATACACACACATTCTAAGACCTGTTCTGTGTTAGATGCTAGTTGTGTAAAAAAGGTACAAAAGAAATAGCTATACAAATACTAATTTATTTTGGCTGTGATAAAGCCAGTAATGGAATGAGTATGATGAGGACACCATAGAAGCAATATTAGATCAGACAGATATGGTTTTAGAAGAGAGAAAAAGATAGTAAAGTTTTGAATGGAAAAGAGAAATTGCCAATGAAAGTAATATTTACACAAAAAAATGAGATGTTTTTAAATGCAAAATATAGATGGGTATAAGATATAATGTCAAAAAAGGAGTCAGGAATAATTCTAAGATTTTTATGTCCAAACATAGATGAATAGATAAAGCAAACCACAGTATGTACATAAAATGGAATATTATACATTCTTAAAAAGGAAAGAAATTCTGTCATTTACTTCCACGTGGATGAATTTGGTGATATTATATGTTATGTGAAATAAGTCGGTCACAAAAAGACAAATACACAAAAGAAAAATCCACTTATATGAGGTATCTAAAGAAGTCAAATTCATAGAACCAAAAAGTAGAATGGTAGTTTCCAGGGCTTGGGGGAGAGTGAAAAGGAGAATTAATAAGTCTAGAGTTTCAGATTTGCATAGTGAAAAAGTTCTGAAGACATGTTTCACATACTTAAAACTACTGTACTGTACACTTAAGCTGTACATATACCATCTCATGATTAAGATGATAAATTTGTTATATGCTTCTTACCACAATAAAAAAATGTGCTTACTTTAGCCTATGAGGCCTAGGGCTACCTGTGTGGTATCCTTTCTTACCCTTCTATTCCTTGCATACTTTATACCAACCACACTGGCATCTTCATGATTTTCCAGACATGCTTACACACTCCTGCCTTCGACCCTAACATTGACTGCTCTCTTCCCAGTTGATTTGTACTCATTGTTTTCTACTTCAAGTCCTGGCCAAAAGTTAACCTCAGAGAGCTGTGTCCTGACCACCTCATCTGCAATTTTAATAATTTGATATCCCCTTGTTATGGTTGATTTTTTTGTGGCATTTACCACCACCTGACATACAGATTTTTTTATTTTCTGTCATCCCCATCAGAATGTAGGTGTCATTACAATAAGGGCTTTGTCTGTTTTATTCATCATTCATTGTTTTAAACCAAAGTTCGGTAACAGTGCCTGGTGTATGACAGACAATATTTATATTTGCTAAATAAATAAATGAAATATAAGCATTTCAATACCAAGAATAGAAGCTAGTAATTAAGCCTTATGATTTGAAATGCTATTCATAATTTTTATGAATATGCTACATTCCACCAAACCTCTTTCATATACTACTGATGTCTATATACTGTTATGAGACTCACCACCATATAACGACGTAACCACCTAGCATTGCCAACAAAAATAACCTTAAATCAGTTGCCAAAAAACAGAAAGGACCTGATATATGGGTGATGGATTATGTCCACTTTGAGATGTGATTCAAATAATCCTATGCTTTTCTACTTCCCACCTCCACCAGCCCTTCCAATCCCTATTAAAATATCCTGTAAAGGGACCAAACTTTTAATTTTAAAATTGGAAACAAAATTGGGAAAGTTTTGGACCTTAACTTACATTCACAAAAAGGCGTATAAGAGAAGATCATGTTTGAAGATAGGTTTTCATGGCAATCTGAGACTTGAACTTAAAGTTTTATAAAAGAAGTAAAGAGAGGTTATTTGGGGAAAAAAAGACAAGTTGAGTATTTATTTCATACTTTCTAAGAATTTCTCTTACCCAGACACCTACCCTTAAAGACCCAACTTTACTCTTAATATTCCTCATGATTTAAAAGTTAACTTTAGCATTTGTATTATAATAGTCTTCTAAATCCAAAAGTAGATATAATTCTAAACTGAATGATTTGCACATATTTTGCAGGAATAAATATTTGCTTTTTCTTTGGACTCAAGTAGGTTCAATTCACTCTTAGCTCTAGCCATAATACCATCCACAGATGGTGGATGTCATTTGATCCTGGCCCTTTCTAGAAAATTCACATATGTCAGCAAATGAGCCTAAAACAACTCCAGGTTTCAAATGCAAAACATTTGTAAATTGCACTGATTCATAATCTGAGCAACATAATAAACTACAATCTAGTCATTCTCAGTGGACCTTATTCAGCAAAAAAAGCCATAGAATGGAAGCCAAGAGAGGATGTTGAGCTTGGCTCCTCCAGTAGGAGGCTTTTGGAAATTCAATTACTTGCCTTTAGAAAGTACTGGAATGACAGACTTGGAGAATAAATCCTCTCATCATTCCAGAACACAGAATAAAAAGCCAGATAAAGGCCCACCAAGAAACTTAATTTCTGGGAACTTCCATTTTCTGATTTGAATTAAACATTTTCACAGTCAACAGGTTACATTGTCTACTAGTCCACTGCCCTGATCCCATCTTGTTTCAGGTATTAATTTAATATCGATTACCTTTCATATTTTAGTATCAATTGATTTGAACTGCTATGGTATAGGAGGGGTTGTATATAAAGACAGACTTTTTTTTGTGATAGTTATTTTTAAGTATAAGATTATTTCATATTATAACTGAGAGAATTGAGCGACCCCAAAGTCATATAACCCAGAACTAGGATGGCATTTCAAAGGAGTTAATATAATTCAGGTCTCAATGGAGGGTCTTGTTTAAAAATAAGTGTCTGGTAGGAAAAGGGCAGGAATATAATGAAGAAGACGGGTAAAAATAATTCTGAGACACAGAATTATTGTGATTTACATGGAATCATGTATATATGAAGCAATAAAACAAAAATATTTAGGAAAAGTAAAGTGCCCAAAGCTTTTGATATTGTCTTTGGCCTTTTTATATTTTCAAAGATCAGCTCTGCTGTTTTCCTTCTGGAGAAACAAATGGGTCATTAGTTCTGCCACTCATGCTCTTTTGATAATTTAATTAGATAAGAACTAAGCTAAAAAAAAAGAGAGAGAGAGAGAGCGAACAACTGATCAAACATACCTGACTCATTTAAACCACAAGAGTTAGACAATCTCAGTTGTTGATATTTCAAAGGCTGAATAACTAAAAACATTGCAGCAGTCATGAATGGTCTGCAAGCAGAGCACATACAGCTGTTAGTAACCACTTTTCCACAAAAGGGGCATTGTAACTTGAGAAACCCCAAGTTCTCAAAGCTGTTTAATCTCAGAATCTATTGAGTGTAAAAATATAAATAGTTCTTTGTTTTCATTTTATTCCTTCCTAGTTACACCATGTAACAGTTTCTTTTTCACTTGAAATAAATTCAAAAAATTATTTTAATTTAACAATGATATGTTTATTACTTAAGGTCTGGGTTTCCTAATCACTGCCTGGGATAAATAACTACAAGTAAGATATATAAATTATATAAATCATGTCAATTTAAATTGATGAAATGACTAAATTTTTCTTTGTGATGTTCTAATCATTTATATTTTAGATATATTCATATACAGTCTTATTCTGGAATGATGTGAGGCAGGCTAAAAGATTCATACAATCTAGAAAGACAAGTTTTATTAAAAAGAAGAGAAGCATAATAAGGGAAAAATAAGATTAGATAGATAAAATGAATCTCAGAATGATCGCCACAAATAATACAGGCAGTAAAACCCTACTCACTCATGGGAGATGGGCCAGAACATTGATCGGTATTCCATGCTTTCTAGCAGGTAGCAGAAACTGGAAGACCGAACTAAAAACAAACCGGTTTATTAGGACAAGCACAAATATTCCCTTATAATGAGACAGGAGAGAATTACTCTCTTTGTCCTTGCAGAGAGGTACTGTGAGATTTAACAAACACCTCTCATATCATCCTTCAAATACACTGATCTTTGTAATTGTACTGCTTCTATATAATATACCTTTCTGTAAGCTGATGGCATTACAACAGAACACAGTTCAGTGAAAACCATTTCACCCAGGGACAGTATATTGAAGTCTTCATAGAGTTTTCTCTTAGAGTCTGGCTTAAATCAGAGGAAGATTTTATTGCAAAGGAATGCCCAGGCAATAAGTATGCTTTTCATGGCATTTTTCTTCTGAGAATTTAACATGTTCTATAACTATGTCTTTCATCTCATTCTAGACTACAAGCTTCATGAAAACAAAAACAACACTCCATTCCTGACTCCCAGGAAAGCACCTGACACGTGGTGGGCATGCAGACACTTGCTCCATGTTGAACGAATGCATAATTTTCAGACATTTCCACAAATATTTTTCCACTCAAGCATTTCAGGATTTTCTCTTTGCCAAGCACCTGGAGGGCAGGTAACATATGTGATAGATCCTTGTGGTGGTATATGATTAAAGCAATCAGTTGGACTCACTTGAGCTCCTTTGCAATCATGCTAGTGATTGGAGGTACACTGCCTGACATTAGATAATGTTACACTTACAGAGCAACAAATGATCATCCTTCATTAAACGTGTGTACCACTAAGCCAGCACAAGCATGGCTATTAAGCTTAATCACACAGGGGGGGCTCTGGGAGCAGGTGTAAAAGATGCAGCGCAGAGTTCTCCCACTCAATAGGACAGGGCCTAGGATGTTTATACACCAGCTTCCATCAGTTTCTGGATGAGGGCTACTCCCCAGAGGGAAACTGGTTCCTTGGCATTTCTGACCTGTCTTATTTGAACGAAGAGCAGAGTCTGGGGGCCAAAGTTCTCTGCATTGGCATGGCTAGGGGAACAGAGGTGAAGCACGACAGTCTCTGCTATAACAACATGTTTAAGGAGACATAATGTACATTTTAAAAAGAAAAGTTAGGTAGAATTTGACAACTTCCCCAAATAATATTCTACCATGAGACTGTTTTCAAACATGAGGGAGAGACCTGAAGAGGAAAAGAGGAAAACCAACCGTGTGTGTGGTAGATGGATGGATCCGGTCATGATCTCACTCCCTTTTGTGCCCCCTCCGTGAGGGACCGCACCGTGCAGAGTCACCCTGGGTGAGCATGAAGGCCCCAAGCAGAAGGCTCTTCTGGGACCTGCATGTCACTTTGATTTTACCTTTTTGCCATTTGATTTCCTTATTTATTCTTATTTGTATTGAAACACCTTACTCTCTCCCATTAGTAATTTTCAGGGATTTATTCTGACACCGGTAACTGGGAACAAGCTATATAACTTAGGCTTCAAAGCACAAAGCTTTATGTTTTCTAAAATTCTGAAAGAGCCTCTCATAAATAAGGTCAGAATAACGTTTGCCAAACAACTTGGAAAAGCTTCTGTATGTTTCCACTGTGGTCAACAGTACTTATCACATGACCACAGCTAGCTATAAGAGAATCTAGAAATGTTGGTCTTTTGTGTGTTTGTTTAATGCCAGGTAGCAATGACCAAGATTTTATTGTAACCAGGATTTACATGTATACCAGACTTGTTTAATTTAGAAATAGTTCATTAGAACCTTAATTTCTATTAATGTTTTTCTTATTTCCATTTGTATTCCAAGTTATTGACTTAACTTTCAGCTTTAATATGCTGTTAATATAAAAAGCTCTGTTATTGTAGTAGGACAGGGAAAGTAACTCTTGTTCTAGGCAATTGGAGCTTACTGTCTTTCCAGCCACACAGAGATAAGACCACTAAAAAAAAAAGGAGCTGGATTGCAGCCCTTAGCTTAGAAATAGGCAGAGAAAAAAAGACGGGCTGGATGCTGTCATTTCTTAAAAATCTGACCAGCCAACAGACAAAAGTCATTCATTCTCCTTCACACATTCTCACGACACCAGAAAGAAGTGTTCTAAGTCCAGTGTTGTTTTTAATAGCCAGTGTTTGTGGTGGGTTAACTCTGCCAAGTTCTTTGCTAACTGATAAAATGACCCCTTGAAACAACCATGTGACATAGGTACTCTTTCCTCCGTATTACAGATATGAAAGGAAAGAAAGTGCAAAGGACACAGTGTTACAAAGTGCTAAAACTATGATGTGAGCCAGACATTTAGACTCTAGAGCCTCACTCTTGTCTTATAGACCATGCTATATTATGCTTCCTTTTGTATATCTTTGACAGTCAGGATAGGATAAGACAGGTGAAATGTGCCCTGGGTACAAAACCCAAGGGGGCACCAAAAACTTGAGAGTTTAAATAAATGATATTTTGATGAAATATTTTTTAAAATATAAATGCAAAAATCCATGATGAAGAAAATATCAAATTCTAAAATAAAGTTACTGAACTGAATCAGGAAAACATCCTATGGCTTTTGACTCTATCACATCTGATAAGAGAAAGATTGGTCCTATTTTTTAAAATTTGCATATGACCTAGGGCAGGGTTTCTCAATAGCACTGCTATTGGTATTTGTGGCTGGAAAGTCTGTTCTGTGGATTATAAGGTGTTCAGCAACATCCCTGGATTCTATTCATTGGATGTAAAGAGGGCCTCTTCCAGTTGGGACAACCAAAAATGTCTCCAGACTGCTGAATGTCCCATATGGGATGAAGTCACCTGATTGACAACCATTCATCTCTGTGTGTCAGATTTGAATTGCTAAAAATAACTTCAATTCCCTTTAAAACTGCACAAGTTTTTTTTAATACACCCATTCCAGAAATGTGATAAATGATTTTATTAGTGATGGGTTTGTTTTGCACAAATACACTAGGTCTATGGGATGAATTCATCCTTTGCTCACTGTAAGTTAAAAAGGCTTTTGTAGCTGGATTATTTGCTATTCGAGGAGGGGACGAGAGCTCAGGTGAATTGAAGCTAAATTTTTCATAGCACTATTACTCACTCTAACACTGAACAGTAATTAACTTTTACATATTTCTTGCCTCCAACATCCTTGTAGTTCATAGCTAAGATCCCAAGCCCTCATTAAATAGACAATCAAATCAGATGTACAAAAAGGAGGAGGAGGAGGAAAAAAGGGAGAAGGGGAGGAGGAGGCAGAAGAGGAGAGAGAGGAGGGGGCGATATGGGACCTGAAGAGCCCAGGATGGTGCCATGCTCACAGTCATTACTGCTGGTGTAATGGAAAGATCCTGTATGGGCTTCAGATACTCACTGACCTTGCTTTGAATCCTGACTTATTTTCTTAACTGTGAGATGTTGACCACGTTACCAACTTCTCTGTAAAGCGTGCTCAACAATTCAAGCCTCTCATGGGTTCCAGAGAGTGTGATAAAAGGGTCTAGCACTTTGTCAGATACAGACAGGTCACACATGTTCGTTTGCATTATCCTTTCCTGTTTATGCTCAGATGATTTTCCTCATGGGTCTATAACAAATGTTCATATGTTCATGAAGCCTAGGAATGTGATGCATGACAACATAGTTTCTATGCAAAATCTCAGTGCAACAAAATAATGTAGGTGGCCCATGAAGTTGGTCTCTGTTTCTGCTTGCTGGATCCTTATGTTACTCTGTAACTCATCCATTCCTAATTAGGATAACTATCCTGTTCTCTGTCTTTGAGATAAACAGACTTGGTACCAAAAGATCATACACAATGTCTAGAAATTGGAGGTGGTGAGGAGAGGCTGGGAGAGGAAAACATCTGAAATACCAGTGTCCTCATTAATGAATGTCTCTGTGGTCCATTTTTTTCCTTTCTCATATTGAGATGACACTGAGTTAAATCTACTCTGCTATGCTCCTCAGAGAGCTGTCAGTGAGAAAATATTCCTTCTGTCTATAGCCCATCCTTTTACAGTTCTTGTTTACATACTTTTCATTTAATGTTGAATAGTGTAGGCTAAATTTATTCAAAAATATCTATCACTATCCTTTTCATATCTTGATTTCAGTTCTTTTTGAACTAAAAACAGTGCAATATCTAGGTTTATATTTAATGGTGTACTTTTTTAAGATAAAATAAAATATGTTTAAAGTTAGGCTGCTTCCATAAATGAAAAGATGTCATAAGAATGACTAAAACATCAAGCAATGAAATAAAGCCACCTCTTTACAACACTCAGTGTCTTGTTAAATAACCTATCAGACTCATTCCAGTGAACTCAAATTATTTACAAACACTGAATTTTTTAAAATACATTTATCCAAGGAAGCCATAAATAACAAATTCAACCTTCTTGAATAATCGATGCATTTAATGAGTCTGCGAAGTGTAGACAAGCTATTTTACCTGGGTTTATGCTACATAAGAGAAAGAGACCATAAAATGCAACATCAGAAAATGACTGCTCCAGCACAGTCAGAGGCATTTTATTATGGTAAATCAGAAAACACTGTCTGGGACCTTAAATGAGTGACACATGACCCAGTAATAAAGGAGAGGTATTATACACTGTCTGCCAAACATTGGGCAATCAGGGAAGCCCACTCTAAGATGGGGATTAGCATGGAGGAAGATTATTAGGGAGCACCCCGAGAACAGTGCCTGCCAAAGAGAAGGTAGGGAAGGGAAGGAAGCAGAGTCTGGGCTCTAAGATATTGGGCTATGATGTGGTCACAAGGAGGGTCTTAGTCAACCATATGGGAAGCTCTGAATCGAGGATGATGCTTCTTGGTGTTTAAGAGTTTGGGTGAGGAGGCTTAACCCTAACATCTCCATGTCAGAGGGGTATGATTTTGGGCAAGGTGGATCTTCTCAGTGAGGCAGCTCTGGAGAAGGCTGATCACTGAGTGCTGGATGGAAAACCCACCAGCTGGAGCAATATGTCTCTTCCTAAAGGAAGTCTGGATGGCACTTCACAGCATCTACCACTACTATACTTTTCTTTCCCTATGGTAATATCAAAGCCACTTTTAAGGAACACCATTAAATAAGTCCTTAAAAGCCATCCCTAATATCTGCATGAAAGAAATAAGATAAGCTGTTTGAAAAACAAAGCTAAGCATAGAATTATACCTTTTAAAGGCATCAGTGACTATAGCTATTGCCCAGCCAAGGTATTTAACAGATGGAGACACTGAGGATCAGGTGTAAAGGGTTTTGTCCTGGGCCATAGTGTTGGTTAGTGCGGACTTGGGTCACTAGGTCCCACCATTCTTTACCCTAGAATACCCTGCATCTAGTGCTTCTCTCTTGCTCTTTTTTTTTGTTGTTGTTGTTGTTTTTTTTAAATATAACTTATTTTATTATCATTAATTTACAATTACATGTGCAATATTACGATTATTAAACTACCCCTTCATCAGGTCCCCCCCACCAACCCCATTACAGTCACTGTCCATCAGCGTAGTGAGATGCTATAGAATCACTACTTGTCTTCTCTGAGTTGTACTGCCCTCCCCGTGCCCCCCCAACATTACATCTGCTAATCGTAATGCCCCTTTTTCCCTCTTATCCCTCCCTTCCCGCCCATTTTCCCCAGTCCCTTTCCCTTTGGTAACTATTAGTCCGTTCTTGGGTTCTGTGAGTCTGCTGCTGTTTTGTTCCTTCAGTTTTTTTCTTTGTTCTTATACTCCACATATGAGTGAAATCATTTGATACTTGTCTTTTTCGGCTTGGCTTATTTCACTGAGCATAATACCCTCTAGCTCCATCCATGTTGTTGCAAATGGTAGGATTTGTTTTCTTCTTATGGCTGAATAATATTCCATTGTGTATATGTACCACCTCTTCTTTATCCATTCATCTACTGATGGACACTTAGGTTGCTTCCATTTCTTGACTATTGTAAATAGTGCTGCAATAAACATAGGGGTGCATCTGTCTTTTTCAAATTGGGCTGCTGCATTCTTAGGGTAAATTCCTAGGAGTGGAATTCCTGGGTCAAATGGTATTTCTATTTTGAGTTTTTTGAGGAACCTCCATACTGCTTTCCACAATGGTTGAACTAATTTGCATTCCCACCAGCAGTGTAGGAGGGTTCCCTTTTCTCCACATCCTCGCCAACATTTGTTGTTGTTTGTGTTTTGGATGTTGGCCATCCTCACAGGTGTGAGGTGATATCTCATTGTGGTTTTAATCTGCATTTCTCTGATGATTAGCGATGTGGAGCATCTTTTCATGTGCCTGTTGGCCATCTGAATTTCTTCTTTAGAGAAGTGTCTATTCATGTCCTCTGCCCATTTCTTAATTGGATTATTTGCTTTCTGTTTGTTAAGGTGCATGAGTTCTTTATATATTTTGGATGTCAACCCTTTATCAGATACGTTTTTTATGAATATATTCTCCCATACTGTAGGATGTCTTTTTGTTCTACTGATGGTGTCCTTTGCTGTACAGAAGCTTTTCAGCTTGATATAGTCCCACTTGTTCATTTTTGCTTTTGTTTCCCTTGCCCGGGGAGATATGTTCATGAAGAAGTTGCTCATGTTTATGTCCAAGAGATTTTTGCCTATGTTTTTTTCTAAGAGTTTTATGGTTTCATGACTTACATTCAGGTCTTTGATCCACCTTGAGTTTACCTTTGTGTATGGGGCTAGACAGTAGTCCAGTTTCATTCTCTTACATGTAGCTGTCCAGTTTTTCCAACACCAGCTGCTGAAGAGGCTGTCATCTCCCCATTGTATATCCAAGGCACTTTTATCAAATATTAATTGACTGTATATGTTTGGGTTAATGTTTGGATTTTCTATTCTGTTCCACTGGTCTGTGGGTCTGTTTTTGTGCCAATACCAAATTGTCTTGATTACTGTGGCTTTGTAGTAGAGCTTGAAGTCAGGGAGTGTAATTCCCCCTGTTTTATTCCTCCTTCTCAGGATTGCTTTGGCTATTCGGGGTCTTTTGTGGTTCCATATGAATTTTAGAATTATTTGTTCCAGTTCATTGAAGAAAGCTGTTGGTAGTTTGATAGGGATTGCATTGAATCTGTAGATTGCTTTAGGTAGTATAGCCATTTTGACAATATTTATTCTTCCTAGCCAAGAGCATGGGATGCATTTCCATTTGTTAGTGTCCTCTTTAATTTCTCTTAGGAGTGTCTTGTAGTTTTCAGAGTACAGGTCTTTCACTTCCTTCGTTAGGTTTATTCCTAGGTATTTTATTCTTTTTGATGCAATTGTGAATGGAATTGTTTTTCTGATTTCTCTTTCTGTTAGTTCATCATCAGTGTATAGGAAGGCAACAGATTTCTGTGTGTTAATTTTGTATCCTGCAACTTTGCTGAATTCAGATATTAGTTCTAATAGTTTTGGAATGGAGTCTTTAGGGTTTTTTATGTACAGTATCATGTCATCTGCAAATAGTGACAATTTGACTTCTTCTTTATCAATCTGGATGCGTTGTATGTCTTTGTTTTGTCTGATTGCCGTGGCTAGGACCTCCAGTACTATGTTGAATAACAGTGGAGAGAGTGGGCATCCCTGTCTTGTTCCCGATCTTAGATGAAAAGCTTTCAGCGTCTCACCATTAAGTATGATGTTAGCTGTGGGTTTGTCATATATAGCCTTTATGATGTTGAGGTACTTGCCGTCTATACCCATTTTGTTGAGAGTTTTAATCAGGAATGGATGCTGAATTTTGTCAAATGCTTTTTCAGCATCTATGGAGATGATCATGTGGTTTTTGTTCTTCTTTTTGTTGATGTGGTGGATGATGTTGATGGATTTTCGAATGTTGTACCATCCTTGCATCCCTGGGATGAATCCCACTTGATCATGGTGTATGATCCTCTTGATGTATTTTTGAATTCGGTTTGCTAATATTTTGTTGAGTATTTTTGCATCTACGTTCATCAGGGATATTGGTCTGTAATTTTCTTTTTGGTGAGGTCTTTGCCCGGTTTTGGTATTAGAGTGATGCTGGCTTCATAGAATGAGTTTGGAAGTATTCCCTCCTCTTCTATTTTTTGGAAAACTTTAAGGAGAATGGGTGTTATTTCTTCTCTATATGTCTGATAGAATTCAGAGCTGAATCCATCAGGCCCGGGGGTTTTGTTCTTGGGTAGTTTTTTTGATTACCAATTCGATTTCGTCGCTGGTGATTGGTCTGTTTAGTTTTTCTGTTTCTTGCTTGGTCAGTCTTGGAAGGTTGTATTTTTCTAAGAAGTTGTCCATTTCTTCTATGTTTTCCAGCTTGTTAGCATATAGATTCTCATAATATTCTCTTATGATTCTTTGTATTTCTGTGGGGTCCGTCGTGATTTTTCCTTTCTCATTTCTGATTGTGTTTATGTGTGTAGATTCTCTTTTTCTCTTAATGAGTCTGGCTAGGGGTTTATCTATTTTGTTTATTTTTTCAAAGAACCAGCTCTTGGTTTTATTGATTTTTCTATTGTTTTATTCTTCTCAATTTTATTTATTTCTTCTCTAATCTTTATTATGTCCCTCCTTCTGGTGACTTTGGGCCTCATTTGTTCTTCTTTTTCCAATTTCAGTAATTGTGTCTTTAGACTATTCATTTGGGAATGTTCTTCCTTCTTTAAATAGGCCTGGATTGCAATATACTTTCCTCTTAGAACTGCCTTTGCTGCGTCCCACAGAAGTTGTGGCTTTGTGTTGTTGTTGTCATTAGTCTCCATATATTCTTTGATTTCTGTTTTGATTTGGTCGTTAACCCATTGATTAATTAGGAGAGTGTTGTTAAGTCTCCATGTATTTGTGAGCCTTTTTGATTTCTTTCTAAAATTTATTTCTAGTTTTATACCTTGGTGATCTGACAAGTTGGTTGGTAGGATTTCAATATTTTTGAAATTACTGAGGTTCTTTTTGTGGCCTAGTATGTGGTCTATTCTGGAAAATGTTCCATGTGCACTTGAGAAGAATGTGTATCCTGTTGCTTTTGGGTGTAGAGTTCTGTAGATGTCTGTTAGGTCCATCTGTTCTAGTGTGTTGTTCAGTGCCTCTGGGTCTTTACTTATTTTCTGTCTGGTTGATCTGTCCTCTGGAGTGAGTGGTGTGTTGAAGTCTCCTAAGATGTATGCAGTGCTGTCTATTTCCTCCTTTATTTCTGTTAGTATTTGTCTCACATATGCTGGTGCTCCTGTGTTGGGTGCATATATATTTATAATGGTTATATCTTCTTGTTGGACTGACCCCTTTATCATTCTGTAATGTCCTTCTTTATCTCTTGCTACTTTCTTCGTTTTGAAGTCTATTTTGTCTGATACAAGTACTGCAACACCTGCTTTTTCTCTTTGTTGTTTGCATGAAATATCTTTTTCCATCCCTTCACTTTTAGTCTGTGTATATCTTTGGGTTTGAGGTGAGTCTCTTGTAAGCAGCATATAGATGGGTCTTGCTTTTTTATCCATTCTGTTACTCTGTGTCTTTTGATTGGTGCATTCAGTCCATTTACATTTAGGGTGATTATTGATAGATATGTACTTATTGCCATTGCTGGCTTTAGATTCGTGGTTACCAAGGGTTCAAGGGTTGTTTCTTTACTATCTAACAATCTAACTTAACTTTCTTGTTAAGTTATTGTAAACACAGTCTGATGTTTCTTTCTTTCTCTCCCTTCTTATTCCTCCTCCTCCATTCTTTCTATAATAGGTGTTTTATTCTTTGCCTTTAGTTAGTATTTGGATGGTCTGCTTTCTTTGCTATGATTTTATTTTCTCTGGTGACATTTTTTTAGCCTTAGGTGTACTTCCATCTAGAGCAGTCCATTTAAGATATCCTGTAGTGGTGGTTTATGAGAGGCAAACTCTCTCAACTTTCGTTTGTCTGGAAATTGTTTAATCCCTCCATCATATTTAAAGGATAATCGTGCTGGATACAATATTCTTGGTTCGAGGCCCTTCTGTTTCATAACATTAAATATATCATGCCATTCTCTTCTGGCCTGTAAGGTTTCTGTTGGGAAGTCTGATGATAGTCTGATGGGTTTTCCTTTGTAGGTGATCTTTTTTCTCTCTCTAGCTGCCTTTAATACCCTGTCTTTATCTTTGATGTTTGCCATCTTAATTATTATGTGTCTTGGTGTTGTCTTCCTTGGGTCCCTTGTGTTGGGAGATCTATGAGCTTCGGTGGACTGCGAGACTACTTCCTTCCCCAGCAAGGGAAAGTTTTCAGCAATTATTTCTTCAAAGACACTTTCTATCCCTTTTTCTCTCTCTTCTTCCTCTGGTACTCCTATAATGAGAATATTGTTCCGTTAGGATTGGTCACACAGTTCTCTTAATATTCTTTCCTTCCTAGAAATCCTTTTATCTCTCTCTGCCTCAGCTGCTCTGTACTCCTGTTCTCTATTTTCTATTCCATTAACAGTCTCTTGCATCTCATCCATTCTGCTGTTAAGCCCGTCGATCACTTGTCTGATTTCTACATTGTCTTTCCTCAGTTCCCTCACTTCGTCCCTCAGCTCTTGCACATTTCTCTGTAGGTCCATCAGCATGGTTATGACTTTTATTCTGAATTCTTTTTCAGGAAGACTGTGCATTTCCATCCCTTCAGACTCCCTCTGTGGGGTTGTCTGGTTGATTTTGGTCTGAACCATATTCCTCTGTCTTTTCATGGCTGCAGAATTGGTCACTGATAGTTGCCACGTATGTCTGCTGGGCTCTTTAAGACTTTGAAAAGAGAAGAAAAAAAAAGAGAAAAAAAAGGAAAAAAAGAAGAAAGAAAGAAAAAAGAAAGAAAAGAAAAAACAAAAACAAAACAAGAAAAACAAAAAAAAAATGCCCACTGGACGTAGATTCTGTGGGAATGCTGTAGGTGGCGCTATTGCCCCACTATTCCACAGCTGTGGCTGCGCCGCTCCGCAGGGCCCTTTATCGCTCTGGCAGGGGTGGGAACGACTGGGAGGCTGTTGATCTCAGTGAGAAGTGTAAGTATGGCTACGCTTCCTCAGTTACCAGCTAAGGCGTCCGAAACTCCCCAGGACTCGCAGCCTGCTGGGCTGAGTGTGCTGGGGCGATCTGGCTCCTCCGCTGGGCTCCTGTCTCTTTAAGACCGCTGAAGAAAGCGCGCGCTTTTTTTTTTCCTTCCCAGGAGCCGGCTGCAAGCCCCCTGGCACGTTCCCGCTCAGATCCTGCCCCTCTGTCTCTCCAATCTCTGCTGCACTGTGCAATGGGGGTCAGCGCTCCCCGCGCAGATCACCAGGGCTGGCTACTTCGCGGGGTGCACTTCCACTCCCTCCCAGCTCTGAATCCTCTCCTCCCGCCGGTGCGCTGGGGTGGGGGAGGGCTCGGGTCCCGCCTGGTCGCGGCTCCGTATCTTACCCGCCTCTTGGGGTGCCGAGTCCTCTCGGGTGTAGCTGCATGCTGTGCGCTTTCCTGTGTATTCTCGTCTCTCTTTTAGGAATAGATGTATTTGCTGTGTTTTCGTAGTTAAATATACTTTTGGGAGGAGATTTCTGCCACCCTGCTCACACTGCCATCTTCCTGGAAGTCTGGAATTCTTTTAAAACACCAGCATTTCAGGTGGGTTATAGATTGATTTGAAGAGTGTACACACATAGACTTACAGACAACGTGCTGAGATGCAGCCAAGGATACAGAAACTTGTTGGAAGCAGGGCGGCCACATAGGAAGAAATAGATGCTGCATTTCTTTTTCTTTTTTTAATTTATTTTTTATTTTTTTGGTATCATTAATATAAAATCACATGGGCAACATTGTGGTTACTAGATTCCCCCCATTATCAAGTCCTCACCACATACCCCACTACAGTCACTGTCCATCAGCGTAGTAAGATGCTATAGAATCATTACTTGTCTTCTCTGTAAATACTGCCTTTCCCATGTCCCCGCCGCTGCATTACGTGTGCTAATCGTAATGTCCCTTTTCCCCCCCTTATCCCTCCCTTCCCACCCATCCTCCTCAGTCCCTTTCCCTTTGGTAACTGTTAGCCCATTCTTGGGTTCTTTGAGTCTGCTGCTGTTTTGTTCCTTCAGTTTTTCCTTTGTTCTTATACTCCACAGATGAGTGAAATCATTTGATACTTGTCTTTTTCTGCCTGGCTTACTTCACTGAGCATAATACCTTCTAGCTCCATCCATGTTGTTGCAAATGGTAGGATTTGTTTTCTTCTTATGGCTGTATAATATTCCATTGTGTATATGTACCACTTCTTCTTTATCCATTCATCTACTGGTGGACACTTAGGTTGCTTCCATTTCTTGGCTATTGTAAATAGGGCTGCGATAAACATAGGGGTGCATCTGTCCTTTTCCAACTGGGCTCCTGATGCTACATTTCTTAATATAGTTTCCTGATCTCCCAGAGTCCCAGAGTGGGCCATGGAGGTAACACTGTATATGATAGATGTGGTCCCATCAAATCTAGACAGCCCAGGCTTTACATTATTATCATGAAAGTATCTAACCATTCGTGCACTTCTTTGTAGGAATGTGTATATACATAAGGTTCTCATAATTCAGTATGTAGAAGTGTATGTGCAGGCCCAGTGTCATCCCAGCCATACCTTCTTCAGGGGCAGAGAATGTAGAGTCCATGTTCAGGCATCTCTGAACAGTAATTTACCTGAGTGTAGCTTTCCAGTGTCCTGGGTAGTCCATAGCACTGCACCTTCCTTGTGATAATACATAGGTTCAGACATACCAAATCAAATCATATGCTGTCTCAAGTATACTGTGTCTCAGTTATGTCCAGATAAACTCTGGAATAATGGAGTTATCCCTAAGGGTGGGGATAAGTTATAGTCTCTTCATTACTAAAGGACAGCGCCCATTGGTTGGATTAATAAGCAATAAAAATATAAGTGGGTAGTTGAAGCATGCAGAAGTTAATCGAGAAGAGCTTCAAGTAGTGGAACTCAAGGATAAATATGAGGAACAACTTGGATAAAGGCTAAAGCTTCTAAAGGGAATTTTATACTCATACATTAAATAGTTTGACAGCTTTGTTAGAGGATAAAAACTAGACTTAAGAAGGGACTACAGCAGGTGAAGATGAAAAGCCAGTAACTTTAAACATTTGAAATTTGAATCTGCAGAATAAAAGGGAACTTTGAAGGGTTTAAAAAAGAAATGAGAGGTCTCCTGTTATAGTGATTGATTTACCAGGACCTAATGATTGGGTATTGGACATTCCATCCAATTTCCTAAGTTAATATTTTGCCTTGAATTAATCTTTATTGACAATAAAAAAATATAGTAAAAATCTTCAAAAGCAGGGAGAGAATTTTTGTTATTGTGACTTAAGATTGATACTCTAAAGTTGTTTCATATATTCTTAAATGAATCTTAGTCATAAGAAGATAAAGTGAATCAACCAGATTCAAGCTGCATTGTGTTTTACAGTAATTAAATATTCTGTGTTTCCATATATTTCTTTCTGAGTTCACTTTGAATACATGCATAAGGTTGTGGTGAATTAAAAACTCTGAGTGGGACAACATTAACTCTTTTAGTTGCTAGTGTAACAAAGCTTTATATATCATGATTCTCAGTAAAGGACTGTGACTAAGAATCACATTCTTCTCGTATGAATTATAAGCAAAAGAAGTCCCTCTGTTATTGATAACATTAGCTTGTACTTCACTCTATTCCAGGAGACAAAGTAAAACCCCACCTCATACTTACTACAGGGATTCAGATCTTTCCAATCAAGTCATGTTACTCTTGGCAATATAACCACCAGCTATATACATAACATAAAGCCTGAAGTAGCATGGCTGACACAGAGATGTGCAGAATCTTCCTCATTTCATCTTCAGTGTAATTGGACTGAGATCCAGGGACCTGTCAAAGCTTAAATTCCCATATACATCATTAGAGATGCTTGATTAATAACCTGTCTTAGGATCTTTGAATTTCCAACATACCATTAATTCATTGTCTCATTTTAATTCTTCTTCCTAACATTTGTATTTGTATTACATATACTTCTACATACTGATATTTGTATACCAACAGAATTAATTGAATTCTCAGTTATAGCCAGTAGAGGGAGGTGTATGGCAGTATAATAAATTGTACTTACCTACTCTAAAATTGCCCCTGTAGTCTGTCACTAGCCTGAGGCCTAGAGAGCTGGCTGGTGATTTCCACTGTATGAAGTGCTCTGGAGTGTTACAGTTTGCTTCGAAGCAATCAGTAATGACTGCCGGCTATATAGCAAAGTCCTCTAGAGATATTTTAAAACATGTTAATTCAGTGAAACTTGAGAGCACTTAATTCATAGCTTAGGAATCCGTGAATGTTCACCTTGGCAGATTTTTACCAGGTTAATTCCCTGATTTGTAGAGTGGGGCAACCATTACAAATCCTTAGTAATGTTTACTACAGACCCTCTAATAATTGAAACCATTGCCCACCCCACCAGAAAACATACATTTCCAAGCCTAATTTTTAGGAGTATGAGATTAATATACTCTTTTTTACCATTTGTCCTCTCAGGACTATTCTTTACAAGCAAAAGTTATTTATACCCTTTATGGCGGTAGGAGACCCTAAGGCTATTTATATTAGGCATTTCTTTTTTATTTTGAAAATGGCTAATATTGAGATGTAAAAGTTTTCTTAGTTTAGATTTTTGGGTATACATAGATACTTATGGTGATTTTGACACCACTTCTTAGCTGTAAGAGTATAATTTCATAAGTGCCATGAAAGTAATCCTGTTTCTTTTATGTATATGAAGATAATGCCAGTAACTCTACACCTTTTGATTTACTTTCTCAGTTGTAACAATGAATTTTTGATGATGCCTGCTTTCACCTCTACCTTTCTTCCATGGGTTTGATTGGTAAAATAATTAGTCTATGTTAATAGTACCTTTTAGGTCATGAAACTGCAAAATCAGCTGGTTTATAATAGGACTGAGCCTGGAACCTTTATCTCAGTCTAGAACTCTAAGCAACTAAATTTAAAATAATAAATGCACTAATATGTTTATTTAATATTCTTTGTTATAAAACAATTTGGTGTGAGGGTAATTTATCATGGTCTTTTTCCATTGGAATTTGCTTATGAAATATGAAAAGGAACAAGAAGGCAAAATCTTCTCATTATCTCCCTGGGGCAATAATATTTAAAGATTCCAGCGTATAGTTAATTCATTAGCCCTTTCTGGATGAGCTTATTTAGGAGACCTTAACTCCCACGTCAGATTTAAAACATCATGCCATTTTCTGTAAGAAGTTTGCCTGGTTTTTCATGCTTAGATCATTTAGCTTTGAGAAGCAGTTCTTTAAATAGAGACCTTGTGAAGAAAAGCATGAGCTGACAAACTGGAGTTTAAACAGTGACATTTGCTGCCTAGAAGATTGTTGATTTTGTTTGTTTTTCACTTCAAAATGTTTTCCCTTTCTTCCCCACCCAGTTAATACACTGTTAAATGTGAAATTAAGTGAAACAGAAAATGGCAAGCACGTATCTATATTGGATCTACCTGGAAACATCCTTATCATCCCTCAAGCCACCCTCGGGGGGAGAGTGAAAGGAAGAAACATGCAGTATCACTCTAACTCTGGAAAAGAAGAAGGGTTAGAACTTTACTCCCAGTTTGTGACTCTGTGTGAAGAAGAACTAGCTGCTAACAGCAAGTGCGCCGAAGCTGGGGTAGTGGTGGAGCATGGCACCTACGGGAGCAGGCAGGTACTGCAGCTGCATACCAACGGGCCCTACACACACCTCATTGAGTTTTAAAAAATTAAAAGCTAGTTTCTATAGTTGTTTTCTGATATAAAGTCATCTGGACCATAATTAGATTTTCTTCCCCTTCTTCTCCAATACTCTAATCTGCAGCACTTTCAGACAAAAAAAAATCCTGGGTCCTATCCACAACTCTGTGACTTACTAATTGGATGATCTTGCCAACTTACTTACACTTTTGATCTCAGTCACTTTTCATCTGGCTTTTCCCTACACTTCCACTTAAAAATTTGAAAAATGCTTTCTATTAACTCTATGATTATTGTGGAAATGTTCTTAGAGAGGTGTATGTGAGTATTTTGGAATGAAGAATTTTGTGCCATCAAGAAAACTATAATTCTTATGCCCTCAAATATATGTAGTATGTAATAAAAAGAGCTTCGAATTACAATTAAATAAAAATCCAAATCTATTATAATTTTGTCAGTTCTGTTTTACTATTTCAGTTTTCCATGTTTTGAGTGAAAAAAATAAGCAATTTACTATTCCTTTTTTTTTATTAAGGTATTATTGATATACATTCTTATGGAGGTTTCACATGAAAAAACAATGTGGTTACTATATTTACCCATATTATCAAGTCCGCACCCATACCGCAATGCAGTCACTGTCCATCAGTGTAGTAAGATGCCACAGATTCACTGTTTGCCTTCTCTGTGCTACACTGTTTTCCCCTTGATCCCCGAAACCATGTACACTAAACATAATACCCCTCAATCCCCTTCTCCCACCCTCTCACACCCTTCCCCATTGGTAACCACTAGTACCTTCTTGGAGTCTCTAAGACCACTGCTATTTTGTTCCTTCAGTATTGCTTCATTGTTATACTCAACAAATGAGGGAAATCATTTGGCACTTGTCTTTCTCTGCCTGGCTTATTTCACTGAGCATAATATCCTCCAGCTCTGTCCATGTTGTTGCAAATGGTAGGATCTGTTTCTTTCTTATGGCTGAATAATGTTCCATTGTGTATATGTACCATATCTTCTTTATCCATTCATCTACTGATGGACACTTAGGTTGCTTCCATATCTTAGCTATTGTAAATAGTGCTGCGATAAACATGCGGATGCATGTCTTTTTAAATCTGAGAAGTTGTATTATTTGGGTAAATTCCAAGGAGTGGGATTCCCGGGTCAAATGGTATTTGTATTTTTAGTTTTTTGAGGAACCTCCATATTGCTTTCCACAATGGTTGAACTAGTTTACATTCCCACCAGCAGTGTAGGAGGGTTCCCCTTTCTCCACATCCTCACCGGCATTTGTTGTTCTTAGTCTTTTGGATGGTGGCCATCCTTACTGGTGTGAGGTGCTATCTCATTGTGGTTTTAATTTGCATTTCCCTGATGATTACTGATGTGGAGCATCTTTTCATGTGTCTGTTGCCCATCTGAATTTCTTCTTTGGAGAACTGTCTCTTCATATCCTCTGCCCATTTTTTAATCGGGTTATTTGCTTTTCGGGTGTTGAGGTGTGTAAGTTCTTTGTATATTTTGGATGTTAACCCCTTGTTAGATATGTCATTTACAAATATATTCTCCCATACTGTAGGATGCCTTATGGTTCTGTTGATGGTGTCCTTTGCCATACAGAAACTTTTTAGTTTGATGTAGTCCCATGAGTTCATTTTTGCTTTTGTTTCCCTTGCTCGAGGAGACGCATTCAGGAAGAAGTTGCTCATGCTTATATATTCAGTAGATTTTTGCCTATGTTATCTTCTAAGAGTTCTATGGTTTCATGATTTACATTCAGGTCCTTGATCCATTTCGAGTTTACTTTTGTGTATGGGGTTAAACAATAATCCAGTTTCATTCTCTTGCATGTAGCTGTCCAGTTTTGCCAACACCAGTTGTTAAAGAGACTGTCATATCCCCATTGTATGTCCATGGCTCCTTTATCATATATTAATTGA
The DNA here is from genome assembly GCA_032199065.1 of Smutsia gigantea. Classification (NCBI taxonomy): domain Eukaryota; kingdom Metazoa; phylum Chordata; class Mammalia; order Pholidota; family Manidae; genus Smutsia; species Smutsia gigantea. Next base: position 109,033 of record JAVSCE010003597.1, read on the forward strand.
CCACATATGGTTTGGTTTATATCAGGGCTCTCTAGTCTGTTCCATTGGTCTGTGGGTCTGTTCTTGTGTCAGTACCAAATTGTCTTGAGTACTGTGCCTTTGTAGTAAAGCTTGAAGTTGGGGAGCATAACCCCCCCAGCTTTATTCTTCTTTCTCAGGATTGCTTTGGCTATTCAGGGTCTTTTGTGGTTCCTTATGAATTTTAAAACGATTTTTTTCTAGTTCATTGAAGAATGCTGTTGGTATTTTGATAGGGACTGCATTGAATCTGTAGATTGCTTTAGGCAGGATAGCCATTTTGACATTATAATCCTTCCTATCCATGAGCACGGGATGTCTTTCTATTTGTTGGTATCTTCTTTAATTTCTCTCATGAGTGTCTTGTAGTTTTCAGAGTATAGGTCTTTCACTTCCTTGGTTATGTTTATTCCTAGATATTTTATTCTTTTTGATGCAACTGTGAATGGAATTGTTTTCCTGATTTCTCTCTCTGCTAGTTCATTGTTAGTGTATATGAATGCCACAGATTTCGGTGTATTAATTTTGTATCCCACAACTTTGCTGAATTCAGATATTAGATCTAGTAGTTTTGGAGTGGATTCTTGAGGGTTTTTTATGTGCAATATCATGTCTTCTGTAAACAGGGACAGTTTAACTTCTTCCTTGCCAATCTGGGTGCCTTTTATTTCTTTGTGTTGTCTGATTGCCATGGCTAGGACCTCCAGAACTATATTGAATAATAGTGGGGAGAGTGGGCCTCCTTGTTGTGTTCCCAATCTTAAAGGAAAAGCTTTCAGCTTCTCGCTGTTAAGTATAATGTTGGCTGTGGGTTTGTCATATATGACTTTTGTTATGTTGAGGTACTTGCCCTCTATACCCATTCTGTTAAGAGTTTTTATCATGAATGGATGTTGAATTTTGTCAAATGCTTTTTCAGCACCTATGGAGATGATCATGTGGTTTATGTTCTTCTTTTTGTTTATGTAGTGGATGATGATGATGGATTTTCGAATGTTGTACCATCCTTGCATCCCTAGGATGAATCCCACTTGATCCTGGTGTATGATCTTCTTGATGTATTTTTGAATTCGGTTTGCTAATATTTTGTTGAGTATTTTGCATCTATGTTCATCAGGGATATTGGTCTGTAGTTTTCTTTTTTGTGGTGTCTTTGCCTGGTTTTGGTATTAGAGTGATGCTGGCCTCAGTTTGAGTTTGGGAGTATTCCCTCTTCTTCTCCTCTTTGGAAAACTTTAAGGAGGATGGGTATTAGGTCTTCACTAAATGTTTGATAAAATTCAGCGGTGAAGCCATCTGGTCCAGGCATTTTGTTCTTAGGTAGGGGTTTGATTGCCAGTTCAATTTCATTGCTGGTAATTGGTCTGTTCAGATTTTCTGGGTCAGCCTTGGAAGGTTGTATTTTTCTAGGAAGTTGTCCATTTCTTCTAGGTTATCCAGTTTGTTAGCTTATAATTTTTCATAGTATTCTCTCATAATTCTTTGTACTTCTGTGGTGTCCCTAGTGATTTTTCCTTTCTCATTTCTGATTCTGTGTGCATGAGTAGACTCTCTTTTTGTCTTGAAAAGTCTGGCTAGGGGTTTATCTATTTTGTTTATTTTCTCAAAGAACCAGCTCTTGCTTTCATTGATTCTTTCTATTATTCTATTCTTCTCTATTTTATTTATCTCTGCTGTTATCTTTATTATGTACCTCCTTCTACTGACTTCGGGCGTCATTTGTTCTTCTTTTTATAGTGTTGTTAATTGTGAGTTTAGTCTGCTCATATGGGATTGTTCGTCTTTCCTGGGGTAGGCCTGTATTGCAATATACTTTCCTCTTAGCACAGCCTTCACTGTGTCCCACAGATTTTGCAGTGTTGAATTATTGTTGTCATTTGTCTCCATATATTGCTTGATCTCTGTTTTTATTTGGTCATTGATCCATTGGTTATTCAGGAGCATGTTGTGAAGCCTCCATGTGTTTGTGGGATTTTTCATTTTCTTTGTGTAATTTATTTCTAGTTTCATACTTTGTGGTGGTCTGAGAAACTGGTTGGTACAATTTCAATCTTTTTGAATTTACCGAGGCTCTTTTTGTGGCCTAATATATGATCTATTCTTGAAAATGTTCCATGTGCACTTGAAAAGAATGTGTATTCTGCTGCTTTTGGGTGTAGAGTTCTGTAGATGTCTGTTAGGTCCATCTGTTCTATTGTGTTGTTCAGTGCCTGATGTCTCCTTACTTATTTTCTGTCTCGTTGATCTGTCCTTCAGAGTGAGTGGAGTGTTGAAGTATCCTAGAATGAATGCATTGCATTCTATTTCTCCTTTTAATTTTGTTAGTATTTGTTTCACATATGTAGGTGATCCTGTGTTGGGTGCATAGATGTTTATAATGGTTATATCTTCTTGTTGGATTAACTGTTTTATCATTATGTAATGTCCTTCTTTGTCTCTTGTGACTTTCTTTGTTTTGAAGTCTATTTTGTCTGGTACAAGTACTTCAACTCCTGCTTTTTTCTCCCTATTAGTTGCATGAAATATCTTTTTCCATCCCTTCACTTTTAGTCTGTATACGTCTTTGGGTTTAAAGTGAGTCTCTTGTAGGCAGCATGTAGATGGGTCTTGTTTTTTTATCCATTCAGTGACTCTGTGTCTTTTGATTGGTGCATTCAGACCATTTACATTTAGGGTGATTACCAATAGGTATGTACTTATTGGCATTGCAGGCTTTAGATTCGTGGTTACCAAAGGTTCAAGGTTAACTTCCTTACTCTCTAAGAGTCTAACTTAACTCAGTTAATATGCTATTACAAACACCATCTAAAGGTTTTTTTTTTCTTCCTCCTTTTTCTTCCTCCTCCACTCTTTATATATTAGGTATCATAGTCTGTACTCTTTCTCTATCCCTTGATTGACTTTGGGTATAGTTAATTTAATTTAGCCTTTGCTTAGTAATTAGCTTTTCTACTTTCTTTACTGTGGTTTTATTACCTCTGGTGACAGGTATTAAACCTTAGGAACACTTCCGTCTATAGCAGTCCCTTCAAAATACACTGTAGAGATGGTTGGTGGGAGGTAAATTCTCTCACCTTTTGCTTGTCTGGAAATTGTTTAATCACTCCTTCAAATTTAAATGATAATCTTGCCGGATAAAGTATTCTTAGTGCAAGGCCCTTTTGGTTCATTGCATTAAATATATCATGCCACTCCCTTCTGTCCTGTAAGGTTTCTTTAAGTATGATGATAGCCTGATAGGCTTTCCTTTGTATGTGATCTTATTTCTCTCTCTGGCTGCTTTTAGTCGTCTGTCCTTATCCTTGATCTTTGCTGTTTTAATTACTATATGTCTTGGTGTTGTGTTCCTTGGGTCCCTTGTGTTGGGATATCTGTTCATGTCCATGGCCTGAGAGACTATCTCCTTCCCCAGATTGGGGAAGTTTTCAGCAATTACCTCCTCAAAGACACTTTCTATCCCTTTTTCTCTCTTCTTCTTCTGGTACCCCTATAATGCAAATATTGTTCCATATGGATTGGTCACACAGTTCTCTTAATAGTCTTTCATTCTTAGAGATCCATTTTTCTCTCTGTGCCTCAGCTTCTTTGTATTCCTCTTCTCTAGTTTCTGTTTCATTAATTGTCTCCACTGTATCTATTCTGCTCTTAATACTGTTGATTGTGCTCTTCAATGATTGGATCTCTGACAGGAATTCATTCCTGAGTTCTTGAATATCTTTCTGTACCTCCATGAGCATGTTAATGATTTTTATTTTGAACTCCCTTTCAGGAAGTGTCATGAGTTTGATGTCATTTAAATCTTTCTCAGGAGTTTTATTAATAATTTTACTCTGAACCAGGTTCCTTTGGCATTTCATATTTGTATATGGCACCCTCTAGTGCCCAGAAGCTCTACTCCCTGAAGCAATGTCGGGGGTCACAGGGGAGTGGTATTTGTGCCTGGGGGAGGAAAGAGCTGTTTCCTATTTCCTGGCTCTATGCCTGTCTCCACTGCCTGAACCAGTGGGCCAAGCACACAGGTATAAGCCTCTATGCTTTGCATTTGTAGTTACTGTAGACAGATCTTCCCCCTGGCTGGCCTGATGCCAGAGTAGGGTTTGCCAGTTTGCGAGCCAGGTGGGGCTGGCCGGGAGAAAGGTGCAGTAGGCTGCATATCACCGAGGGGGTACTTCAAGCTGTGTAGCCAGACAGGGAGGTGGAGCACCTGAAGATCGTCTAAGGAGGAAGATTTCTTTTTTCCTCCTTAAATATGAGAGTCTATATGGCAAAGCTCCCAACCTGCTGGGCAGAGTGCACCCGGACAATTTTGTCTACCTGTCCTCTCTCCTGAGCAGTAAGCTCTGTGCAATCCTTGCCCCTTTAGCAGCCCTCTTGCTAAGGGCTTCCTTGTTAGGAAGTCTCTCAGACTGCACGCCTTTCTCTTGTCCCAGAGCAGCCAGATATGGATCCCTGCTTTCCACAAGTGGCTGGAATCTCAGTCTCTCCAGGAGTTCTGCCTGTCTTAGCTTTCCAACCCCGTAATCACGAGAGTATCATGCAAGCATCATTAAATGTAGAGCAGATCTCCGGAGTTACGTTTTCAGCAGTCCCAGGACTCGATTCCCTCCCCGCTCCATTTCTCTTCCACCCAGAATGAGCTGGGGTGGGGGAAGGGCTTGGGTCCCGCCAGGCCACAGCTTTGGTACATTACCCTGTTCTGTGAGGTCTGCTCTTTTCTCCAGGTGTATGCAGTCTGGCACAGTACTCTTTCCTGTTGCTGTTTCAGAATTAGTTGTATTAATTATATTTTCATATAATATGCTGTTTTAGGAGGAAATCTGTGTCTCACCTCTCACGCCGCCATCTTTAATCCCTTCCTACTATTCCTTTTAATAATACCTGTGAAAATGTAATACAGAAATATAACTGCATTATAATATTAGTTTCCAAAGACATCTAATTGCTTTAAATTCTTTTAAGAATCTTTAGTTGATATAGAAAGAAGATACGCGGTTAAAAGTTGTTTTTTTTAATATACCAATGTTTTGATATTTCTGTTCCTCAGTGTTTTTCCAAAACAATGTATGTATCATTTTCTGTCATTGGTTTTGAAAACTTACAGCAGTTAACTTTCATGAAAAGTTCATGAAATTAGTTCATAAATTATTTAGGAAGTTCCTTTTTTCTTGAATTACATTGCTACAAAAGGAAGAAAAAGGGAAGCTTTCAACTGGTATTATTTGAAAACAAGTTGACTTGTTCATTTCCAGATTATCTACATAATGATTTGGAGCCAGGGTCATTTTTCTCTGTTAGTGAATTTTTTTGTCCCCCTCTACCCTGAAAATTCACGTTCATGTCCTCCAGTGTGATGGTCCTTGGAGATGGGCCCTTTGAGGTGTAACCAGGATTTATGAGGTCCTAAGAGTGGGGCCCTCATGATGGAATTAGTATCCTCATAAGAGACAACAGAGAGTTTGCTTGCTCACTCCATCATGTGAGGATGCCGTGAGAAGGCGGCCCTTTACCAGCCGGAGGAGAACCCTTACTAGAAGCCAACCATGGCGGCATCTTGACGTTAACTGCAAGCCTCCAGTATTGTAAGAAAATTAATTTGTTGTTTAAGCCACCAGTCTATGGTATATTGGTACAGCCCAGACTGACAGTGATGTAAGGTACACAGCTAATAAGGTAGATTTTTCAGAGACAAGAGAGGAAGATATATAAGAAATTGAGAGAATAAATGAATCAGTGAAAGGTAAGAGTTCTTATAAACTTCTCTGACTTGATTTTAAAAGATAAAAACAACCAAATACTTCAAATTACCAAAAAGATAAAGAAATTAACTGGAATAAACATTTTAAGTAGCTGTTGAAAATGCCTTTGTGTCTTTTATTTTCTTTAGGTCTGTTTCCTAAGATACTTAAAATTTTTGTTATTACAAAAAATCCTATTTTTTCTATATCCTTCCTGTACTGTTCTATTTTGGAACATGAGAATCAATAACTGGCTTGGTAATGAGCTCATTGTCCTTAACTTTTGCTTTATTGATTCATGATACACTTATCGAAATGTAATAAACTATTCATAAACTTGCAAACTCCAATTTTCCCATGGCTCCTTCAAGGTGTATATGTCTTTCAAGAAGACTATGTGTTACTATTTTAAATCATTTTTGTGTGTAGGTAAAATGCTCACAGCCTTAGATTGTTGTTTTATAGTTCAGGCAATTCTCCTTTTAAAGTATTTGCTTGAGGTACGTGGAGAATAGCAGTTTCAATTACCAGAAGGTGAGAGCCAACTTTGTTTCAATTCCAAGAAGGCTGGAACAAGAAAGACAAGACAAGAAAAATGGTAAACATGAACAAAACCTTGGTTTTCTTCTGATGTAAGGTGCTCAAAGGACCTTCACTAGATATCTCATTTTATGTTCACATATTATAGTGAGGATAATGCTGTGGAAAGTAAGATAATACTTAAATAATTTTCCCAAGATCACACATTACCAAATTTCTGGGATAATTTCTAGCTTCTTGATTTTTCTAGTGAGAGTTGTTGAAATTGATCTTGATAAAGGGTTAGCATCTCCCAGTGTGGATCAGTTGAGAAAGAACAGCCAATAAATTTACTAAATTAGGTGGTTGTAGGGTTGCACTTCATTTAGGTGACTTCTGCCTCTTTTTATCTAAGATTCTAGAATGTTTCAATTAGAATATCACTTCTAAATATTTATCCATTTAGAAACTTCATGGATTCAATTATAGAAAATACTGTGTATAATCGATGAGTATAGTTTTAGTATCTTGAATATACTTGTATGAAGTAAAATGAAACACACTTGTACCATTCCTTTATTGGTTCAGATCAAAAGTTTTACCATTTATGAATAATATCTATTGATGATTTGACTACATAGTGAAAGAACTAAACATCAAATATAAGGATCACATACTGTAGAATCCAACGGCACTTTTTATTGGAGAATAAGAATTCAGTGTTGCAAGAAAGCAATGACATCAAATTATTACTATCTATGATTAACATTACAGGCGACCTGGCTTGTTAATAAATTTATATTTTAAACCACATGATAAACTAATATAAGTGCCATATCTATTAATTTATTGGAATAAGACTAGTTTTGGAAAGGGAAGAACTACTAAAGTACTACTTTCATTCTGAAGCTACACCTTTGTAATGACTTTAAATGTCTGTTTATTTTGACAGTCTCCTAATTATTCTCCCTCCTATTTCTCCTATCTTTAATCCTTTTTTTACAGACTGTTTCCAAGGTAATTTTCCTAGAACATTCTTTTCTCCTGGATATTCCACCATTCAAAAACATAACATAACTCTTTTATCTACAGAACAAAGTCTAAGCTTCTGAGGCTGGCATAAAAGTTCTCCACACTGTAGGATTGAATGAAATCGTGCAGGGAGGACTGTAATAGACCAAGGACAGAATCTGAAGAAAATATGAAGGGTAACATATGAGAGGTCAGAGGCCACTGTAGAGATGAGGGAGACAGAAAGCACTGGAAAAATGCATTGTTAACAGAAGGTAGTTTTCAAGATACAAACATTGACAAAGTTGGTGTCATATGTGAAGAAATAGTGAACAATGATAACACAGAGACTGAGGAGAGACCTATGGAGCTCGCAGTTAGGTGTTTCAAGCTTATGGAAAATTGGGGTAAAATTTCCAAGTTAATAGAAGTAGAATGTTTAGTACACATGGTGTGAGACAGAGGTCATGAGGAAGACAGTGTAGCACAGAGAGGGCAAATAGTGAATCTGTGGCATCTTATTACACTGATGGACTGTGACTACAATGGGGTATGGTTGGGGACTTGATAATATGGGTAAATGCAGTAACCACATTGTTTCTCCCATGGAAAAAAAAAAGTAGAAAAAGATTCTGAATCTTTTGTTCTAGGGCAGAGTTCTCAAAGTGTACCAGTAGACCACCTGTACAGGAATCACGTGGGGAACCTAACATTTTTAACAAAATTCAGTTTTCTATAACCATCCCAAACTTACTGAATCAGAATCTCAGGAGTTAATATCTAGTCCCCAGTCTCCCCAGGTGATTGTGTACACTGGAATCCCAGAAGCAGTTACTCAGAATGAAGCCCAGACTTCTAAGGCTGGTATCGTGGTTTTATAATCTGATTCCAGCTCAACTTTCTAATACCTTCTTCCACTTCTCCCCTATAGAAATTCTTCAGTATAACTCTTGTTTATATTTTTCTTATATCACACCTATACCTATGTTGCCCTCTGCTCCCCTCGAAATCCATCATCATTCAATGTCTAGCTCAAGTCAATCTCTTCTGACCCCACAATAATTTCTCCTGTGCCTACCTTCTTCAACACTGTGGTTGTCTATGATGTGTCCTGACACTTGTGATGTGTCTTATGAGATGGAGTACGTTGGCTTTAATTCTTTTATGTTTATATGTCTTAACTGAAAGAGTATAAATACTATTGGTCAGAAGCAATATAATAGTATACGTAGTATAATTTGTCTTTATCTCCCACAGTACTTCCATAGCACTGTTGTCCATGCTCAATAAATATCAGTAAATATCTGTGTGAATATCTCAGTAAATATCACCTAAATTAGTACAGAGATATGTCAGTGACCAGAATACGATTCATCTGGGTTCATTTATATCAGTATTTCAAATACAGATTTCTTTGCCATTAAGAAATAGAGATTGCACTGAATATATCACCTCAAAAGTCAGCATGCCAAAACCAAATTCATGTCTTTCAAGAAAAAAAAAATCTCCATATTCTGGCAGATTATATCTAGTGACCAGAGTCAAGTCTCACAGTAACTTGCTGAAAATTATAAATGCTTGGTGGCTGCCAAGAGCTACTAAGGAGTTACTGTTTAACAGGTATTGAGTTTCAGTTGGGCAGATCAAAAAGTTGTGAAGGTAGATGATGGTGCTGGTTGCACAATGATGGGAATGTGTCTAATGCCACTGTACTAATTTTACAGTAATTTAAATGGTAACTTGTATGTTATGCATACTTTAGCAAAAATTTTTTAATTAAAAAAATACAATCAATGTTTTAAAACAAAAGAGATTGGACTGTGAAGGAAGCAAGTTTAACACGGCTACCCTTTGTTTTTAATACAGTAGGTAACACCAGAAAAGGTAGAGAGAAACCGTAACAGATTTTTGAGATTGAACACAAATATGGGCATTGCTGTTTCTGTTTTATCAAAGTGGGCACTTTACATTTTATTAAGTTTCACTCTATAGTATCTTTCCAATATAGTACAACTGTATTTATGTAATAACTTACCTAAAAAAAGGCACATAAAAAGCAAGCCATTCTTAAAATGCAGAAGAGAAAACCTATTTCATTTAAGAAAACCGTATTTGAATCCTTCCTAAAACAAACTTTTTGTGAACCAAATTAAGATACCTTTATTTTATTTATAATATGAATTTTGATGCAACAAGCTTTATTAAGACCCTTCTATGTTTAATTACAAAATAAAGCAGTTTGGGTGATGCATCACAAATAACTGACTTCATGATAAATATAACCCTACTTCTTTTTACTGGTCTTTTCCATATTCTTTGTACTGGGTTAGCCAGCTTTTCTTAAGCTTAATAAAATTCGACCTATTATATCAGCTTTTTTTCTGAATGTGAAAAGAATGTACGTAGAGAACGTACCACACCCTGTGTAACAGTATCTGAGAACCATTAGTTCATGCTGTTATAAACTGTTGGTGTTGGGAAAGTAATTGTGGACTTTTCTTTGGAGATGTGTAAGTATTTTTCGAAGATATGGGAGAGATACGGAATTTTTCTATTTTTAAGGAATGTCTGACCGTACTAGCAAAAATGCCACTCTTGGCTCCAACTATGAGGTCTTGATTACTTAGCTTTGTACCAATACAGATAAACTACTCCAGGCATTCTTTTAATTTACTTTGCAGCCATAAGGTAAGTCTCTTTCTGAGTAACTGCGATCATCTTCAAAGTTTAATTGCTCGGTGCCTGAATTGTCTTATCTCCTGGTTACATTCAAATAGTTCTCATGGCTTTGATTTCTTTTCATTGTATGCAAACTTGCCTTTTTTTTAAACCAGATGTTGAAAATGTTTTAACTTTGCTTAATACTGCTTCATGACTAATTGTTCTCCTTTTAAAGGTTGTAGTCTTCAGAATCTGCAGGTCAGAGGTGGAGCTGGGAACTGTGTGAAATAAAAATTGTTCAATATAACCCTTAACCCCAAGGAATTTACCATCTAGTGAGGGACGAGTAAACACAGAAATATACTAGGTAATGTGTGATCAGTGATATCTGGATGATACTATCTATGAGCTACAGGATAGCAGCAATGGAGGAAGATACTTCCGGCTGGAATGGTAAATAACTGTGTTAATAAAACGTTTTTAAAATGACTTCAAGCTTTCCCTTGAAGAATGAGTAGGTTTTCTAAAGGCACAAGGAGTAGGAAAGGGCATTTCAAACTTTGCCTGGACTGTTAGGTAATAAGGTACCATTGAAGGCTTTTAAAGAGAAGAGGGACATAATTAAAACAGTTTTTAGGAGGATAGAGCTGGGAGTGGCATGTAAGGATATCAGAGAGAAGAAAATTCAGTGGCACTGTTAGGCAGAAAGACAGAAATAAGGGGGATGAATAAGAGAAAGGGTCCCCCAAAGATGACTCAGGGAGTTGATCAAATAGAACCAGAAAGACCGAAATGATTCAAAAAGTTAATCAGATGAAGCCACAGGGTCCAGGAGTGACTCAGGAAATGGCCACGGTCCCCCCTGGATAAGAAACATCAGAGGCACAGGCAGAGCACAGCCCCTGTCCCCATTTCACCAAACAGAACAAGCCTAGAGAGCTGACAGCTGTCAATCAAGGACCTCTCTGCTCTGCCAAAACCACATAAAATAAGCCTCAGAATGAGCATCCACGCCTGCCTGTCTTATCTTAGGCAGGCCCGCTCTGCTACTCTATGCAGAGTGTATTAAAACTTACTTTGCTTTCTTGACTTCGGTCTCTTGTCTCACTGTATCTGACTTCCCTGCAACACCGAGCCGAGTCCTTTCCTTCCCAACAGCAGGAAGACAGTTTTTGTTTTTTTTTGGGGGGGGGGGGTTCAGTACTGCACACCTAAGGGGATTAGGCCTCCCTTATAACACAGTAGTGGCTGTGAACGTGAGAATAAACAAGAGTTTATTCCTATTCTTTCCTCCCCTTTGCCTTTACTAGTTAAGGAGTCCTCTCAGAGGCCCAGATTGTATATGAACTTGCTGCATTTCACCAATATGCCCAAACTCATTATGTTTATAGGAAAGGCGAGACTGTACTCCATGTGCCTTTCTCTGTAAAGGAAGTTCCTAAATGATGGTTCATGGGAGAAGCAATTTTTCCACCCTTCTAGTTAGGTTAGCTTTCTATCCCTGGATGTCTGCCTGGGAATAGAAAAGAGCCTGCTTTTGTTGCTGGGTAGCTGCATCTGGGAGGTGTCTCCCTGCGTACCAGGTGAAACCTCACCCTGGGTGGGGGAGGGTTCTTGACTCTGAAGGAGAAAAAAAGAATTCTGGGAGTGTAAGTAAGGAAGGAATTCATTAGAACAAGAGTAGAATTGAATGGCAGCAGGCTTTGCAGACAGCTGAGAGCAGGAAAAAGCAGAGGTGCACAGGGAAAGTTTGCTAAACACTTTCTTGGTATAGGGCAGATGCCCTTCCCATCTCTTAAAGCCAGGGTCACTTGGCATCTGATGTCCACTTGAATCTGCACTGTGTGGGACCAGCCCCTACCACCCCAGGATCTGGGGAGACAGCCATTGACATACCACTAGGTCTGGTTACGGATGCAGCCAGGCCGGCATACTGGGTGCCCAACCACGAGATACTGCACTGCCACAACTGCCGGAAGGAGTTCAGCATCAAGCTTTCCAAGCACCACTGCCAGGCCTGCGGATAGGGCTTAGATGGGAGCACGGGATAGATGGAGTAAGACTATACTCTGAGAACTTCCCAAAGAAGGGAGGTCCTCAGGCAGGCTCCTACAGCTACAGTTCCCTCCAGGTCACACAGGTGATGGGACCTCGCAGGCCCAAATCTGAGCTCTTGGCAGCCCATCCTACTTATCAGTGTAAAATGGAGACTTGAAAATAGAATGAAATAGCAAAAAGACAAAATGCAGTAAGTTGAGCAGTGAGAAAGCTTTATTTAAAGGTACGCACTTAATGAGAGAAAAAGACTGGGGTTCCTGTCTTTTAAACATTTCTCAAAGGGCCGGGGGTATAGACTTGTAAAGTGGTCGCAGAATGCTTATCTCCGGTGAGAGACATTTAAGTCTCTTCTATTATCAGTACTCCAGGTAATTCTGCAAAATTATCTTAGCACAAGAAATTGGTCAGTTCCTCTCCAGGATAGCAGCTTCCCTCTGGGAACGTATCAATCAAGACTGCCCTCCCTGGCCCCAAAATGGATTGAGTTATTTGTCTGTTTGCTAAAGAATGTTAGGAATCTTACTTCCTAACTTCCTGGTTTTTAAAATGGAATCATAGCCTTAAGATGGAATCCTTCCTGTTCTTATTATACTGTTTATATTTCAGCATTTTTCATCATGGCAGGAACAATGAACTATGATGCTTGTCCCAGGTCCCTGCCCTACATCATTTTTAAATGACCCCAGCATTTGTCTAGCTTTCTAGCAACTTATCCACCTCGATCCAAATTACTAGGAAAACTTACTAAAAAATGCAAATTCCTGCATCTTATCCTAGATCAACTGAATGAGAATTTCTGTGATGAGGTCTGGGAATCGGCATTGTCACTTTTCCCCACATGTGACTTTTATACAGGCTAGCATCTGAGAACTGATTGAACCCAGAGCCAAGAGGCTTCTGTTGGAGTTTTAGCTTTCCCATAGATTGTGTGTTTCACATTACCCCAGAGTAACTCAGTCCCTCCAAGATTCATAAAGGGGAGGGAATTGTACTGGACAAATTCTAACATCCCATTCAGCTCTACCATTTAGTGAAACTCTGAAAACTGAATCTTGTAAATTAGAAGGAGTTGGTTAAGCTTTAATCAGATGAACTGAAAAAAATGTTTAAATTTGTGTCCATTTGAGCTATAGTTGTTTCTTTCAGTTCACCTAGTATGGAAGTTATTACAATATCAAAATTCATCTTGCATCTCATGAGTTTTCATTTGGTTTTTAAAAGTTGAACCACAGAATGAGTTTCAGGCATTTCCCTCAGCCCTCTGCCATGTCATAGCTCTGTGTTTCCCTGGCAATTTCAGTGTTCACAGTCTGCCAGGTCTCCTTCAAGCTGCTGCCACTCCGCACTCCTTTTACAGTGTTGATAATATTCTTTTTTTCTTCTTCTCCTTCCTAAAAGAAAGTGACATTTTCTCAGGGTTCTAAGTTGGCAAAAGGTACTGCAAGTTTTAAAGCTGTATTTACCAGTGAAAGAAAAAAGTGTCTGATTGTCTTAAGCAGTGATTAAATGTGTGTGCCCTCAATCACCTTGGTGTTGGGTAATGTTTTTTTCCATTATAAACCTGGGCCTAATTTTAGTTTCAAGATGATTTCAGAATATTATTTTAAATGTTACTCAGTGTTCTTGCCATCATCTCATAAATAATAATGATGAGTATCCTCCAATGGGGTTTTTAAAAATATCTTTTTCTTTTCAGTGATGTTATAAATTCGCTATTTGCTAAACTTTTCCAAAAATTTTATTGGCAAACACTTACTTACTGAGGTCATATGGTTAGAATGAAGTTCATCCAGTATACAGCCTACATATTTGTGTTTAACCTAAAATATGTATAGGAATATAGTAATGACATTTTAATTTCCATATTTCTCCTTTTTCTTGCTATTTTCATTTAAACATAAGACAAGTTATTCAACATTCCAATAATTGGCCATTGCTACTCTCAGGTGATTAATATTTGAGAGTAATTAACCAGATACTTACTACCTAGTTAGTATGTGCAGAGCAGTGATAGGCATTATAAGCGAACAGATAAATATATTTTTTCTTTTTTTCTAGTTTTATTGAGATATAATAAACATACGAAGCTGTACAAGTTTAAGCTAGACAGCATAATAATTTGACATATATTGTGAAATGATCACCACAATAAATTCAGTTAACATCCATCATTTCATGTAGATAAAACATTTTTTTCTTCCTTGTGGTGGGAACTCTTAGGATCTACTCTTGGGTATACCACAGAGCAGTGTTACCTGTAGTCATCGTAGTGTACATCTCTAGTATTTATCTGTCTTTTTTTTTTGAAGTATCATTGATATTCAATCTTGTATTGGTTTCAAGTACACAACACAGTAGTAGCTCAACAGTTAAACATATTATTAAATCTTTACCCCCACTAGTGCAGTTACTATCTGTCAACACAGACAGATCTAACAGAATCACTGGCTATATTCTCCACACTGTATTACCATCCCTGTGACCAACTTGTATTATGATGGAGAATTTTTGTGCCCTTTCAGATAAACATGTTGAAAGGTTCCTATGCTTGCAACAGTGATTGCTTGAGTTACAAAATAATCAGTAGAAAAAATAATTGGACTTTGGCTCTTCTAGTTCTTTATTAGACACACTCAGAATTCAAAAGGCATAGTCTTTTAAATAAGTACTGGGAAACAGGATAAAAAATTAAAACATTGTCTTCTCCCTTGTAGGTTCATATCTTAAAGGAGACACAGAGATTGGGGCAGGGAATATAGATTTGGAAGTGAACTGCACATACATGGTAGTTAAAGTCACCAAAGTTAATAGTATGATGTTTCCTCAAAAAATTAATAATAGAACTCCCATCTCATCTAGCAATCCTACTTCTGGGTATATACCCAAAAGAATTGAAAGCAGGGTCCCGAAGAAATATATGCATACCTATGTTCATAGCAGCATTATTCACAATAACCAAAAGGTGGAAGCAGCCAAATGTCCATCAAAGGATGAATGGGCAAACAAAATATTATCTAAACACATGGGATACTATTTAGCCATAAAAGGAGAGAAAATCTTGTTACATGCTACAACATGGATAAGCCTTGAGGACGTTATGCTAAGTGAAATAAGCCAGTCACAAAAATTAAAGTACTGTGTGATTCCACTGATATGAGGTATCTGAAGCAGTCAGATTCATAGAAAGTAGGATGGTGGTTGCCAGGGCCTGGGAAGAGGGGGAAAGGAGAGTTCTTGTTTAATGTGTATAAAGTTTCATATTTGTAAGATGAAAAGGTTCTGGATATTTGTCACACAACAATGTGAGTATAACTCAAACTACTGAACTACTTACACATAGAAAAGTCACCAAAGTGGATGACATTGTCCAAGTGTATGTAGAAAAGATGTCAAGAAAGAAACAAGAGGAATCTGATACTTCAGAAATAGGCATATTAAGAGACAACATTGAGAAGCTGACAAAGGGTGGGAAGAGAAAAAGCAGAAAAATAGAGAATAATGTCATAGAATCCAGGAGAAGGGAGAATCTCTATTCAGTAGGTTATGGCGAACAATAGTCAATCCACTAGAGAGGTCAAATAGGAAAGAATTTTTAAAAAGCCATTGAGATTGACAATTAGGAAGTCCTGATAAACATTATTCAGGCCCCTTGGAATCATGTGAGCCAAATATTTTGAGGATTGAGTGGGACTTATGAAAATATAGTTAAGTGTAGACAATGGTTCTCTCAGGACGCTGAAGGAAATTAGAAACTATAGTTCTGTAAAAAGACAGTATTAAGTTGTTTTTTCTTTAAGATACAGAAAATCTGAGCATGTTCTTGGAGGAAGAGGAGATAGAGAAATTAAAGAAGAATAGAGGCTTATGGAGCAGACTTACTGAGTAAGATCCCATATCAAAAATGTAAGGAGAGAGGTGATTTTGGAAAATTTTGGGTATCCTCTGAGATAAGAGGAAAAGATGACTGAGTGTAGGATAAAAAGGAGAGCTCTTACGGAGTTCAGACATCATGCCTTCTACTTTTGCTGCAAAATATCAGACTTGATCTATGGGAGAGAAGAAGATGGTGTGGAGTAGTGGTAGAGAACTGTAGTGAATGTTTGACATAGCCACTTTAGGAAATGGGTAAGAGAGCCAACTAGCTAAGGCTAGAAGTCATAAGTAATACAGCAAGTTAGAAAGCACAGTTGCACAATTTACTTGGCAGTCCAAGGGCAGTTAGGAAAAACCAGTTGGTTGATCCACATTCAGAGACTGGCTGAGGAGATGCCATGTATTAGGGTCATGGAATGGAAGGATTTGGGAGTGCTAGTAAGAAAGTGGCTAAAACAACTGACCTCATCAACCAAACTGGAAAAAGAAAAAAATTTAAAAAGAATAAAATCAGCAAAGACCTAACAGACCAGATGAGGGAAAAGGTCAAGAAGACTAGTGCTTTTAAGAAGTTAGAAAGAAGTTCAAAGAGCATTAGAGGGGGAGATGTGCAAAGATTAGAGACACGTCACAGTATGAGATCCCTGAGGTAGAGCCGTTACGAGTGATAACAAGATCTAGGATGAGTCCATGGGAATGTGTAGCTGTAGTGGAGGGTGTCAAGGAATTTACAAGCTGTTATGTTGGATGACTACCCCATGAGGACAATAGGGTAACCCAGAATGATAACAGAATTACCCATAACCCTGTGCCCCAATCTTTAATCACTGTAAGAATGTGACATGAAGGTCAGAAAAGGTCACTGATGAGGACTTACTAGCACTCCCAAATCCTTCCATTCCATGACCCTAATACATGGCATCTCCTCTGCCAGGGGAGAGAGTGATGTTTTAAGAGAATGTGAACTTCAGAGGAGGTGCAAAGGAGAACCATAGTTATGAAAACCCTGGGAAAGTCAGGAAATGTCAGCTCCATTTCCTGGTCAAGAAATAGGAATCACCTTCACTTGAAGAGACCTGTGTGGTCAGGAGGAAATGGGTTTCCATTATGGGAAAGAAAAAAGATTGTTAGGGAAAGGTTAAGAGTATAGGAAAGTTTATTATCAATAAGATGGTATTTTAGAAGATAAAAATGGGGTTAGTAGGGGAATCCTCAAGCAGAGTTGTATGGGAAAGGAAAGACAGCAGGGAAAAGGAAAAGTGACCAGAGGGACTTACATAATGAGGGCGACAGGACACTGAGAAGTACACAAGAGTTTCACAGAGGTAAATAAAGATATGTGAATGGAATTATAATGTTAGCTTTTAGGTGAATATCATTTGTCAGAGAGGAAGCAAAAGAAACTGAGAGAGAGAAAGAATATTAACAGAAGCAAAACACACTAATTATGCCTGACTATTGCTTAGGAGAGATGAAGGAAAATGGAGATGATCTGGAAGCAATATCTAATATTAGTATAGCCTCTCTAACATTTTAGGTTTCAGGTTTAAACATTTTATTCTTCTCAAGTGCCAACTTTCTCCTAGTATTTCTTTCAGGATTGGTAATACATTGAGTACCTTACCTACAATGACCATAATTCAATTCCCATTCATCCCATTATCACAACTTGCTTTTTTACTTATCATATTTTTTATTATTGACATATAATTCACATAACACAAAATTTACCACTTTAAAGGGTTCAATTCAGGATTTTAGTGTATTCACAAGGTTTTATAATATTGTTGTACTGTATAACATTACAATAAGTTTGTACACCATCACTATCTAATTCTAGAACATCTGCATCATTCTCACAAGAAGCTTTGTCCCCATTAAAGTCATTCCCCATTTCCACTCTATCCCCAGATGCTGGCAACCACTAATCTACCTTTGGTCTCTATGATTTGCCTATTCTGGACATTTCATATAAATGGAGTCATACATAATTCACAAAGTATCTGGCTTCTTTCACTTACTGTAATGTTTTCAAGGTTCATGCATGTTGTAGCATGTATCAGAACTTCATTCCTTTTTATGACTAAATAATATTCCATTGTGTGGCTATCCCACCTTTTAGGCATTCGTCTAGTCAGTAGACATTTGCATTGTTTCCACTTTTTAGCTATTATGAATAATGCTGCTATAAACATTCAAGTTAAAGTTTTTGTGTGAACATGTTTTCAGTTGTCTTGAGGATATACCTAGGAGTAGAATTGCTGGGTCATATGGTAACTCAGTTTAACTTTCTGAGAAACTGCCAAACTGTTTTCCAAAGTAGCTGCACTATTTTATTTTCCCACTAGCAGTGTATGAGGGTTTCAATTTCTCCACTTCCTTACCAACACCACTTCTTTTCCTTTTTTTTTTTTAATTTTAGCTATCCTCGTGCCTGTGAAGTAGATGTCTTTGTGGTTTTGATACTCAGCTCCCTGATGACCAGTGTTGAGCACATTTTCATGGGCTCCTTCCCCTTTTGTATATCTTCTTTGAAGAGATGTCCATTTACATTCTTTGCCCACATTTTAATTGAGTTATTTGTCTTTTTATTGTTGATAACAAGAGATCCTTATATATTCTAGATACTAGACCCTTATCAGTAAATGATTTGCAAATATTTTCTCTCATTTTATGGGTTGTCTTTTTAGTTTCTTGATAATGTCCTTTGAATGACTCAAGGTTTTTTTTTCTATTAAGGTATCATTGATATACAATCTTATAAAAGTTTCACATGACTAACATTGTAGTTACAAATTCACCCATATTATCAAGTCCCCCACACACACCCCATTGCAGTCGTTCATCAGTGTAGTAAGATGCTATAGAGTCACTACTTGTCTTCTCTGTGCTATACTGCCTTCCCCGTGACCCCCCTACATTATGTGCGCTAATCATAATGCCCCTTAATCCCCTTCTCCCTCCCTTCCCATCCCCTTCCGTTTGGTAACCGCTAGTCCCTTCTTAGAGTCTGTGAGTCTGCTGATGTTTAGTTCCTTCAGTTTTGCTTTGTTGTTATACTCCACAAATGAGTGAAATCATTTGGTACTTGTCTTTCTCTGCCTGGCTTATTTCACTGGTAATAATACCCTCTCACTCCATCCATGTTGTTGCAAATGACAGGATTTGTTTTCTTCTTATGGCTGAATAATATTCCATTGTGTATGTGACCACATCTTCTTCATCCATTCATCTACTGATGGACACTTAGGTTACTTCCATATCTTGGCTATTGTAAATAGTGCTGTTAGAAACATAGGGGTGCATATGTCTTTTTGAATCAGGGATCTTGTTTTCTTCAGATAAATTCCTAGGAGTGGAATGACTGGGTCAAATGGTATTTCTATTTTTAGTTTTTTGAAGAACCTCCATATTGCTTTCCACAGTGGTTAAACTAATTTTGTCCCACCAACAGTGTAGGAGGGTTCCCCTTTCTTTGCATCCTCAACAGCACTTTTTGTTTCTTGTCTTTGGATGTTGCCCATCCTTACTGGTGTGACGTGATAGCTCACTGTAGTTTTAATTTGTATTTCCCTGATAATTAGTGATGTGGAGCATCTTTTCACGTACCTGTTGGCCATCTGTATTTCTTCTTTGGAGAAGTGTCTGTTCATATCCTGCACCCATTTTTTAACTGGGTTATTTGCTTTTTGGGTGTTGAGGCATGTGAGCTCTTCATATATTTTGGATGTTAACCCCTTCCCGGATATGTCATTTATGAATATATTCTCCAATAATGACCCAAATTTTTAATTTTGATGACATCCAATTTAGTTTTCTTTTTTGGTTACTTGTGCTTTAGGTGTTGTAGCTAAGAACTCAGTATATTTACAAATAGCTCCCTTTTTCACTCTCAAAAGTATCCTGATGTACAAGAAATTATATGAACACTCTACTATCAACACTTGGCAGGTGGATGGTACATACTGACTTATTTTATCCTTACATCACAATAACCAGTGTCATAGTTAGCTTCTTCCTAAAGAAAATCTACCAGTGGTCATAACTGCCATTTTGTACATTTATTCAACAAATTTATGTTTATGTGTCAGGTACCTTTCCAAAGAAGGAAAAATTGCACCAGGAACTGGCAAAAAGAAAACTTCAAAAATTCTTTCCCTTTTTTTGTAAAAGCAATGTAAGCAATTACAAATATTGACAAGATAAAAAGTCTGTAATCTCAATATTCAAGTAAAATTATTTCATTTTTATTTATTCCTTTGTACTTTTTGTCCATAACCACACAAACATTTTAACATAGTTCATTTATAAAAGGATTTTATATATTGCTTTTTTATAAAACTTAATATTTTATCATAAATATTTTAAGAAAAATATTTTTAAATTTTAGTCTCAGGGAGTGTAAGGAAAGGGAAGTAAGCAAAAAGAGAAAGTGTGTAAGTCAATAAAATATTATTATGATGAGCAAGTATGGTCTATAAATGGATTTGTGCTCTGGTCTATGAATGCCTGTAGGTTGGCAAATTGAGTTCAAGAGTATATAATTCTATTCCATATTATTAACATTATTCTTTTTTTTCCTGATCTACAACTCTGGCTCCACTGATTATTTTAACCATATTATATGGTTTATTTAATTTCTAGCTATTATTCCTACTGGTCAGTTAAATATTTGCATCTAGATAAGGTTTTCTCTTCTTAAGTTTGTAGCTAAACAAGAAGTTTGACATATAAACTAATTTTTATTAGAATTTACTTCAAGAATAATGTGTCCCAAAGAAGCTAATAATAGATCTAAATTCATAAACACAACTGATAAGAGTTTTCATAAGTATTCTTTATGATGTTGTATATAGTTTTTCCTCACATAATTCAGTAAGAATGTTCTTTATCAACAAGATAGAGTTTTGTCCTTTTACTGGGTAAGTTCAATTTCTTGAGCTAGACAAATAATCTTAGATTATGAATTTTACAACAAATTATGTGGATGTGAATATTATATTGTCTTGTGTGATTATTATTTCAATGTATTTAATTTTTAAGTGGATGATCATCCATCATTAGTTTTTGCATTCAAACGCCTCCATTTGGTGAATGAGGCTTTGGTGGGATGCCTTATATGCTTCTTTTAAAGGATGAAACATGCCTAAATTAAAGGACTAAATTATTCTCTCAAATAACCTTTCTGTAAGTCAACAGTTTACTTCCCTAAAGAGCTTGCAGCCGAAGCTGAGGGTGTGTGTAATATTTAGTAACAGCCCTCTTCCTGAGTCCTAGCTCTGGCTTGACCTATCCCATTTCTTGGGTTTTGGGTCTTGTTTTGAACTGAGCTGCTCATGTCATTAAATTTTGCTTCTTCACCTTGACAGATTGACTTTGTGATTAATTTGGCATATCATGGTGCCTCTGTGGTTCCCATCAGGAACTTTCTGGCAGGGAAAAATTGACAAGCTGACCAAGGACTCTTTTCTAATTCCTCTCAGCCCCACTCGTATTGATTCCCCACAGACACGTTTCTGGGGCTGGCTCCAGATCCCGTCATGCAGAGCCTTCCCCCTGGCTGCTGCAGGTTCATTGCTGCCTGATCTTCCTCCTTTCTATGGAAACCTTCCTGTCCTGCTGCTCACTCCTCCAGGGTTACATCCTCCCTGTCTTCCAAGGTGAAAACAGATGAAAGGAATAAGCAAGAACAGAGCTCCAGGATTTTCTCTCCCGCTACAGGTTACAGCATCACTGACTTTCAAGTCTCTTTCCTTGTCTTTCTCATGAAAACCTAACGATGAGATTTTTAAAGCCGGATATGAAGGAAAAGGGGATCATAGCAAACTACAGAGTTATTTTAGGTCCTCTTCACTCCTTGTCAATTATACCTACCTACAGGTAGGAGACAGCAAGTTTCCCCCTCCCCTCAGGTCCATGTGATTGAGCGCTAGCAATGTCATACACAGGAACTGATGTATATACGGCCAGTTGTAATGAAATTACTATGAATCCAAAGTTGATGTGAAATATGCATATGACTTTGCTTAGACATGTGAGTAAGAGTTGAAAGGAAATCAAATAAATGAAAATAATCGTCATGTGGAGGCTGTAGGATTATGTTTTTGTGTATTTGATTTTTAAAAAGTTATTATTTTCTAGTTGATGTTAATAATAATATTTTAAAATAAATACATGACTACATACCTATAAAAGAACCATTTTTTAAGTCGTTGTTAGTTTAACATATTTTATACAGTTTTGAATATATGTGTGCTGTGATAATATGGAAAAAATATCAGACAAGTATTTAGAAAGTCTGGTTTTAAAATCTTACTTCTGGAATCTTGTTCCAAACATGGACAAATCATTTAGCTATTCTGGCTTTGGTTTCTATTTCTTCCAAATAATAGCTACCCTATTTACTTTGAAGGGATTTTTGTAAGAATAACAATAGAATATTTGAATTTTTTTAATTGGAGATCTTAGAGACCTTTAACCATGACTCACTTTTTTTTTCCAGAGGAGGCAACTGAGGCCCAAAGAGGTTACATGGCTTTCCTATAGGACATATGACAGCAACTTTAGAACAAACCATGAAGTTTATACACATGTAAAACACTGTATTTCTTAATCTGATCTGAAAATAAAGAACTAGAAGGGACCTTAGTTGCCCTAGTCAAGTATGAACAGATCTGTAATCTTGTGTAAAGTACTATCAAATACATAGTTGTGGATCTGCCTTTGTGCAGTATTCTTGCTTAGAAGCAGCAGCCCTAAGTGCTTATTTTGAGGTTAGATGGCCTACTATTGCTCACTTGCCATCAGGGATCAAGATCTATGCTATCCTGTAAGTACTTCTTGTCTGATTATTGATAGTGGTAGTTTGCCTACTGAAGAATATCCTATCCATGGCCAAAAATTATTACTGGAAATTTAGTGCTAAATGCTGTCACAGAGTGCAGCAAGCTTAGCAGTACATTGACCAGCAATACTTGATATCCCGAAAAGTAGAAAGCTGCATCACAAAGGGCCAGCAGATCTTTTGTTTGAGTGGGATATCTGCATCATTTCAGGCCTCACATCACAGTGAGAATGACAGCTGTGCCCAACCGGAGTTTTGTGGCATGAGCTGACCACATGTAGGCTCCAGTCTCCTCAATGGTTTCATCAGCATTGAGCAAACTGACACGACTGGAGTGTATCACTAATAATCAACTTTCAGAGCTGCATTTCCCAGTCTGTTCCTGGGAACATAAATTCTAAAAGATATTACTATGCATTCTTCTAAGAAAAAATATTATATTCCATTGCCAAATAAGCTTGGGAAGCATTGCATGAAATGTAGCTTACTAATACACATAATGACTCAGAGATGGCTTATATTAACACACAGTGTTTCTCAAGTTTATTTAAGAATTTCCTTTTAAAGGGACACTTACTAATGTCTTGAGTATAATCAGCATCAGGGCCCTAGAGTTCCATGGGTACACTAGAGTCCCATTGCTGGAATAATACTCTTCTACCATCACTGAACTGTGTAACCTCTGAGAAAGAAGCAATCTTAAAGGTAATCTGTCATTATCAGTTTCCCACATGTTTGCTGGTAGGAAACTAGAGTCATTGTATCAGATGTGTTTGGACAATAAATTAAAGCAGGATATCACATAGCCAGTCAAATGAGTAACTACTGGTTTGCTTCATAATTTTTACATGCAATATTAAATACCAACAGTTCTACATCTAAGAATGCCTCATTTATTGTGAGGGAATTATTCCTTTATAGAAAGCCAAGAAGATACAGTAAAATGAATTATAGTGATGAGTATAAAATAAATAGAAAGTATATAAAATTCTCCATTCATTTAACAAATATCTGAAGAGTGCCTTTTGTGTGCCATACAGTGACACCAAGTGAGTTGACAAGCTAGAGTAAGTTGGGAGTAGAGAGAGAAGATAAGTGCTACTATATTTGACAATGGATAACATGCTAGTTATTTCTATTGTATCTTAAAACTTCAGCACATCTCAGAGAGGGATTCTCATTTTAAAGTGAGGAGCCTGAGCTTCAGAGATACGAAGTGGTTTCCTCTAGGTCATGCCTACAAAATGGTGGAATTAGGATCTGAACACAAGTCACCTGATTCCAAAGCTTTGTTCTTTCCACTAACTGTAATACAGCTTCCTCTTTATTATGATTCAAAATCTCAATTTGAGATTGAATAAAGCATACTGGTAGTTGAAAAGTAGAATATATTTCCATTTCGTTAAAACTAAACTGATTGTTTTTTCAGGGTTCTGTCCTCGTTTTTTCTCTTTCAGTGTATTAGCTGTCAGCTCCCTGTGGAAAAGTTCTGAATTTAGATCTCTGGTTCTGACCTCTCTTTTAAGTTGTAGTCTCACCTTTCTCCTTGGAGGCTCCACTGTCACCTCAAATGTGACACATTTGCACTTAAACTTATTATTTACCCCTCCAAACAGACTCCTCCTTCTAAATTAATTATTTTAGTTACTTAGGCTCAAAGTTTGGAGCTATCTTTGAATCCTCTGTACAACTAGTGATTGGACTCAATGACACACAATATCCCTTCCAGCTCTAAAATTCTAGTAGTGTTATTCTTGTACCACATACTCAGTCAAAATGAATTACTTTTTCTGATGTGGGACCATTCAAATGACTTTTTCAGAGTTGTTTCAATATCTAATAGAGGTTAGATGGCCTACTATCTTTTCTTATGCATCCTTCAAAGCCCATTTTAGATGTCATCTCTTTCTTTAAGCCCTTCATGAACCTCCCAATTGGACTTCATAATAATTGCTCTTTCCTTCAAGATCTGTATACTTTTGTACCTTTCTCAGGGTATTTTACACTACCTTATACATATACACTGGACTTCATAATAATTGAATATATATGTGCATGTGAGTGTGTGTATCTACCTATATATATATGTAGAGAGAGAGAGAGAAGAGAATTCCTAGGGGGATGCTTGGCAAGGGATGGTGGGGCCTAAGCAGGGTAGAGAGGGTTTATGGATGGAGCATTGGAGACAGGGTTTGAGAGCAGGTGTAAGGAAATGGCAAGAGAGGGCTTGAGACAGCTAATTTTAAGGTCTCAGAACCTTAGTGGGATAAGAACAGCATCCTATAAAGGGAAAGATGGCAACTATGAGTCATTGCTTAAGTAAAGGGGAGGTGTTCAAACAAGTAAGTATCTCAGAGATAATAGGATCCAGGTTTCTTGCTGTAGGAGAAAGGAGTTACAAATGAGGAAGGAAGAAAACAGAAGTAAACTGTGTGATGCTGGATTGGAATTATTACTGTGAATAGATGGCTTTTCAATATATATTGTTAGATGAAATATAGCTGTAAATGTGTGTTTGCCAGTATACAAATATAGATGCACTGTGTATGTGTGTGAAAGTGAGACAGGGACTGTGGGTGTAGTCAGAGTAGGGGGAGGGCCTCTGGAAAATGCAGGATATTTGCAGTCAGAGCAATGTAACTACATGCAAGGAAACCCCCTACCAAAACTCTGTGTTAAACATTAAGCTCTAGGGTCATTCTTCAGTAAGATCAGTTGGTGTTCCCCAGATAAAGAAGAGTAGCCCATGTCATTATTATGCTAATCACTTGTAAGATTCACTTTAGCATGCTAAAAGGCCCAGGCCTATGTGCTGTCTTTCCTCTTTCAGATAAGATGGGATGATTTTACAAACTGGGCAACTAATTTTAGCATGCAGACCCAGCTGTAAACAACATAGTAAAAGGCAGAAAGATTCTACCTTAAAGATAAGATTGCATTTTAACACCCAAGAAGTTTGGGAAGCAGGATTCTTAACTTACTCTTTAGCAAACAGACAATACCTCAGCCCACCTTGGTGGCTGGGCAGACCACCTTTTTATATGCTCCTAGACCAAGACGTGGGTATCCCAGAGAGAGATGCCAGTATCCCAGAGAGAGATCAGGGCAAGGAATTCCTTGTGTTAAGTTAATTCGGGGTGTTCAGACACCAAGTAGCAGGTCCACATCCCTAAGCCTTTTTTTCATGCTCTCGAAAAATCTTCATCTGCCTGTAAAATCCCCTAGACAACGCACCACAGCCGGACTCTCTTGTCCCCTCCTGGCATGAGCCGGGAGCTCTGTCCTTTGTGTTATTTCTAAATAAAAGCCTGTACCTTGCTCTCCCACCTTGGGTGTTTGCTAAGCTCATTCTTCGGCTTTGTGAACAGGAACCCCGGTATCAAAAGTATAAATATTCCCTAGCTACACCCACTAAGATGGCCTGAGCCGTAATACCCCAATAGCAGTGAGCATGTCTAGTGCTTCTAAATACCATTCTCCACTAAAAGGAACCAGGACTCCTGGATAAATGACTGCATCCAGGTCAGGGGCAAGATGAGCCTGTAACATCTCATTGTACCAAAAAGTAAGGGAGTGCTCAAAGAATAATGGAGGTGTGTTGAAAGGGCACAAAATAGTATATTGTTAATGTGGAACATGGATAGTGGGAAAGGGGTATATATACTAAAGTTTTCTGTATTTTAAAAGTGTTTTACAATAAAACATTGTGAAAGAATTTAAAACATGCACACAAAGGAACAGAAGTCAGCATGAATAGGGCTCCCAATGACTAAACTTGGGACAATGTGAACATTAAAATAAATAATAATAGAAACAGATTATAACCCATTTAATAAAATAGGAAACTGAATTCATATTTATACAAATAAATTAATTGAAAGTTTGATAAGAAACAAAATATGTAGTTTCAAAGAATGTCCCTCACAAAATACTTTCTAATTACAAGGGAGAAAAAAGTAACTGCACAGTGGAGAAGTCTGGCAGACACTACCTTATTAAAATAAACATCAATAACGAGACAAATTACAATCATATGCCACCTGATAGGATGCAGTGAGAACACTGTAACACATCTGTAAGAGTCCTATTAAAGACACCTACCCTGAAACTAATGGTGAGTAAGCATCAGACCCATGCAAAGTGAAGGCCATTTCTATAAGCGGCCAGGAATTGTCAATAGTGTTAAGGAAAGACTGAGAAAGTGTTCCAGATAGAAGATACATGGCAGGACTTCCGGGAAGATGGCGGTGTGAGCAGGGCAGCAGAAATCTCCTCCCAACACTATATTTATCTACGAAAACACAGCAAATACATCTATTCCTAAAAGAGAGACCAAAATACACAGGAAAGTGCACAGCGTGCAGCTACACCCGAGAGGACTCGGCACCCCAAGAGGCGGGTAAGATACGGAGCTGCGACCCGGCGGGACCCGAGCCCTCCCCCACCCCAGCGCACCGGCGGGAGGAGAGGATTCAGAGCCGGGAGGGAGTGCAGGTACACCCCGCGAAGTAGCCAGCCCCGGTGATCTGCGCGGGGAGCGCTGACCCACATCGCGCAGTGCAGCGGAGATTGGAGAGACAGAGCGGCAGGATCTGAGCGGGGAACGCGCCAGGGTGCTTGCAGCCGGCTCCCGGGAAGGAAAAAAAAAAAAGCGCGCACTTTCTGCAGCGGCCTTAAAGAGACAGGAGCCTAGCGGAGGAGCCGGATCACCCCAGCACACTCAGCCCAGCAGGCTGGGAGTCCTGGGGAGTTTCAGACGCCTTAGCTGGCGACTGGGGAAGCGTAGCCGTACTTACACTTCTCACTGAGATCAACAGCCTCCTATTCGTTCCCACCCCTGCCAGAGTGATAAAGGGCCCTGCGGAGCGGCGCAGCCATGGCTGCGGAATAGTGGGGCAATAGCGCCACCTACAGCATTCCCACAGAATCTACGTCCGGTGGGCGTTTTTTTTGTTTTTTGTTTTGTTTTGTTTTTGTTTTTTCTTTTCTTTCTTTTTTTCTTTCTTTCTTCTTTTTTTTCTCTTTTTAAAGTCTTAAAGAGCCCAGCTGACATACGTGGCAACTACCAGTGACCAATTCTATAGCCATGAAAAGACAGAGGAATATGGTTCAGACCAAAATCAACCAGACAGCCCCAGAGAGGGAGCCTGAAGGGATGGAAATGCACAGTCTTCCTGAAAAACAATTCAGAATAAAAGTCATAACCATGCTGATGGACCTACAGAGAAATGTGCAAGAGCTGAGGGAGGAAGTGAGGAAAGTGAGGAAAGGCAATGCAGAAATCAGACAAGCGATCGACGGGCTTAACAGCAGACTGGATGAGATGCAAGAGACTGTTAATGGAATAGAAATCAGAGAACAGGAATACAGAGAAGCTGAGGCAGAGAGTGATAAAAGGATTTCTAGGAATCAAAGAATATTAAGAGAACTGTGTGACCAATCCAAATGGAACAATATTTGCATAAGAGAAGTACCAGAGGAAGAAGAGAGAAAAAGGGATAGAAAGTGTCTTTGAAGAAATAATTGCTAAAAACTTCCCCATGCTGGGGAAGGATATAGTCTCACAGTCCACAGAAGCTCACAGATCTCCCAACACAAGGGACCCAAGGAAGACAACACCAAGACACATAATAATTAAAATGGAAAAGATCAAAGATAACGACAGAGTGTTAAAGGCACCTAGTGAGAGAAAAAAGATCACCTACAAAGGAAAGCCCATCAGACTATCATCAGACTTCTCAACAGAAACTTTACAGGCCAGAAGAGAATGGCATGACATATTTAATGTAATGAAACAGAAGGGCCTCAAACCAAGAATATTGATTCCAGCACGATTATCCTTTAAATATGATGGAGGGATTAAACAATTTCCAGACAAATGAAAGTTGAGAGAGTTTGCCTCTCATAAACCACCACTACAGGATATCTTAAATGGACTGCTCTAGATGGAAGTACACCTAATGCTAAAAAGATGTCACCAGAGAAAATAAAATCATAGCAAAGAAATACTAGCAGACCATCCAAATACTAACTAAAGGCAAAGTATAAAACACCTAGTATAGACAGAATGGAGGAGGAAGAATAAGAAGGGAGAGAAATAAAGAAACATCAGATAGTGTTTACAATAACTTAACAAGAAAGATAAGTTAGATTGTAAGACAGTAAAGAAGCAACCCTTGAACCCTTGGTAACCACGAATCTAAAGCCAGCAATGGCAATAAGTACATATCTATCAATAATCACCATAAATGTAAATGGACTGAATGCACCAATCAAAAGACACAGAGTAACAGAATGGATAAAAAAGCAAGACCCATCTATATGCTGCCTACAAGAAACTCACCTCAAATCCAAAGATATACACAGACTAAAAGTGAAGGGATGGAAAAAGATATTTCATGCAAACAACAAAGAGAAAAAAGCAGGTGTTGCAGTACTTGTATCAGACAAAATAGACTTCAAAACGAAGAAAGTAGCAAAAGATAAAGAAGGACATTACATAATGATAAAGGGGTCAGTCCAACAAGAAGATATAACCATTATAAATATATATGCACCCAACACAGGAGCGCCAGCATATGTGAGACAAATACTAACAGAATTAAAGGAGGAAATAGACAGCAATGTATTCATTTTAGGAGACTTCAACACACCACTCACTCCAGAGGACAGATCAACCAGACAGAAAATAAGTAAAGACACAGAGGCACTGAACAACACACTAGAACAGATGGACCTAACAGACATCTACAGAACTCTACACCCAAAAGCAACAGGATACACATTCTTCTCAAGTGCACATGGAACATTTTCCAGAATAGACCACATACTAGGCCACAAAAAGAACCTCAGTAATTTCAAAAATATTGAAATCCTACCAACCAACTTCTCAGATCACCAAGGTATAAAACTAGAAATAAATTTTAGAAAGAAATCAAAAAGGCTCACAAATACATGGAGACTTAACAACACTCTCCTAATTAATCAATGGGTTAACGACCAAATCAAAACAGAAATCAAAGAATATATGGAGACTAATGACAACAACAACACAAAGCCACAACTTCTGTGGGACGCAGCAAAGGCAGTTCTAAGAGGAAAGTATATTGCAATCCAGGCCTATTTAAAGAAGGAAGAACATTCCCAAATGAATAGTCTAAAGACACAATTACTGAAATTGGAAAAAGAAGAACAAATGAGGCCCAAAGTCACCAGAAGGAGGGACATAATAAAGATTAGAGAAGAAATAAATAAAATTGAGAAGAATAAAACAATAGAAAAAATCAATAAAACCAAGAGCTGGTTCTTTGAAAAAATAAACAAAATAGATAAACCCCTAGCCAGACTCATTAAGAGAAAAAGAGAATCTACACACATAAACACAATCAGAAATGAGAAAGGAAAAATCACGATTGACCCCACAGAAATACAAAGAATCATAAGAGAATATTATGAGAATCTATATGCTAACAAGCTGGAAAACATAGAAGAAATGGACAACTTCTTAGAAAAATACAACCTTCCAAGACTGACCAAGCAAGAAACAGAAAAACTAAACAGACCAATCACCAGTGACGAAATCGAATTGGTAATCAAAAAACTACCCAAGAACAAAACCCCTGGGCCTGATGGATTCACCTCTGAATTCTACCAGACATATAGAGAAGAAATAACACCGATTCTCCTTAAAGTTTTCCAAAAAATAGAAGAGGAGGGAATACTTCCAAACTCATTCTATGAAGCCAGCATCACTCTAATACCAAAACCTGGCAAAGACCTCACCAAAAAAGAAAATTACAGACCAATATCCCTGATGAACGTAGATGCAAAAATACTCAACAAAATATTAGCAAACCGAATTCAAAAATACATCAAGAGGATCATACACCATGATCAAGTGGGATTCATCCCAGGGATGCAAGGATGGTACAACATTCGAAAATCCATCAACATCATCCACCACATCAACAAAAAGAAGAACAAAAACCACATGATCATCTCCATAGATGCTGAAAAAGCATTTGACAAAATTCAGCATCCATTCCTGATTAAAACTCTCAACAAAATGGGTATAGACGGCAAGTACCTCAACATCATAAAGGCTATATATGACAAACCCACAGCTAACATCATACTTAGCGGCGAGACGCTGAAAGCTTTTCATCTAAGATCGGGAACAAGACAGGGATGCCCACTCTCTCCACTGTTATTCAACATAGTACTGGAGGTCCTAGCCACAGCAATCAGACAAAACAAAGACATACAAGGCATCCAGATTGGTAAAGAAGAAGTCAAATTGTCACTATTTGCAGATGACATGATACTGTACATAAAAAACCCTAAAGATTCCATTCCAAAACTACTAGAACTAATATCTGAATTCAGCAAAGTTGCAGGATACAAAATTAACACACAGAAATCTGTTGCTTTCCTATACACTAATGATGAACTAACAGAAAGAGAAATCAGAAAAACAATTCCATTCGCAACTGCATCAAAAAGAATTAAGTACCTAGGAATAAACCTAACGAAGGAAGTGAAAGACCTGTACTCTGAAAACTACAAGACACTCCTAAGAGAAATTAAAGAGGACACTAACAAATGGAAATGCATCCCATGCTCTTGGCTAGGAAGAATAAATATTGTCAAAATGGCTATACTACCTAAAGCAATCTACAGATTCAATGCAATCCCTATCAAACTACCAACAGCTTTCTTCAATGAACTGGAACAAATAATTCTAAAATTCATATGGAACCACAAAAGACCCCGAATAGCCAAAGCAATCCTGAGAAGGAGGAATAAAACAGGGGGAATTACGCTCCCTGACTTCAAGCTCTACTACAAAGCCACAGTAATCAAGACAATTTGGTATTGGCACAAAAACAGACCCACAGACCAGTGGAACAGAATAGAAAATCCAAACATTAACCCAAACATATACAGTCAATTAATATTTGATAAAAGTGCCTTGGATATACAATGGGGAGATGACAGCCTCTTCAGCAGCTGGTGTTGGAAAAACTGGACAGCTACATGTAAGAGAATGAAACTGGACTACTGTCTAGCCCCATACACAAAGGTAAACTCAAGGTGGATCAAAGACTTGAATGTAAGTCATGAAACCATAAAACTCTTAGAAAAAACATAGGCAAAAATCTCTTGGACATAAACATGAGCAACTTCTTCATGAACATATCTCCCCGGGCAAGGGAAACAAAAGCAAAAATGAACAAGTGGGACTATATCAAGCTGAAAAGCTTCTGTACAGCAAAGGACACCATCAGTAGAACAAAAAGACATCCTACAGTATGGGAGAATATATTCATAAAAAACGTATCTGATAAAGGGTTGACATCCAAAATATATAAAGAACTCATGCACCTTAACAAACAGAAAGCAAATAATCCAATTAAGAAATGGGCAGAAGACATGAATAGACACTTCTCCAAAGAAGAAATTCAGATGGCCAACAGGCACATGAAAAGATGCTCCACATCGCTAATCATCAGAGAAATGCAGATTAAAACCACAATGAGATATCACCTCACACCAGTGAGGATGGCCAACATCCAAAACACAAACAACAACAAATGTTGGCGAGGATGTGGAGAAAAGGGAACCCTCCTACACTGCTGGTGGGAATGCAAATTAGTTCAACCATTGTGGAAAGCAGTATGGAGGTTCCTCAAAAAACTCAAAATAGAAATACCATTTGACCCAGGAATTCCACTCCTAGGAATTTACCCTAAGAATGCAGCAGCCCAATTTGAAAAGGACAGATGCACCCCTATGTTTATTGCAGCACTATTTACAATAGCCAAGAAATGGAAGCAACCTAAGTGTCCATCAGTAGATGAATGGATAAAGAAGATGTGGTACATATACACAATGGAATATTATTCAGCCATAAGAAGAAAACAAATCCTACCATTTGCAACAACATGGATGGAGCTAGAGGGTATTATGCTCAGTGAAATAAGCCAAGCCGAAAAAGACAAGTATCAAATGATTTCACTCATATGTGGAGTATAAGAACAAAGAAAAAAACTGAAGGAACAAAACAGCAGCAGACTCACAGAACCCAAGAACGGACTAATAGTTACCAAAGGGAAAGGGACTGGGGAAAATGGGCGGGAAGGGAGGGATAAGAGGGAAAAAGGGGCATTACGATTAGCAGATGTAATGTTGGGGGGGCACGGGGAGGGCAGTACAACTCAGAGAAGACAAGTAGTGATTCTATAGCATCTCACTACGCTGATGGACAGTGACTGTAATGGGGTTGGTGGGGGGGACCTGTTGAAGGGGTAGTTTAATAATCGTAATATTGCACATGTAATTGTAAATTAATGATAATAAAATAAATTATATTAAAAAAAACCACAAGGAGATACCATCTCATGCCCATCAGGATGACTACTATATAAATTTTAAAAAAAGAAAAGAAAATAACAAGTGGTGAGGATATGGAGAATTTGGTACCCTTGTGCAATGTAAATGATACAGCAGCTATGGAAAACTATGTGATGGTTCTTGAAAAATTTTTTTTAATAGAATTACCATATGATCCAGCAATTCCACTTGGGCTATATATCCAAAAGAATTGAAAGCAGGGTCTTGAAGAGATATTCATGCACTGATCTTCATAGCAGCATTATTCACAATAGCTAAGACATGGATGTATCCCAAATGTCTATCAATGGAAGAATGGATAAGCAAAAAGTGATATATCCACACAATGGAATATTATTCAGCCTTTAAAAAGAAGGAAATCCTTTTAAAGGATTTACATGATACAACATGGATGAACTTTCAAGACATTATGTTAAGTGGAATAAGCCAGTCACAAAAAGACAAATACTTTATGATTCCACTTATGTGAGGTATCTAGAGTAGTCAAATTCATAGAAACAGAAAGTAGAATGGTGGTTACCAGAGGCTAGGGGCAGGGGGATGCAGGCAGTTGTCATTTAATGGATACAGAGTTTCAATTTTGCAAGATGAAAAAGTTCTGAATCTTGGTTGCACACCAATGGGAATATACTTAACACTGCTGAACTGTACACTTAAGAATAGTTAAGATGGTAAATTTTATGTTACGTGCACTTTACCACAATTAAAATTTTTTAAAACTTTTAAAGCAACTATAATTAACGTTCTTAGAGATACAGGAGATGATATTATGTCCATGAACAAGAACAGAATGCTACAAAAAAGAACAAGAAATTTCTCTTAGGAGTGAAAATTTATGAGAAGAGATATTTAAAGTATCTAATAGAGAAGTTGGAAGATAAAGTTGAGGTAATGTTCCAGAAAACAGAACAAACCTTTTTAAAAACGGAAAATTGCAAAGAACATTTTGAAAAATTAGAGGATCAGTGCAAGAGGTCAAACATTCAACTAAAATAGTTATGGAAAGAAACAAAAGCAGAAAACAGGATGGAGGAAATTAGCACCAAGAAATGCCCACAAAAGTGATTTCCAGATTTTAAAATTGATTTCCAGATTAACAGGCTCACCAAGTGCCCACAGTAAATGCACATCATTGTGAAACTTTAGCTCTGGAAGATCTTTAAAACTTCCAGAGAGAAAAATCAGCTCATATGCACAGTATCAGGTATGAATGTCATTTGACTTTCTAACACCAACAATGGATCATATCTCACAATTCTAAGGGAAACTTATTTCCAATCTAGAATTTGACACCCAACCAAACTATCAATCAAAGCTACAGGAAAACAGCTATGCCAAAACAAGGAAATAAATTAAGGGGGCAGGAGAGCGTGGGGAAGCCAGGAATACAGAAAACAGAATCCAACAGGAAAGAGGCAAAGGAAATTCCCAGGATGGCAGTAGGGCAAAGTCCCAGGACAACAGCTAAGCATGTCTGTACAGTAAGCAGACAGACTGGAACCCAGAAAAGATGTCCCCGGGAGGGTGTCTCAAAGAAACAGAAACAGACCAGACCGACCACCCGGTGTGTTCAACCAGGGTGGACATTTGGGGGATGACTTAATGACAGGTAAGTAAAGTTTTTGTTATTTTCTTTAAATAAGTGATAACATATTTCTGGAAAAGCAAAATAGTTGTCCAATAGGGGAAATGGAATCATAGCACACTTCAGCATTCAGCTTTGAACAATATTTGCTTTGTCATAATAATGAAACACTGAATATTGATAGAATAACAGCAACAAAATGTCCTAACTAAATTGGGAGGAAGGGAAGAGGTAAAACTGTGTGTGATGGAGTAAATAAAAGGGCATTAACTCTTCATCTCCCACAGCAAGGGGAACAATAGATAAAGTTTTAAAAACTGGAAAATCTGAATTATAAACATTATTTTAAAATATGGGGACAGCATTCTTCAATGAACTGGAACAAATAGTTCTAAAATTCATATGGAACCACAAAAGACCCCAAATAGCCAAAGCAATCCTGAGAAGGAGGAATAAAACAGGGGGAATTATGCTCCCAGACTTCAAGCTCTACTACAAAGCTTCAGTAATCAAGACAATTTGGTATTGGCACAAGAACAGACCCACAGACCAGTGGAACAGAATAGAAAATCCAAACATTAACCCAAACATATACGGTCAATTAATATATGATAAAGGAGCCTTGGATATACAATGGGGAGATGACAGCCTCTTCAGCAGCTAGTGTTGGCAAAACTGGACAGCTACATGTAAGAGAATGAAATTGGACTACTGTCTAACCCCATACAAAAGTAAACTCAAAATGGATCAAAGACCTGAATGTAAGTCATGAAACTATAAAACTCTTAGAAAACAACATGGGCAAAAATCTCTTGGACATAAACATGACTGACTTCTTCATGAACATATCTCCCCGGGCAAGGGAAACAAAAGCAAAAATGAACAAGTGGGACTATATCAAGCTGAAAAGCTTCTGTACAGCAAAGGACACCATCAGTAGAACAAAAAGACATCCTACAGTATGGGAGAATATATTCATAAATGACGTATCTGATAAGGGGTTGACATCCAAAATATATAAAGAATTCATGCACCTTCACAAACAAAAAGCAAATAATCCAATTAAGAAATGGGCAGAAGACATGAATAGACACTTCTCCAAAGAAGAAATTCAGATGGCCAACAGGCACATGAAAAGATGCTCCACATCGCTAATCATCAGAGAAATGCAAATTAAAACCACAATGAGATATCACCTCACACCAGTGAGGATGGCCAACATCCAAAACACAAACAACAACAAATGTTGGCGAGGATGTGGAGAAAAGGGAACCCTCCTACACTGCTGGTGGGCATGCAAATTAGTTCAACCATTGTGGAAAGCAGTATGGAGGTTCCTCAAAAAACTCAAAATAGAAATACCATTTGACCCAGGAATCCCACTCCTAGGAATTTACCCTAAGAATGCAGCAGCTCAGTTTGAAAAAGACAGATGCAACTCTATGTTTATCACAGCACTATTTACAACAGCCAAGAAATGGAAGCAATCTAAGTGTCCATCCGTAGATGAATGGATAAAGAAGAGGTGGTACACATACACAATGGAATATTATTCAGCCATAAGAAGAAAACAAATCCTACCATTTGCAACAACATGGATGGAGCTAGAGGCTATTATGCTCAGTGAAATAAGCCAAGCAGAAAAAGACAAGTATCAAATGGTTTCACTCATATGTGGAGCATAAGAGCAAAGAAAAGAACTGAAAGAAAAAAACAGCAGCAGACTCACAGAACTCAAGAATGGACTAACAGTTGCCAAAGTGAAAGGGACTGGGAAGGATGGGTGGGAAGGGAGGGACAAGGGGGAAAAAGGGGCATTACGATTAGCAGATGTAATGTTGGGAGGGCACGGGGGTGGGGTACAACTCAGCGAAGACAAGCAGTGATTCTATAGCATCTCACTACGCTGATGGACAGTGACTGTAATGGGGTTGGTGGTGGGGACCTGATGAAGTGGGTAGTTTAATAACCATAATATTGCACATGTAATTGTAGATTAATGATACCAAATTAAATTTTAAAAATAAATAAATATAAATAAATAAATAAATATGGGGACATATGACAGAAATGCCATCTGAATGTGTAAAAGAGCAGCTGTCTTTGGAAATAAGAATGGAAAGTGAGAAGGGTGGGCAGGGGGTCGCACTCTTCTCTATTAGAAGCCTATACTATAGGTCAGCTATTTGACTTTTTCAAATAATGCTAGTAAAAATATGATACAATTAAAAATTAAACTGAAAAAAAAGAAAAAGAAAAAAACAACTACCTAGCAGTCTATGAAGTAGTGGTGACTGATGTGAAGTGGGACCTCCTACCATGGACAGGACTGATGGGACGGAAGGTTTAAAGGGAAGTTGGCCTTGAATTCTGCCTGAACAGAACAAGGCCAGCTTTTCTAGTCATTGGAACAGAAAGCACAGTGCAAGCTCTGCAGGCAGCTGAGCCATCTAAAGGAACACATTTGGAAGGAGAAGAGCAGAAGGTCCAGGCCAAGCCTGGGGCTTTAAGGAGGAGCCTCCCAAGTGAAGAGTGGTCCCAGGGGCTGGGGGAATCCCTGCCCAGGAGGTCAAAGTAAATTGTTACCAAGGTAACAAAAGGGCTAACAATGTCAAATGCTGCTTTGAGTCCAGGAGATTTAACATAAAATCAGACTATTGCACACTGTGATCCCACGCAGTCACAGGTCACCCCCAAAGCAACGGGAGCAGAAGCTATGCCACCAGGACTAGGTGAGCAAGCCTAGCGAGGGAGCGGAGGCTCTTGTGTGAGGCCCGCACCAACCTGTGGCTCCTCATCTCTTCTTGTTCTCTGGGAGGCAGGAGGCTTAGTTACCAAAAAAAAAAAATGCATGCCATACCTGGAACATACTTATACTAAAAAATGGTTGTTTATCTGAAACTCATATTTAACTGTGGTGCTACCTGTGTCCTTATATGTTACCTCTAGCAACCTCAGGAAGCTAGGCCTTCATGAAAGCTTGGGTGTTATCTTAGCCTTGCAAATGGACACTTTTCTGCCTGGCCACTCCCACCAGCCTCCTGCCATTTGGGAGGAGGGGACCCCAAAGGCGGCAAGGTCCAGAGGTTGTTCCTAGGAGACCCAAGGAGGGAGGCAGCAGAATTTTGCAGTGAGCTGACCTTCGGTTCAAAGCTGTCTAAAGTCCTTTCTGTAAAGGGAGTTGGTTGAGTTAATGTGTCCATTGGCCCTAGAGGCAAATCTGGGGCCAGGAAAAGCACTTTTTCCTGTGCTTCTCAGAGGCTGCTCCATCAAGGGGAAATGAGGCCATCCACAGGGTGGGAGCCCTGCGAGACATCTATGTGCTCCTGTGATTTTTTATTTTTATTTTTTTTGCCACAAGAACACATTACTCTCATAATCATCAGAAGGCAAGAAAGACATTTCCATATTGAAAAGAAAAGGAAATGAGGCTTCGGTGGATTCTGTGAGGCCCCCTCCAAAGCTAATATTCTGCAATTTAATTTTCTGTTCTTCATTTACATATCACTTTAGGTGCATTCAGTGATGCAGTCCTATTGTGATTTTTTTTTTTTTGCTTTTATTCCCCAAGGACTCTGAACCTAGCCACTTACCACTCTTGCCTGCTGGCCTTGAATGCAGCCCAGCTGCGGAGTACATCACCTTCCTACTGTCCCACTCTTGGAGGTCACTTGGTTTGAGCTGGCTGGGCCCAAGCCTCTGGGCTCATTCCTGACCTGGAAGACTCTCCAGGTAACTTGTTCTGAAGCCAAGGAAAGAGCTCAGGGGTTGGCTCTGTGAACACCAAAGGCTGTGAGTCTTCTGGGCCCCCACTGGAGCAGACCAGATATTCTAGGGAGACTCTGGCTTCACAAATCCTGAAACAGGGGGATGTGCCCACACACCCAGGGACAACTGTCTCCTTCCTACTACACTGGAACCCCTCCCAGGTAAGTGCCCCCACTGGAGGGTCACAGGGGAGGAAGGAAAATGCAGTATATGGGAAACTTACAGAAGGGCGAGTGCCTGACTGCTCATGGGCCATCCAAACCTGAGCAGAGCCCTATTACACCTCCTACCAGCCCTTTGACCTTGGGCAAGTCACTTAACTGAGCCTGAGTTGTCCTGAGGATTAGAGACAATGAATGCAAACCCTCAGGACGTTGGGGAACACGAGAGGAGTTCACAAACAGGAGTTTGATCTAATCCTCGGAGTGTCCAGAAGTGGCCCTTTGGCCAGAAGGAGCTTTTCATCTTTAGTTTGCACAGACCCTGGACTGCTCTGGAAGGTTCCCCCACCCTGGAAGCCTACACTCCCTGCTCCAGTCTAGGGAGGGACACTACCAGCCTGTGGAGCAGTGACTGGCCTCCCAGCTTAGGTGCAGCAGCCTGGCCCACGACCTTGGAAGAACCTGGGAGAAAGCTTCACCAGGCAACAGTACTTTTCCACTGCACTGCTCCGCCACTTCAGCCGGCTTTCTGCTGTGCAGACAGGAGGCAAAGTGCGCCAGACTGGCCCCATCACGAACCCACCCCAAATCACTCTGAGCCGGGGGTAGGGACATGCTGTGGGGTGAAGGGCAACAGGAATCCTAGAAAGAGAGGCTTGAGATCCCGAATATGCCAAGGGAAGCTTGGAGACCACCAATGAGGCCTGAGAAATTTGTATTGCCTAAGCCCTCCCGTACATTTCAAAAGATTCCTACTCCTTAACCGCCTCCTCCACCCCCACCCCTCCAGTAACAATGATTAAACCCTTCCCACAGCGCCAGCGCTGGGTGCTGAACTAGGAGCAGCCCTAGCCTGCGCGGGGGAGGAGCGAGAGGAGGGCGAAGGGAGGGGACAAGAAGCTAGCGGTCCCGTCCGGTGATGCAGGCAGCCCGGGGAGGTGGAGCCGCGACGCCTGAAGGAGTCCCCACCGCAGTCGGGCTTTCGGTCTACCCTTCGGAGCCGCCCGCCGCCAGCCCCGGCTCCGGCTGCCCTGCCGCCGCAGTTTGAGCGGCCGCGACTGCGGCATCTCCCCTGTTCAGGCCTGGGGGGCGCCTCCACCACGCCCGGCCCCTGCCCCTCCTTGCTTCCCCGGAAGACTGAAGCGATTCCCGGGGGAAGCTGTTCCCGGACGCTCGGCCGCCGCCCGGGCATCTCGGCAGCCAGTCCGGCTGGTCACTGGGCATCTGCGAAGCCAGCCCTGCCAGGCACTGGGCATCTCCGGGGACCGACTGGCTCCGGTGGCGCCCAGCTTCTCGCGACCCCGGGGCCGCCAGCTTCTACACGCCCTCCCCTCCCCCGGCCGCCAGGCAGGTCGCCCGTGAGCTCCCGGTGCCCTCAGCAGCTTTGGCCGCCGCCCTCACCGCCGCGATGCTGCCCTGGAGACGTAACAAATTCGTGCTGGTGGAGGACGAGGCCAAGTGCAAGGCGAAGAGCCTGAGTCCGGGGCTTGCCTACACGTCGCTGCTCTCCAGCTTCCTGCGCTCCTGCCCGGACCTGCTGCCTGGCTGGCCGCTCGAGCGCCTGGGCCGCGTGTTCCGCAGCCGGCGCCAGAAAGTGGAGCTCAACAAGGAGGACCCGACCTACACCGTGTGGTACCTGGGCAACGCAGTCACCCTGTACGCCAAGGGCGACGGCTGCACCGACGACGCCGTGGGCAAGATCTGGGCGCGCTGCGGGCCGGGCGGGGGCACCAAGATGAAGCTGACGCTAGGGCCGCACGGCATCCGCATGCAGCCCTGCGAGCGCAGCGCCTCGGGGGGATCGGGGGGCCGCAGGCCGGCGCACGCCTACCTGCTGCCGCGCATCACCTACTGCACAGCGGACGTGCGCCACCCGCGCGTCTTCGCCTGGGTCTACCGCCACCAGGCGCGCCACAAGGCCGTGGTGCTGCGCTGCCACGCCGTGCTGCTGGCGCGGGCGCACAAGGCGCGCGCCCTGGCCCGCCTGCTCCGCCAGACCGCGCTGGCGGCCTTCAGCGACTTCAAGCGCCTGCAGCGCCAGAGCGATGCGCGCCACGTGCGCCAGCAGCACCTCCGCGCTGGGGGCGCTGCCGCCTCGGTGCCCCGCGCCCCGCTGCGCCGGCTGCTCAATGCCAAGTGCGCGTACCGGCCGCCGGCCGCCGAGCGCGGTCGTGGGGCTCCGCGCCTCAGCAGCATCCAGGAGGAGGACGAGGAGGAGGACGGACACACACAGGAGCCTGAGGAAGGAGCCCCCCAGCGCGAGCGGCCCGAGGTGCTCAGCCTGGCCAGGGAGCTGAGGACGTGCAGCCTGAGGGGCGCCCCGGCGCCGCCGCTACCCGCGCAGCCCCGCCGCTGGAAGGCCGGCCCCAGGGAGCGAGCGGGCCAGGCGCGCTGAGAGCGGAGGGGCAGGACCTGCGGCCCCATACCCGGCCCGACTTACAGCCTCCCCGGCCCTGCCCGCTTCGGCTCCCCTCTGGTCCCCAGGCCCCTGCCTCCTTCGCGGTCTCTGTTGTCCCCCTCGCGCCTCATCCTGGCTCAGGGTGACGCCTGATACGCCCTTAATTATTGGGGGATGAGTGGGGGGCAGGGGAGCAGTAATATTCGGCGTTCACCTCTCCCCCCATCTGGAGTTTTCTTCACTGTGGGATTGACCCCTATGCTTCACAACGAGTCTCTTTGCCCATAGACCATGCCTCCTTCCAAAACATCCTCTCAGGATAAGGGGGGAGATGTTGCCAGAAATTCAGGAGGGTGGCCTTGTACTTTGGCCAGTCTAGCCTTCCTGCCTGGGGCGAGACCAGCCCTGGGGAGACGTTCTTGTAGGGGAAGAATAGTGGCCCTGAGAATTGAAGCCAGGCCCAAGATGGGAACTGAGTCTGCTGGCATACACACAGGGCAGAATTCTCAAGCCCTTTGCCTGGCCTCACTTCCCCCTGGAGGACTTCTGGGACTTCACTGTTCTGCCTCTGGAAAAGACTGGGATGGGATAGTCCTGCCGACCCAGACGACAGGTCAGGCCAAGTAAACAGCTCTCTGCACCAGGCAGCTGCCCAAGCCTGTGCACTGGCACCTGGCCCCCCACAGAACTCCTCACCCACCCCTTCTCTCTGCAGATAGATGTGTGTGGTTCCCCACTCGGTGCCCCACAACCAGGGACCAAGACGGGGCCTCCAAAGGAGGTAAGGAGAACCTTGGGCAGGTGCTTGAGGACACTGACTACTCAGAAAGTGGACTCAGGAGGGCAGTGTCAGGCCACAGCTTGTCAGAGCAGGAGGGTCCTGCCAGCAGCTGGATTCTCATAGCAGGATGAGGAAGGAGGGTGTGTTAACCTAACAGAGGGAGTGGGCCCCTGCCCAGGTCTCTCAGTAAGGCCACATAAAGCCCAAAGATCTATGTATCAACTGATCATTGTAAATAAAGTGGACCTGCTTTTCCAGCCTCGTCACCACTCCTGTGTTGTGTTTGATGCCAGGCCTGCTGTGAGTGAAAAGATGACCAGAACCCTAAAGAGCAGGAGAAGACCCCAGGAAGCCACTCCTTTCAACAGCTGGAGCCAGTTCTCAGAGGCAGGATTGGGGGTGAGGGCGCAGAGGAGGGCTGCAAGGAAGCTGTTCCCTTAACATCAAGGAAAGGAGATATCAGCAGGTGCCTTGTCTGAAAATCACATGTGCCAAGCCTTGGAGGCATGTCAGCTGTCTGTCTCAGCCTCCCAGAAAGTCTGTCTGCCTGGGCCCTCAGAAGCAAGTGTCCCTAGGGCGTGTGGCAGGGAGGGGGCGCTGGGCTGGGGGCGTCTCATTAGCCATGAATCTTTAAGACACCTGAGTAGTCAAAGCATGTGGTATGCACTGTTTCCTGGGGGATGAGAAGGG
Organism: Smutsia gigantea; assembly: GCA_032199065.1. Lineage (NCBI taxonomy): Eukaryota > Metazoa > Chordata > Mammalia > Pholidota > Manidae > Smutsia > Smutsia gigantea. The sequence goes on from JAVSCE010003597.1 coordinate 151,548, forward strand.
AAGCAGGTTGTAAGGAAAGGGGTGGACAATCCAATTTTCTTTCAGAGCAACTGGAGAAATCTCTCCCAACCTTTGTGACAATGTAAGTCTTGAGCTGGGGTATCTTCTTTATTCCCGTACTGAGCTGGGCACTGATCCCAGAGTTATCCAGAGCCCAGGCGAATAGCCTCTGCAATGGCCAGCAATCAGGACTGTTCTGTTTCCTGGAGCTGTTGGAACAAAGGGTACCACTGCCACTTCACCCTGGAGAAGCCAAGGCAGAGTCAGGGGACTGTGAGGGGGAAGGCTGGGGTTGACGCCACACGTTCAAGGGGGAGGGGCAGTGATTAGGACCCACCAGCCGAGGATGCCCTGCACGTTCATTCATACCCTCTTATGCACTGCCAAGGATTTTGGTGGTGGTTCTTCCCATTTGCAGAAGAGGAAGTGGGAACCTGTCAGGCCTGGGAGAGGAGGATGGGCTCCAGGTAGGCAGCTCTGTTGTCTCAGAACCTCACTTGGAAACAAGGTCACGATCATGCCCTCTTTAATCAGATTCATCCAGCATTTACTAAGTGCCTGCCTTGGGACAGGCACTGAGCTCAGCACAGGGGTCCAGGAGTCCCTCCTTTGTGGGATGGGACTTAGAGTCTCAAGTGAGATGCATATGATTAAAGGAGCAGTTGCTACATGGTAATTCACAGGCATGCAAGCGGCCTCAGCCTCTGCTCCTCCTCTTTTCTCTGACATCCTCCCCAAACAAAGACACACACACAGCCACTTATTTCCTTCCCTTATTCAAGCTATGCTCTTTAGACCTGGAGTTAAAAGACTGGGGTGAGAGGACTGTCTCTGCCTCCTTACTAGCTGTGTGATGTTAAGCTATTCACTCAGCCTCTCCGAGTCTCATCTTTACCAATGGTAATATTGGGATAAAAACCTACCTCATGGGTGGAGTGAATAAATCATGTCTCTGAAAATGCTTTCGTAAATAATAAAATACCCAGCACATGTGGAGAATGCCCATTTTACCCAGGGGGCCCTTCTCTACATTAGGATTTTCATGTGCCACTCCACTCTCCCTGGTAGCAGTGATTATAAATTGTTTTACTGGCCACACCTCCATTTTCAAGGCATATGGTGGGAGTAGGACCTGATCCAGTTTCCCTCCTCCAGTGGGTTGAGGATGAGATAAACCTCAAGTGAGCCAACACAGCACCAACTGCCACCAGGCCACATAGTGGGGTGTTTGGGGCATCTCCAGCCACCAGGCCTCCAGCATCATTGCAACCAAGGGAGGGAGGCCGGGCCTGGGAAACCACGCCCCCTCCATCTCTACATGTACTTTGCTTTCTCCCCTCCTCTTAGGCACAGATGGAGAGGAGCCCTGAGCCGTTGATCAAGCAGTCTGGTACCCCTGCATCTCTTCTCCCTGCTTCAGACTCTGTAAAATGGAAATGGGGGTTGGGGTGGACCAGTGTTTTTCAAACTGTGATCCTCCAAGTCCTCAGTTCCCCAGGGGTGCCCCAGAAGTTGCTGTGGGGAGATGGAATGGGCAGTCCCCCCAGTCTGCTTGAACTGAATCAGTTTGTCTGTGTTCTCTTTGGGGTTTCTGTGATTCCACCTGAATAGTGGAATCCTATTGATTTTTCTTTAAGTTTAAATCACTGGGTGACAAACTCTGTAAACTTGCCTTCCAGCCCTGATGCTGCATGTGTCTAAGGTCTGTTGGGCCAACTAGGCCTGAGAAGTAATGTTGAAGTTGTAAACATGGCAATGAGGGCTTTCCAAGAACAGGCAACCAAGGACAATGTGGGAAGTGTGTCCCCAGCCGGGCCAGCCACTCAGGCATCAAGCCTTTTCCCAGGACCTCCAGGGCCTTATTTTCTACTCTTTTGAGCCCACTCCAGAGGGGTGGGCTGTGACTAATACAATTTGATAGATAAAGTCGGCAGGCCCACCCACCAATGCGATCCTAACACCCTGCTCCTCCACACATGGATCTGCTTCCTGTTCCCCAGACGCCATGTGCTCCCACCTCTAGGCTTGTGCCCATGTTCTTCTCACCACCTGGAGTGTCCACTGTGGCTACACATTTTCAAATCCTACCCTTTTTTCCAGGCTCAGCTTAAATTCCACCTTCCCAAAGCTTTCCTGAATGCACACCCCTCCTCCACTCCCTCCAAATCTAGGCGTGGTCTCTCTTCTCAAACTCCCACAGGACGTGGCCTCTGCTTTTCTTGCCTCCTCATCATGTTACATTGTTTTTATGTGTCTTGTCTCTCATATTGATCTAGCTTTACTTCCCGCCCCCTTCAGTACCTTGACTACAGCAGGGCAGATAATAATCGGTGCTTAGTAATAATTTGTTGAATGAATACATGAATGAATGAGCCAGATGGAAGAACCATCATGGGCTAGGAAACCAAGTGGGTGGAGAAGTGTTCCTTCTGCCAAGCTTCTGCCTGGAGATCCTAAAGGAGAACTCTCCTCAGATGCCCTGTTCAGATGGATGGCTCTTCTCAGGCAGAAAATCGCAGCCTAAGAGAGGGGGCCAGTGGAAGGAACTGAAGCATCTGTCTGCAGGGTCTGCCCCGAGCTCCGAAGCCTCAGGACTGGGCCTTCTCACTCTATGAAGCAGTCCAGCCCCCAGCCCCCAGCCCTGGGCAGAGCAGCTGCTGGCGGTGACCAGCCACCCTGCAGGAGCGCGGGCTGGGTGGTGGCAGGACCATCTGGACAGCTGCAGCGTCTAATTTAACATACCTGACCTGGGTGTCAGCCTTGAAACTGTATAACTTTGGACAGGTTTCTAAAGGATTTTGGAGCCTTGGTTTTTCCATCTGTAAAAATAGGGAGAGGTGAGTCTAGAACCTGTCTGGTTTTGGGGAGAATAAAGTTAAGGTGCTGCAGATGGATAAATTATTTAGCACAGTGCCTGATCCATCCATTAAGAGGTAGCTGCTGCTGTTATGTTTATTAGTATTATTTTACCTGGCACTCTCCTAATTGACAGCTCTGGGATGAGAAAATCAGGTGCCTGGTCTCTGAGACACTTAAATACACTGCTTGTTCATATCCAGGGGTGGCTCCCTGGCTAACATCCCACTCATCGCTCAATCATGGGAGAAGAGTCATCCACAGCTTGTCTTACTTTCGTCTCTAGTTGTTCACTGACACAAGTCTGATCACCTTACCACCAGATTAGATCTCGTATCCTGTGCTTCTTGTCTTTCCTTTTTGCCTTAGCCCCCAGCACAATGCCAGGCACACAGCACAGCCCTCAGAGAGGAGTGAATACATGAGTGAATGAATGATCAGCTGCTGCCAGCCACGGTCTTCAGAATGTCGTTCCTTTGTGGATGATGGGTCAGCTTGCCCCACCTCATCCCTGTTTGCCTATAGCTACAGGCTATGGAGAAGCGGAAGAGGCTGCTGTCAGTTCGCAGTAAACGACAGCTGGAAAGGATTGAGGGGGCTGACATGCAGGTCTGGCGAGTCTGAGCCAGAAGTGGCCCCTCCCTCCCTTTGCTCCCTTGCCTGCCTTCCTAGAGCACATACGGGTTTGTTGACTGATCCAGAATATTGAGTTCTATCACCACTCAACATTAGAGTGGGTGGGCAAGGGACTGAAGGGGAAGCTGGAGCTCAAGCCATCCTACATGGAGTCCTCAGCTGGGAAGAGTGGGCCAGTACTGCTGCATGCTGGGAACCTTGGCAAAGAGGCTACAGGAACTGGGCTGTACTGGAAAGCTCAGGACGACCTTGTTCTTGCCTGTGCAGCATTGGTGCATTCCCCCTTTATGGTGGAGACTGCGTCCTCTTCCTCTCGGGCACACACTAAACTCTCTCATTCTCCCTCGCCCTCGGTGTGGTCACATGACCAAGTTCTGGCCAGTACATTCCATGAGTGTCACTCCTGGGCCTCGACCATACAAAACAGAAAGAACCTTCACTTTATTCTCCTGCCCACCTGCTGGATGGCATCACTCAGGGGTCTTTGGAAGGTACGTGTTAAAGATGACAGCACCTCCACGAGCCTGGGTCGCTGAATGAGACCATGAAGTAGCACCCCATGCCTGCCACCAATGGGAGCAAGAGAACTTTATTGTTTCAGCCACTACCGTGTCAGGGCTGTTTGCTGCAGCACACAGTTTACCTTTACTAACACACTCTTCCCATAACCCGCTGCCCTGATGCCCTGGGGACACCACCATTCCCCACTCCTGGTTCCTGGGATTCTAGCAGAGCTGACTTCACACACGTGGGCTCCAGGGGAGGACATGTGATCCAGCCTGACCAATCAGAAGATCCCATCTCCTCCTCAGAGGCCCCAGAGATGGTTCCAAGATGAGCATGGGACCTGATCAGGGCCAGCGGAACTTACTTCTGGGACTTCAGTTGAAATTCTTGGGAAGAGAAATATTTTCTGCTGGAGTTTCTGAGAGCTGGGGAGTGCAGCCATCTTGCCACCATGAGGAAAGAGCCTGAGAGGTCAGCACAGTGAAAAGCAGAGCAGGACATGGAGAGAGCAAGACCAAGTCCCGAGGCATTGCCTGAGCCCCTGGATCCCACCAGGCCTGCCTCAATCTCCCCCTGGTGCTTTCAGTTCCTTGAGCCAATAAGTTGTACTTTTGGCTTGGGTCAGTGTGAGTTGGCCTTTCTGTCCTTTGAGTCTGAGAGCGCCCTGGTCCCTGCCATCACTGTGTCATCAGGTGTCCAACTCTGGAAAAGGGTGGATCATTGAAAGGCTTCAGGAGCTGTCACAGGGCCCAATCGTGAGACCACCAGCCAGCTCACAGTATCCAAGTCTCCAGGCCCTTTCCCTCTCTGGGACCACGTGTTCTTCCACGCTGGCTGCCCCTCACACACCTTCCCAGTCTCCTCTCTAGGGAATGGCTTCCTTCCCTGTTCATAGCACCTGTCTCTCCATGTCTTCAATTGTTACATGGCTCTGATCTTGACTCCACATGCCTCTTCAGTCTAACCAAAGCCTCTGACCTTCATTCAAGTAATAGAGCATGAGGCTGATGGGTACGGCCCAGCCTCATCCTAGATCACAAATCCACCCTGGTCCACACAGCTACCACTGGGGAGTGGGCTCCCAGATGCAAATTAAGCCAATGTTCAGGGAACTTCAGTGGGGGAGGGGCCCTCTGGCAATGAGCACGGGCCAAGCAGGGTGACCTCAAAGGCACAGGCCTGCAACTGCCTTTTATTCATTCTGGGACACGGGCAAGTCACTTAACTGCACCAAATCTCTTTTCTCTGTGACATGGAGGTAATACTCCCTGTCATTCCTGCCTCAGAGGGCTTTTCCAAGGGCCATTCAAGTGGGATGGAATGCAAAAGGGCTTTGAAAATTATCCAATACCAGGAGCCAGAGGCAGGGTGTTTCTTTATTGGCTCAGCAAGGCAGTTCAATAACATCCAGGCCTAAGGGCTCCTGTCTGGAGGAAGGGGCCTACTGCAAAGGAAATGAGCCCAGACTACGGCAAAAGGGGGGTTTAAAATAGACATCTGCAGGGACTTCCTGAAGTCTAATGGTATGACCAGGAAACAGCTTGCAGGGATCAAACAATAAGCCCCCCACAGCACACACATACACACGGCCCCCCAGGGTAGACTTGAGGGATGGGGTGGGTCCATCCCTGGCTACAGTCAGAGGGCCTGGGAGGCCCTGGAAGGCTCTTGCAGCCCAGTTGCCTTTGAAGCTCTAAAGCAGGAATGGGGAGGACCAGGTTGGAGCATCCGCTTCTCATCCTAGTCACACCTGTGAGCTCACATCCCATAGGCCTGGACAGCTCCAGTGCGTCTCCTGCCCTTGAAGCTGGCCTCAGATGTGATCATTCAGCAGCCTTTGAAATAGGGACGCGGATGCAGGGACGGCACGGACCCGATAAGATCAAGGTGAATGCTGCTCACTCACTCAGATTCCAAAGGACAGAAGAGTCAGGAACTTGCATCATATAAACTTCTTTGCCAAATTCCGTTGATGTACAGGCCCAGACAGCAGGACAGGCCCGGGAAGTCTCCTCCTGCCCTGAGGGGCGGTACACACGGGGTTAAGCGCTGCCCTCAGAACAGTGTGTGTTGCCAGTAGCAATAGATGTCTGCAAGGACGTATCTCGTAGTGGCTTGACTCCTTAGAGATGTATCAAATTCTTCTTCCAAGATTATAAAAGCAATGCATTTTTATTTGAAACCAGTGAAACAACCATGACACACAAAAAAAATGAATACTCTTCCTGAGTCCTTCTCTATTGCCTTCAGCACACACACACTCCCAGATGACTAATGTTACAGATGGGGGCTCATTCTCCCTCACCCTCCTCCTTCCTCATGAACAGAAACGAACCCACATCCGCAGAGAGATTTTGCTATTCGGTTCTCACAAAAATGGAGTCATTTTCAAACACATTCGGCAACTAGCTTTGTTCTCACTTAGATCACGCGCTTCCCTCCAGCTCAGTGGATTTAAGTCTAACTCATTTTTCTTTTAATAGCTACACAATGTATTCGACCGTTCTCTGTTAGGGTATGTTCAGGTTGTCTTGTTTTTTTCAAAGCAACAAATAAATGCCTGCTGTATGCTGACCTCCAGACCACGCCTTCCAGAAGAAGGAGCAAGCATATGCACAGCATATCCACATGTGAGCTGAAAATAAATAGGGTCTAGAAGAATCTACATGAATTCCTGGCCCTGGGATGTCTCATCTGGAAGGGCCCTTAGAATCTGGGGTGCAATCCCTTGGTTTACAGATAAGAAAAGGGATTTGTCCAAGGTCTAGGGCCGTAATTTAGGTCTTTTGGCTCCCAGACCAATGTCCTGAACTCTCTACAAAATTGTTAAAAGAAAAACAGAAATAGGCCCAAGGAAGTTTTATTTGAACTCAAGATTCTCAACATTTGGGGGTCAAACGAGGAGATGAGATGTACTCAAATCCCGCAGAGTTAATGGCAAAAGGAAGGGGTCTCTTTTAATACTCTTCCTCCTGCCCCTCTCACCAGATTTTCCCAAACACTCCAAGTGCATTCCTGCCTCAGGGCCTTTGCACTTGCCATTTCCTATGCAAGGGCCACTCTTGCCTCAGATTTTTGCATGGCTGCCTCAATCTCACACACAGATCTCAACCCACCTGTCACCTCTCAGAGAGGTCCTCCTTGTTTCCACCCTCCCTTGTAACTCAAACCAATAGTGACCCGTCTTGACATAGTCTGTCCTACTACCCTGCTATTGTCCTCACGGTGCTTGTCACCATCTAAGTGACATTGATCACATGTTTGCCTACTTGCTCACTAGCAGTCTCCGCCATTAGAATAGCAGCTTCATGAGACAGACACCTTGCCTAATGAGGACAGTGCCTGGCACGTAGTAGGTGCTTAGTAAAGAATCTAACTGAGAGAGTCCAAGTCTCCTGACTGCTGCTGCAGTGATGTTTCCTCCACACCAAGAGGGATCTTTGCTACATCAGGGCTGCAGAGGCTGGTGGCTCTGGCTCCTGGAGAGAGTGTGACTGCCAGTGTCCACAGAGGTGGGGGAGGGAGTAGGGTCCCTGGAAGGATTAAAGGCCTCAAGGGTGACAATTCAGGATGTTCTTTCTTCACCCTCAAAGCCAGGAGCAGATTCCCTCCCTGAATCCTCTCCCACATCCCCTAGACCACCACCTCTCTCTCCCACCTCTACCTTTCTCTCTGCTTGGTCCCTGACCCCCATCATGTGCTTCCAGCTAGAGCTCAGAGAAGTCTCTCTTCATCCCTCCTCCCCACTCCAAGCCACCTCTTCTCCCCCCCTTGTGCCCTGGCTGCCCATTCTCCTGCCCATGAGCATTCCTGGTGCCTAGAGACGGGGAAATGAATAGGGGGACATGACACCTTTTCCTCTGGGAGAGTGATATGTGGCCCTGTCAGGAAATGTTGGTCACCAGAGCACTGGGCAACCTTGGCCAAGTGTCTTTACCTCTCTGGGCTTTGTCTCCTATTCTCAGAAATGAGACACAGGAAGATTACAGTAATGAAATGGCTCTAAAACTTGGATACTCTGAAGTTGTTACCTGATAATTGTGTTTGTCCTCCAAAACTGGAAAAGAGGAATCAGGCTCCCTTCTGTGTTGTTCCTGAAAAAAAATCCAGTTCAGGGTAGGAAAATGGATTGGTATAGGCTGCCCTGTGGCATGAGGATAGCATGGCATGAGTGGCATGGCTACAATGGCCTCTTGTTCAGAGGAAAAAGCCTCTTGGCTGGAATGGAGTCAGGCGCCCATCCAGAAGGGCATCCTGGATGTGAGATGGTGACAGGGAAGAGGGCTGTGGCCTCAGCAGGGTGGGTTTACTGAGCATGGGCCTGGGAAGGTTCAGACACAGCATCCTTTCTCAGCCACGTCCAGCCTCCCCCCACCGAGTTCGAGCCCTCACTCCCCATGGGCTTCCCCAGCAGAGGAGATACTAACCTCTCTCTAGGGCTTACTGGCTTACTGTGCTCTAAGAACTGGGCTGCAGGCTAAGACTCCGGACCCTGCAGCCACGCAACTTCCTTTTGATAAATACTGAGCACCTGCTGCATATCAGGCCCTGTCCTGGGTGCTGCGGAGACTCTAGGGAACAAAGCACCCAAGGATCTTTGCCCTTGTGCTGCCCAGACCCTGCTGGGGGGAAGCAAACAGGAATCAAGAAACATAATAAATGAATAAACTGTTAGAAGGTAACAGATGTATAGAAAAAAAAGAAAAAGTAGAATGGTGTAAAGAAAGTAGGTGTCTCCCAGTAAGGATGGCCAGCATCCAAAAGACTAAGGACAACAAATGCTGGCGAGGATGCGGAGAAAGGGGAACCCTCCTACACTGCTGGTGGGAATGTAAGCTGGTTCAACCATTGTGGAAAGCAATATGGAGGTTCCTCAAAAAACTAAAACTAGAACTCCCATTTGACCCGGGAATCCCACTCCTTGGAATTTACCCAAAAAATACAACTTCTCAGATTCAAAAAGACATGTGCATCCCTATGTTTATCACAGCACTTTTTACAATAGCCAAGATATGGAAGCAACCTAAGTGTCCATCAGTAGATGAATGGATAAAGAAGAGGTGGTACATATACACAATGGAATACTATTCAGCCATAAGAAAGAAACAAATCCTACCATTTGCTACAACATGGATGGAGCTGGAGGATATTATGCTCAATGAAATAAGCCAGGTGGAGAAAGACAAGTGCCAAATGATTTCCCTCATTTGTGGAGGGTAACAACAAAGCAAAACTGAAGGAACAAAATGGCAGCAGACTCAGAGACTCCAAGAAGGGGCTAGTGGTTACCAAAGGGGAGCGGTGTGGGAGGGCAGGTGGGGAGGGTGGGAGAATGGAATTGAGGAGTATTATGTTTAGTACACATGGTGTGGGGTTCACGGGGAAAACAGTGTAGCACAGAGAAGGCAAATAGTGAATCTGTGGCATCTTACTCCACTGATGGACAGTGACTGCATTGGGGTATGGGGGGAGACTTGATAATACGGGTAAATGCAGTCACCACATTGTTTCTTCATGTGAAACCTTCATAAGAATGTATATCAATAATACCTTAATTAAAAAAAAAAAAAAGAAAGTAGGTGTCTCCCTGCTCGCCTGGTGCCTTGAGATGGAAAATTCCAAGGTTGCCCCATCTTTGGGCCAGAAATGGCCACTATGGCAGAGACTGGTCAGATACTCACCAGACCCATCAGCCCTTCCTCCAGAGCCACAGGTACGCCTTTCCCAGCCTCCCTTGCTCGGTGTGGCCATGTGACTAAGTTCTAGCCAATAGAAGGTGAGCCTCTTCCAGAAGTGGCCCATAAAACTGCCCTGAGCAAGCCGTGCTTTTACTTTCCCCACCTGCCAGCCAAATGGAGAGGACATGGAGGACCTAAAGGAGGGCAGAGTCACAAGATGGACAGGGTCTGGGTTTCTGAAGACTGAGGGGTCCCTGAAGAGAGGTGACCCCTTACCCCACCTGATTAGATTGTGTGTGAGGGATCAGGGATTCACCACAAGGCTCGAAGACCAGGGAGGTGATCTGCAAACCATTTCAGGCAGAGAAGGAAAGCCAGGGGCTTTTAGATTTTCTTTTAAAGACATGGCTCTATTATTTCTCTCACTGTCTCCCATCTACCCTACTCAGAATCCCCCAGTCATCCATTCATCCATTTATTTATTCAACACATATTTATTGAGTAGCTACTATATTCCAGGCAGTGTTCCAGGTGTGAGGGATAAGGGAGTGAAGAAAGCAGATGAAAATACCAGCCCTCAAGGGGCTTCCATTCTAGTATGACAAGAACAGACAATAAACGTATGATTAAAAAAGAGCACTATTACTAGACCCATTTTACAGATGAGCAAACATGAGGAGCAGAGGTTAGGTGACTTAAGCTAATATAATCTTGGCTGACTAATAAAAGAGGAGGAATTGGGAGTCTGGTGAGGACAACCGGCCATCTTGTCATTTCATGGTGGGAACTTGGTTCCTCACAGCAGGGGCATAATCGCCTTTACAGGGCAGTGGAGATACTGAGGCTTGTGAGCCAAGGATTTATGTTCCACTCTGCCTCTTAGTAGCTGTGTGGCCTAGAGCATGTTTTGTTCCCTTTCTGATCCTGTCTCCTCCCCTGTAAAACGTGGATAATAATGCATTAGCCCTTGTGGTAGATTGTTCAGTAATGGCTTCTGATGAATTATCTTCTCCAGTTTCCACCCCCCACATAGTCCCTGACCACCTTGACTCTGAGCTTGGCCATGTGACATCCTTTGGGAATGAGACATCAGCAAACGTGACCTAAGAAAGGGCTTGGAAGATGCTACACACTGTGGCTTGCAATCCTGGAACTCTGCCATCATGTGAAGGAAGCCTAGGCTGGCTGGCTGGAGACACGTGGTCCAGTGGACTCAACCACCAGACATGTGAGTGAGGCCATCATAGGCCATTGAGCCCCAGTCGTGCCCCTGGGTGGATGCACATGAGTGACCCCAGGCAAGATCAGCAGAGGAACCACCAGCTGAGTCCAGTCAAAGTCGCTGGCCTGTAGAATTGTGAGCATTTAAATGGTTGTTCTTTTAAACCACTCAGTGTTAAGGTGGTCTGATATGCAGCACTAGATAACTGACACAGCAACCTCAAGGTATGTTTCTGAAAATCAAATGAGAACATAGACGGAAAGCATTTAAAACTTTTTGGCACAAAATAATAGTTCAACAGAATGTAGTTATTATTATCATATCATTTGCAGCCAAGTTTCTTTGTTTTGGGAACCCTCCAGGTTGGCCTCTTTAGCTTCCCAAGTGTAAAGAGGATTGATACTGGGGATTCTGTGGGATCACCTTAAATCTGCCTGTGATGGCTGCAGCTGGGAAGTTAAGGGCTGCCTTGGGTGGGCATTAGCCTGACTACTCTTGAATTGGGGGGAAGAAAAGGAATTTCAGACAGAGACCAGCTGGCTCCAACAGCAAGTTATTCAAGGTTAAGTAACCAAGAGAGGCAGATCTATTATGGACTCTTTGGTTTCTTCTGGGGTCCTGGAGTTTGCCCTGAACTGTTCTTCTGGAACGTCCTCCCTCCCTTCTGCGTACGGTGTTTGAGTCTCTCCTGTATGCCAGGCACTGATCTAGTCAACTGTGACTTCCAACCCCAGATTTTTTAAATCTTTTTAAAAATCTTTTTAAAATCCCAAATTTTAAAAAACCTCTCCTTAAGAGACCTTTTCAATCCTCTCTACCTAAAATGGGACCCCTGTGCTCATCTCTGTGCCAGATCCAGCTTATAGTTATGAAATTCAAGAAGCTCCTCTGGGAGACTGACATGGAATGACTTATTACCTCCTTCATTGGTTTTTGGAGTAGTGATTTGGCTTAAAGAAAAAGTGCTCGTTGCTCAGAATGCATCTCATAAGGGCCCTGACCTGGCCTCAGTGGTCAGAGGCCTCCTGAGGAACTGACATTTGAACCAAGCCTGGAAAGAAAATGCATCTCAGGGAAGAGCATGTCAGGTTCAGGGAACAGCAAGTGCAAAGGCCCTGAGGCAACATGGAGTTCAGCATCTGAGGGGTGGAAAGTAGGCTCCGGAGAAGGGTGACCAGGACAGTGAAAACTTGGGAGCAACAGACTGTGAAGGAACATTTGAAAGAAATGGGATTTGGAACTTGGAGGAAGAAGACTGGAAAGGCGTCAAGGGTCAGGAGCAGGACCGCTGTGCCCACCAGAGTGTACTATCCTCAGAGCCAACACTTGGGCGAAGGGGTGGCTCACCTCCCCAACTCATCTCTTCTCTCCCTATGCAGTCCTAGGGGCTCTGAGAAGGGGAAGGACTGGTCTGGGAGTGCCACTTGGATTTTTGGAGAATGAGAACTGTTACCCCGGGGCTGTGGACTAGGACAGATAGTGACTCAAGGAAGGAATTAGATGGAAGAGGAAGATGTGGCCAAACCATGCCAGTCCCCAACGCCCCCAGGCTTATGATCATTATAACGTCGTCGTCAATGACAACAATAAAGCAGCTGACATGTCTGGAATGTTCACTCTGAGTTAGGCCTGGGCTAACATTTCCCATCATCCTCAGAACAACCTGCAAGGGAGGTGCCATTGTACCCCCACTTTACAGATGAGGAAAATGAGGCTCAGAGGGAGGTTAGGAATGAGCAAGGTCACACAGCTGGCCCACTAGTCCTCAGGTGTTTCAGTTTAGCGTTTAGGTCGGTTAACCCTTTTTTCAAATAAAACTGTAAATGCCTCTGACATGTGAAACTGAAAAGAGCAGGACTCAGTGCATGTGCCTTTTTTGGTTCAAACCTATGGATCTATGTATTCTTGAATCAGCCATTGAGAACAATACGCCTGTTGTCATTTTTTTAGAAATCTGAGTTTGGAAGTCACAGTTGATATTTGAATCTTATAGCAGCTTCAGCATCCATTAGACTGCTGTTTTTTACGAATGGGCAGTATCAAGAAAACTCTTATTCTCGCGGATAACTAGCCAGCAAGGTCACCATTTGTGAACAGTTCACTTGTACTAGCAGAATACTCTCTAATTTTTCTGAGTCATGGTAGACATGACATCTTGTTTTTAAGATGAATCAATTATCTCAAAGCCACTCACATAGCTAGTAGAGAAAAGGGTCAGGAGCCATTCAAAATGTACCACAGGCAATGAAATGCACATTAGAAAAAAGGTCACCAGTTGTTGCAAAACTGTATTACTCAGGAGTAAATAAAGAGAAACCTATGTAGGTATTTCGAGCAGAAAAGAATTTAGTATAGGGAACTGATGCTTATAAAATCACTGGGTAGGCCGGAGCAGTGGAAGCCAACAATGTCAAGGTCATAGCACAATAGCTGCCAAGGTCACTGCTCCCTAGGCCTTTGCTGCCCAACTGTCTTGTACCCGTGAAGCTGGGGACAAGGCTCTGGAACACAGAGCCTGAGCAGAACTTGCCTACCAGCTACTGGTGTCCCAGGGAGATGGTTCAGTCCCATGTGAGGCTTCCACATCTCACCTGAGGGAATCTCATTGGTGGAAACTGCATCTCATCCAGACCCTCTCTGCAAGGAAGTCCTGAGAAAGCAGCTTTTAGTCATTTAGCCTCCACAATAGAGGGATCCAAATGGATATCAAGGCCCAGCGGATAATATCAAGAAGCCCACTGTGGTGCTGGGCACATGCTCTAACATACAAGAGCAAAGACTTGCCTGAGATTTAATTAAGCAGGCAAGTAACAATGCTGTAGTATCTACCCATTGTGTAATCGTACATAAGCAGAAATTTGAGAAATTCAAGGCGAAAATAAGGTGCTTATCAATGACATACTAAAAGAAGATAAATGTACTGGGCTTTCTCAAGTATTTAGGCCCCTTGCTGTGGCCATTCCCTCTGCCAGGAAGAGCCCTCCCTAGACATCTGAGCTATCTGCTCACTCTCTCATCTGCTTTAAGTCTTTGCTTCTCAACGTGGCCCACCATGACCACCAGATTCAAAACCACAACCTGCCTCTCCCTCTTTCCTCTTGTTCTTTTTTCCATATATCTACCTTCTTACATACTATATAATGGACACATTTATTGTGATCATTTTTATTACCTTTCTCCCTTGTTAGAAGGAAAACTCCACGAGGACAGGGGTCTTTGTTCTCTCTGCTCACTTTTGCGCCCCAAGAGTGTAGAACAGTGCTTGGCATGTAGTAACTACTCAATAAATGTATGGTGAATTACTAAATGTATCCATGGAAAGGCAGTAGAAATTTGACCCTGAGGCTTACAGAAAAACAAGTTAACTGTGCATTATTTAAAAAGGCACCAGTGCTCTCCAATGTATTAATATCCTTTTATGACAAATTGAGGGATGTGTTGCTCTGCATGACAGTTTTTAAAGAGTTAAAAATACATGTTAGGAATAATATAGTTCTGGTTCCTGATGATAATCACAAACTAACAAGGTCAGCTGTCTCCCTCCCTCGCACCTTGCCCGGGGAATGCCACAGAAAACCATCTTGGTTAGTGGAGTGATGGCAGACAGAAGGAAGTGAGACTATGCCAAGGTTTTGTCTTGTTGGGAAGGAAAATATAAACACTGATAAGCTTTAGAAATTGACAGGGGAAATTAGATAAAAATGAGTCATTATAATTAGGGATAACCACCAAAAAGAAAATGAATAATTTTCAAGCTAGTAGAAAAAGAAGTATGGATTTCATAAAAGTCAGAAAAGGAAGGGTAAGAAAATGAAACCAGTAACTGAAAAAAAATATGCATCCCATGTTCACTGCAACATGATTCACAATAACCAAGATAGAGAAGCAACCTTAGTGTCCATTAACAGATGAATGGATAAAGAAAATGTATATCAATACAACAGAATATTGTTCAGCCATAAAAAAAAAGGAAATCTTGCCATTTGCAACAACATGGATGGACCCTGAGCATTATTTCATTATGCTAAGTGAAATAAGACAGACAGAGGAAGATAAATACCATATGATCTCACATGTGGAATCTAAAAACCAAAACAAGCAAACAAACAAACAAAAAAGTAAGGTCATAAATATAGAGCACAGAGTGGGGGTTGCTAGAGGCAGGAGACTGAGGGTGGGGGGGTCAGCAAAATGGGTGAAGTAGGCCAAAAGGTACAAACCATCCAGTTATAAATAAATCAGTCTGAGGGATGTAATGGTGATAAATGTTAATATTGTACTGCACATTTGAAAGTGGCTAAGAGAACAGATCTTCAAAGTTCTCATCATAAGAAAAAAAGTTTTGTAACTCTGTATGGTATGAAGACTTACGGTGGTGATCATTTCCCAATACATAAAGTATCAAATCATTATGTTGTACACCAGAACTAATATAATGTTATATGTCAATTATATCTCAATTTTTTTAAGTGGGGAGAGAGAGGGAAAGAAACAAAAATAAAATACAATGTACTGGTCAGGATTCCATTGTCAACAACAGAGTCCACCCAGATGGTTTAAAAGAAACCGTGGACTAAGGTGATCAGGTCAGTTGCAGACTCCATTCCAGGAATAACCCCTGAATCTCATTTTACAAAGAGATTTGGCCACCACTGCCACCACTGTCCAGTCAAGAACCTCGTTGCCCAAGTTGTGGTCAGGAAAGCTGCCAAGGCAGGAAGCAGCTGCCATTCCTGGTCAGCACCAAGAAGGTGGAACTGACCTGACACTAGGGCTCCACCGCAGCTGCCTCCAAAGGACTGTAACACACTCACCATGATGCAGCCAGAAGAGCCATGTGGCCACCTCCTCCCAGTGCTCAGGTCTACATTCCATTTCTGGTTGGTCTGCACCTCTCCAGCAGAAGCCAAGTGACATATGGAAACCTCTAGCTGCAAGAGAGTCTGGAAATGTCCTCTCTAGCCTTCGAGCCTCTATATTAGGAGTCCCGGTGGAAGGAGTTTGGAGGGTGCTAAAGAAGGTCAAGCTTCAGTATGTGCCACTCTCCACTCCCTAGTTCCTCAACGAACATTTCCACTCTACTTTCCACTCTTAAGCTTCAATAAAACAACCACATGTTACCACCTGTCCTAATTCAAATGTATCTTAATCACACAAGAACATTTTTATCTCTTTCTCAAAAAAAAAAATCCAGTAGGAACTGCATCAAGGTCCCACGCAGGGACCCTGGGTGATGTTCACCTCTTTCTAATCACAATCCCATCTTGATAGTCTGTAATCTGTGCACCAGGTTGTAAAGTTTACACCAAAAAACCACCCTATTCAAAATGGTAAAGGAAGAAAGAAAGACAATTAGCACCATCAGTACATACATGCTGACTTAGCAAGTATCTTGCCTGATGGTATAAGCCCTGGGCACGTTCACAACAGAAAGTTCTTGGGGTAAAAGGGTTTATACCTGGCTTTATTCTCTTGGTGGTAAGTCAAGCACTAGAATCATGTTGGCATCCAACAGTCTGCAGGTCCATAATCCACCTGCTCTCAGCCTCCACCCAGATCACTGGGTGGGGTTCTTTTATAGAGACTCAGTCCATAATAGCTTATTGCCTATGGGTGTGGAAGCATTAGCCCAGCAGTAGGCCAATTATATCATCAAGTAGTTTAGGGTCAGGTGAGGATCCTGGCCATAGGGACTTCCATTTTGCTCACAGCAAGGAAAGGAGAAATTAGAGGAGTGCTATAATTCTCATTTCTGCCACAGGTCATGAGGCATTAATCACATCCTTCCTGTACTATTGATTCCATTATAACTTTGCCTCCAGCAAGCACTTCATAATCAAAAGTTTTGACCCAATGTGATGATCCAAGCTTTTTCAGGAGGAAGCTAGCTCCTGGTTGTCCTGCTCATCCTGGGTTGCTGTCATCTTCCATTAACTTACCACCAATCACGGAATTAGGAGGCAGCCAGAGGATTTCATGGGATCCAGAGACACACTTCTCCTTTTCCCACTGTGCAGCGGCAACTGTATTTCCCCCTTGGTAACCAGAATCAATGACTCCAGCCAACACAGATCTACCCCTCCCCCTCTTTTTTTCCTGTTCACAGGGCAGAAGTCTGAAATGGCCAGATATTGGTCTTAATTTCCAAATCAGTGGGACCTCTGTGGGGTGCCCTGGTGGAAACATCCTTCCTGTGCATACTAAGGCTCCTAAAACTAGCAGAGCCCAACGTCTTGGGAAAGAAGAGCAAAAATGTTATAAGTTACTGTGGGGAAGTTGAGGTTCCTATGGCCAGGATCCTCACTGAACTTATACCACCTGATGATGTAACTGGCCTGTTGCTAGGCTACTGCTTCCACACCTTTAGGCAATAAGCTATTATTGCGCTATATAGAGAGCTCAGACCAGTGCTCTGGTGGAGGCAGAGACGTTAGTGCTCAACCTACCGCTGGGAGAACAAGCTGGGTAATAAACCCTTTCACCCCAAAGAACGTTTTGCTGCCAGTTTCTTTGGTCACACTGAATCTACAGTGAACTTGCCTGGGGCTGAAACCCATTGGTAAGACAGTTACCCAGCCCAATTCCCTGATCCACGAATTCTGGGAAAGAGAAACACTGCCTTGCTCTTGTTGCTGATTCAGAACATATGCCAGCTTTAGGCCAGCATTTCAGATTCACGCATGGTTGTCTGCTAGCTGACGCTAATCAAGTCCCAATAGGCCATGTCACCAACCCATAAAGCCAGATGATTCTGGTGATAAGAATATGTGGCAAGACCATTGAATCTTATGTTCACCTGCCAATTTCTTTTCTTTTGCTGAAAAATGAGGTCTCTCATCAAAAGCAATTCTATTTGGACTACCATGATTGTGAATAAGACATTGAATAAACCCACTAATGATATTGCTGGCAGAAGCATGGCAGGCAGAGAATGCAAACCCATAGCCAAAATAAATGTCTATTCCAGAGGGCAAATCTATGCTGCCTCCATAATGAGAGGAATCCAATGTAACCAACCTGCCACCAGATGGCAGGCTGGTCCTCTCTGGATCAGTTACCTTACTGAAGCCTCAAAGCCACCCCTGACAGTTGGACACTCAAGCTGCAATGGGAGACTTAAGCAGAGATTGCTAATAGTCACTCAGTAACCACTGCTTTCTTCTTCCTCAGTAAAATAACCCTGATTTTACTCAAGTCATCGATGCACTCCCTCCAAAAGAAAGCATTTCCCAGCTTCCTTTGCTACTAGGTAAGATCATCTAAGTCCTAGTCAATGAAAGGTAAGTGGAAATGCACTCTTTTTATTCTTCTACTGTTCTTCCTTCCTGCTGCTTGGAATGAGTTTGTGAAAGCTAAATCTCCAGTAGCCACCTGGATCATAAGATAAACCTAAAAATGGAAGCTACAAGCTTAGGAGGTAGAAACTGGGTCCCTGATGACTGGAATCCTAGACTAAAAGAGAGATGAAATTACATCTTATTTAAACCACTATTACTTGGAGTTTTCTATAATAGAAGTCAAACCTAATTCAACTGATACATATAGTAAATAAGATAGCAAGGAAAAATCCAATATGTAGCAATCATTATAAATGGACTGAAGTATCTGATCAGAAGACAGAGACTTTCAGAAGAGATTGTTTTTAAGCCAGTAATATATAATTTAAAACAGATTCACTTACAACAAAGGACTGAAAAATTAAAACTAAGGCAAGGTTTCTTCTTAGAGCCCATGGACCCCCAGTGAGTCATTGAATAGAATGCAGGAAATCTGTGAACTTTGGAGGGAAAAATATGCCATTATTTTCAGTAACCACTAACTAATGATATTCAATGATCCCAGCACCATTAATTGCATAGATTTAGCATTCCTGTTATTTATAAATGTGGATAACAGATCACAGAAATATTAATAGTACATGTGATTTTGTCAGCAATATAAAGCATAAATATTTTCCTATCAGTTTATCACAGTATCCCAAAGTATCTTTTACTCCTGTCACTCCTTCAAAATCACAGTAGTTATCAGGGCTACTGTTAGATCTTATTATTTGGTACAGTAATTTAAAAGTACATGTAATACAATATTACAAATACTATAAGTATTGTGATAACTCAATACAATAGGTTTGCTTTATAATTCTTTGCTTTTAAAAACATTTTTTGAAAAGGGTTTCATAGGCCTCCCTAAGCTGCCAAAGGAATCTATGGCACAATAAAGTTTAAGAACTCCTAAAATAAAGGGAGTCCCAGGTTATTAACATTAATATAAGAAAAAAAAGGAGTAAGTTTTTTCTTAATCAGAAGAAACAAAAAGGGACATTATACATAAAAAAATAAGTAATAAATCCAAAGGAGATAATGGTCATATTCAGCTAACATACAGTTTCAAAATATATAAAACAATGACTGATAGGAAAACATGGGAGGGGAAAAATATGTATATATATTTATATACACTATATACATATAATGAAAATATACATGTATATTATCAACCCTGTGCTAAGTCACATACAAAGACTGACTTATCAGAAATTTCACAGATAATAATAGAATACCATATACAGCTTTATGTCAACAATTTTGAAAATTTAGATGAAATGGACAAAAACAAAACAAAACCACACAACTAGTTCATTAAAAATGCCTCAGGGATCAATAGAAAATACAAATAGCCCTACAATATTTAAAGAAATTAAATTGATAGTTTAATTATTTTCTTAAAAGAAAGGACAAAACACAAGGTTCACAATGATTTTACAGGAAAATCCTTCCAAAATGTCAAGGAATAGATTATTCCAAACTTATATATGAGCTCCTACAGAGACTAGATAAGAGTTTTCAGAGGATATTGAAAAACTGATTCTAAAATTTGCATAGAAGAGCAAAGGCCCGTACAGGGGCGAAAAAGCTGAGGATATTTGACCCCTAGAAATCAATGCTTATTACAAAGTTACACTAATAAAAACAGGTGTGGTATGGATATAGGAATGAAAAAAATTCACCAATAGGACATGATAGAGAGTCCAAAACCATTCCCACTGATATATAAATTTGAAATTTGCCATAGCTGGCAATGTGGATCTCTGGGGAAAGGAAGGACTATGCATTTAGTGGTGTTGGGATCATTGAATATCAATTACAGAAAAAAATTAAATTGGACCCCTACCTTACACCAGAAAAAATAAAAATTAATTCCAGATGAATGAAAAACTTAAAACTGAAAAGTAAACTTTAAAGCTTTTCAGAAAACATTCTCATATGAATCCTCTTATGGATACATGGGAGAAAATCCTCTTTTACCTAGAGCTGGGCTCCCAGAATCTGAAGATAAGAGCATACCTAATTTCACTAAGTGCGGCCAGACACTCTCTAGCAGGCTGTAGTTTGAAACCCCAGCAGCAGCACATGAAAGTTCCAGTTTCCCCTCGCCTTTGCCAACACTTAACATCATCCTACTTTTTTTCTTCTTTCTGCCACTCTGATGGGCATAACGTGGCATCTAATTGTTTTTGTTTCATTTCTTTGACTACGAGGAGGTTGAGTAAATACTTCTTGGCCATTTGCAATTCCCCTTCTGTAAACTGCCTGTTTGTATCCCTTGTCTAACTCTCTATAGGTTTTTCCTTCTTTTTATTGTTGATTTGCCATGAGTTCCTTACAAAGACACCATACTATTTCTTTTTGATTGTACTAGCCACTGAAAAGATATATTTTTTAAGGTTTTCAACCTTCCTATAGTCTATGAAGTCCTTCACTGAATAAAACTCCTTAATTTTTATGTGGCCAAATTAGAAGATCTGAAAATTTGTACAGAAGTTCTTTTCCATCCCCATTTCTTCTATAAAAATACCTGTTTGAGTCTTTAGTCCACTATTCTACCGGGATGTACATGGGTCTGAGCACCCAGTTCCAAAGCTGGGGTTGGGGGCTCCCCATACAACCACAAAAAGCAATTCCCAATACAAGCTGGGAGTCCAATTTTACTCAGTTCTGGCACTATCTACCCAGAGACAGTATCAGATTCCACAGGTTAAGGGTTCGGTCCTACAAGACTGCCTCCCACAGCCCCCGGGTCAGATGCCAGTTGCAAGCCCAAGCTGTCACCTGTGTTTCTGACCAATTTGAAGTTCCCACAACCCCCTCCTTAGGTTCGATTAATTTGCTAGAGCAGCTCATATAACTCAGAGAAACATTTTTCTTCCTAGATCACTGGTTTATTATACAAGGATATAGCTCAAGAACAGCCTGACAAAACAGATGCATAGGGCAAGGTACAGGTCCTTCTCTAGGTGAGTCACTGTCCTAGCATCTCCATGCATTCACCAACCCAGAAGCACTCCAAACACCCTCCTTTTGGGTTTTTATGGAGGCTTCATTATGTAGACATGACTGATTAAATCATTGGCCATTGGTGATCGATTCCACCAGCCCTTCAATATCACCCTCCCCCGGAGGCCAAAGGGTAGGACTGAAAGTTCCAACCCTCTAATCACATGGTTGGGCTCCCTGGCAACCAATCCCCATCCTTAGATGGGGCCCAAGCAGTCACCTCGTTAACATAACAAAAGACACCCTTCATCACCAGGAAATTCCAAGTGTTTTAGGATCTCTGTGCCAAGAACAGAGTTGAAGACCAAATATATAATTCTTATTATAAATCACAATATCACAGAATGCTTGTCTTTCTGTTACCAATTTTAGGAACTTTGATATATTTTGAATCCTAATCCCTCTAAGGGGTGTTAACTCCCCTACATTTCTGGCCAACCGTATGCATGGGCTGAGCAAACTCCCATGCCCAGGGTATGCTCAAAGTAGGAAGCCATGGGTATGTTCACTAAAGCTGAGAATGACATCTGAGGCAGCTAAGGGGATATAAGGAAGGCACTTCCTATACCAACTGTATTATTTCCTAGGGATGCTGTAACAAAGTGTAGCAACCTGGGTAGCTTGAACAAGTTTATTCTCTCCCAGGTCTAGAGGCTAGAAGTCTAAAATCAATGTGTCAGCATGGTTGTCTCCTTTTGAGAGCTATAAGGGAGACTGTTCCCTGTGTCTCTCCTACCTTCTGGTGATGGCCAGCAGTCCTTGGCATTCATTGCCTTGTAGAAGCATGGTTCCAAGTCTTCCTCCATCCATTCATATTCTCCCTGTGTCTCTGTGTCTTTATATGACCATCTTTTTTTTTTTAGGTCATCTTACACTTCATATAATTGATCTCTTGGATGGCAATTATAAAATAAATATATTTGAAATTATTAAAGCTGTTAAAGGAAGAGCTAGGAAACAAAAAAATTATATATTTATATATATATATATTTTTTTTTTTAATTAAGGTATCATTGATAGACACTCTTATGAAGGTTTCACATGATCAATGTTGTGGTCACTACATTCACCCATATTATCAGGTCCCCCCCACACCCATTGCAGTCACTGTCCATCAGCGTAGTAAGATGCCACACAGGCACTACTCATCTTCACGGTGCTGTAATGTCTTCTTCCCATGACCCACACACACACCATGTGTGCCAATCATAATGCCCTTCAATCCTCTTCTCCCTCCCTCCCCCACACATCCTCCTCCATCCCTCCCCTTTGGTAACCATTAGTCCCTTCTTGGAGTCTGTGTGTCTGCTGCTGTTTTGTTCCTTCAGTTTTGCTTTGTTGTTATACTTCACAAATGAGGGAAATCATTTGGTACATGTCTTTCTCCACCTGGCTATATGACCACCTTCTTATATGGATACCAGTCACATTGGATCAGGGGCCTACTCCAGTAACGTCCCTCTCTTAACTAATTACATCTCCAATGACTCTGTTTCCAAATAAGGTCACATTCCAAGGTACTAGAGGCTGGACTTCAAATTATCTTTTTCTACGGGGACGCAACTCAACCCATAACACCTACTTTGTCCACTATGAACATCCACCCATCATTTAAGACTTCTCTTGGCCTCCTTTCACCTGGGACACTTTCTCCAACCCACCTACCCAGCACTCCCTCCAGACAGTTTTCAGTATTGCCACGGGACCCAGTACCTAATCAGGTGTTAGGGTATTTTATACCCATCTATTGACTTGTCTGTTTCCTTCACTAGAGTGTGAGATCCTCAAAGGCTTACCAAGTCCCATTCACCTTTGATTGCCTAGTGCCCCACACAGGCCCAGCACACAGTACTCATTATCACATGAGCTAACACTTTTTGAGCGCTTACCATGTACCAGTCACTATGCCAAGAGCTTTACATATATTCGCTTGATTTTTACAATAGTCCTAGGAAGTAGTATGATAAGTCTAGGTAACAGAAGGTTGACAGAAACAAAACTCAAACAAGTTTAAACAGTAAGTGATTTATTAGCTCAATTAAAAGAAAGTCTAGAAGGATGCCTTCAGGCATGGCTGGATCCAGATGTTCAGAGAGAAATCAGGGTTCTTTCCCTCCATCTCAGCAGCATTGCTTCTTTCTACCTGGCTTCACTTGGCAAGCAGGCTCTCTCTACCCAGAGGGAAAACTAGGTATCAGAAATAGTCACATCCTCTTTGCTTAGTAACTGCAGAGGGAAAAACCAGCATCCCCACTGAGTCAGCAGGAAAGTGACGTCTCTGACTGGCCGTCCTGTGTCAATTGCTTATACCTACCAGGGAGTAGAAGTACAGTGACTGGCAGCTCACCAGGGTGAGGGTCTCCCCTAAAGGAACCAAAATAAAAGAAATGGGAAACCTTTCTGAGCAGAATACAACTCTGGACACTGTGATCCACCATAGGTAGATGGTAGTGCTGTCCCACTGCATGGGGGAGGAAGGAAGCTGACTTGCCTAAGTGCATGGCTGGTAATAAGAGGCAGAAAGAAGATTCAAACTGATTAGTGTGATGCCAAGGGCTGCCCATTCTACCAGCTTCCTAGGTGTTCTGGGATGAACGAGAGTCCACAATGCAGATACAGGCAAACAAACTCGGTGTGAGATCCACTTCTGATCACTGTGAGCTCAGGTGTCCTCATCAGTAAACCATGGGCTATAATATTGCCAGTATCTACCTTGTGCTGAGGATTACATTGAAAAATTCAAATTATGCATTTAGCACAGGGCCTGGCACATGGAAAGAGCTAAAGAAGAGTTAGCTGTTATTATGAGTAACTATGGATTGAATGAATAAGTGAGTGAGCTCTGGGTGGGTCTTCTCAGAGAGGAAAGGCCTTTGGGCCCCTGACAGTCTCCACCACTCCTCAAAAACACTTTCTTTAGATAGTCCTATTCTTTGAGCTGGGCAATTAACTTTTCTTAATTTTATGTAGAGTGGAGGTTAAAGCATGTTTGGAATATGTTCTTAATATTATGAACCTATAACTTGGCTCTACACTTGTTCCAGGCCCACTCTCCCCTTCCATTCAGACAGCTACCCTGAGCTCCTTCTATAGGGAATTCTAGAACTACTCTTGTCTCCCAAGCTCCATACAGCTGGGTTTGCAATGGGTGCTGTTCCCATTTATGACCATGTGCAGGTAAATAGCTATGAAGGTGCCAAAGGCCATGATTTGCCGGCAGATCATCCAGGTTCTCCTGGCCCTATGGAGCCAACGAGTCCAGCCCCAGGCCCAGGCAGGGCCGGGCTTAGCTGGGGTGTGTCAAAACAGGGCAGAGGACAGGAATAGGACTCCTTATTGAGGCCTCTGACAGGCCTGGCAGGCCAGCAGGCCTAGAACCCTTTTCCCAGCTGTAATTATACTTGGCCCCAAAAGCTTTAGAATTATTCCCATGTTGAGCGGGCACACATGATCCCAGGACACCCTTTGCTTTCTTTTTCCTGGCACCTTTAGGGTACCTGGACGGTGCAGGACAGAGGGGGCAGGCAAGCACTCCTCTAGATCCAGCAAACTGCTCTAGATGCCAAAGGTGCAGATCCAGGAGGAAATGCAACAGCGGGCACCAGCTGCTTCTCTGAGGGCTGGTATGTGGAAAGGGCGTGGGGGAATCTGAAGGGCGGAAGGATCGGGGGAGGGGAGGAGGAAATGAGTCCAACTTTGCCCAACTCTACAGCAGCCCAGCTGGGCGTGCACGTGTCTCTCTGTGGCCCGGAACTCAGAGGAGCAAGGCTGCAGGACACAGATGCTGGGCGACAAAGCCCACAGAGGTCAACATGCAGGGCATGGAAGTGCTGCTTCATTTTCTTTTTTTTTCTATTTTTTCTTTTTTTTTAATATAATTTATTTTATTATCATTAATCTACAATTACATGTGCAATATTACGGTTATTAAACTACCCCTTCATCAGGTCCCCCCCACCAACCCCATTACAGTCACTGTCCATCAGCGTAGTGAGATGCTATAGAATCACTACTTGTCTTCTCTGAGTTGTACAGCCCTCCCCATGCACCCCCAACAGCTGCTTCATTTTCTCCCCCTTCCTCAACCTTCTCCCATCCCTTACCCCAGCCCTCAGAGAAGACGCTGATTCCCTCCTGCTTGCAGGAAGTCTGGGGACATTTGAATGCCTCTGGACACTCTTCTGGAGTTCTAACCTTCCTAAGTGATCTTGGCCTAGTCACTTAATGGCAATAACCCATTTTGCATGGAGTCACAAAGGGTGCTCGTGCATGATGTCACAGGATCCTCCAACGGTGCTCACTGTATACAATGAGTAGCTCATTCAATCCTCTGCAAGATACTGCTAGTGCCCCATTGTACAGATGATGGAACTGAGGCTTAGAGAGGTGGCACTGACTTTCCACAGCCGCGTAGCTAAAAATGGCAGAACTGGAATTCAAACTAATGTCTACTGAAGTCGGGAGGTAGAACAAAGCTTATCACTATCCTCACTGTAGAGATGAGGACTGGATCAGACAGGTCAAGGAAACTGCCAACGGTTGTACATGTGGAAAGTGGTGGAGCCAAGATGCACAACCCATTTCTTTTACCACCAACCCAATGTCTATTTTGCCAATAAAAAAAATGAGGAGGCCTGAGTATGATCTCAAAGGTTCCCTCCAGCTCAGGTACTTTTTACTTTGGGTTGAGACAGGGAGAAATTGGAAGGAGAATGGGTGAAAATAAAGAAGCTGCTTAGTTTTGTTGCTGTATCTCACACTCCCTGACTCAGGAAGCCCATGTGGCTGCCCCAGCTCTGCCCTTTCAGCCTCATCTCATCCCTCAGTGAAGGAGAAAGTCATTCAATAAGCTGAGGGTTTTCAACCATGGGAGCTTGGACTTCCTCGACCTCCCACTGACTCACCCAGCAACCTCTTCCCTGAGGAGTGTGTACCCGCAGTCACCCCAACACGGCAGCACCATCCCCAGTCCCCCTCATTCATCTGTGTGACAGCAGTGGGTGCGGTTCCCAAGGAAGAGTGTGAAGCACCTGCGGACTCAGTCGCATCCTCCCACCTTGGGACACTCACCGCACCCGCCCACCCCAAACCGCGGGGGCTCCACTCCCTGCCGGCCCCGCCCAGCAGCCCAGCAGGAGCGCACCTGAGAGCCTCCCGGAGGGACACTCCCCCAGGGAGGAGCTGCCGGCATGGCGGGCCCAGCCCAGGCTGGCCGCCAGCTCGCAGTTCTGCTCCTCTGCCCACCCCGGGACCAACATGGCCCAGGAGCGTCCTGCCTGCGCCCTGGAGCCCGAGCACGTCCAGCAGCTGCTGGTCTCCTGCCAGGAGGCCAAGAAGTCCGCCTACTGCCCCTACAGTCGCTTCCCGGTGGGGGCCGCCCTACTCACCTGGGACGGGAGTATCTTCTCAGGTAAGCGCGGGTGCCTCGGGTCCCCTCTAAGACGGCCTGGTTGGGCGGTTCAGAAGACAGGCTGGAAGGGCAGGAAGCGCCGCTTTGGGGAGGGGAGTCTGTCGCTCTTCGCTGGGCCTCCCCTGCACCGCTGCCGCTCCTCCCTGCTCTGCCTGTGGTCCCAGACTGTGGGGACGAAGGTCTGCCCAGATCCACTGGTTTTCAGTTACTGGAGGACTGGGAAGCGGGTGCGATGGGGAAGGACGTTGGGAGGAGAGACCGTAAACCCGGAGCTGGAGCAGTCTCGGTGTGCTGGGAGGGAGAGGGTTAGCATTTCCTGAGCCCTCTCTGCGGTCTGGCACCCTGCTACGGCTTCGTATCAGCAAGCCCTACCCTCCCACGCATTGAGCTAAGTATTATGCCCATTCTTCAGTGAAGAAAACTGAGGCCCAGGGCAGTGACAGGACTTGCTCAAGATCTCACGGGGCCCTGGTGGTGGGGTTCCCAAAACCCTTTCTTTCTGTCATTTACCTTCCTGGGGGAGAAAGCAAGGAATTCAGGTCTGGAGACTTTGTAGTGAGACACGGGCCTTGCAGAGGGTCTTGGAAGAAAGAAGCGGGTTGGGTGGCCGGCAGTGAGTGCCAGCCTGGGGAGGTGTGGACAGGAATCTGAATGGGCAGGAATCGTCCTTCCTCTCCTTTTCTGTGGCTTGTTGCTTTTATAGCAAAGCTCACTCGAGCAGAAATGCAAATTTGTGTTTGCTTGGCTAAGGGGCGTTCCCATTCCGGGAGAGGCCTGCTCCCCCCACCCCCAGCCCCCTGCGGGGAGATGAGAACTGGCACAGTGGGACAGACAGAAATGCCCAGCCAGGCTGCCCAGACTTCCCCTTCCCCTTGGCTGCAGCAGCTATTTAAAGGAACAGAAGCTCACATGCTGACAATTGGTGACACCCACCTCCCACCCCCCTAAACCCACCCCCACCCCTGTCCTGGCAGCCCTGGGCCAGGTGCGAGCCACTCACCCCACCACCGCTCATCTGTGAGTCTGGCGGCTGGCACCTCCCCTTCTCTATTGCCCTCTCTGGGCACCTCTTGATGTTCATGGTGCCTCTTGTCTTTTGAGGTTGTCAGGTTTCACAAGTCACCTGGGTCTTACACCTCTTTGAACAGAAGTAACCTCAGTGAGTGCTCGTCTGTGAAAAGAATGTGGCTGATGTCCTCCTCTCTCCATGCAACCCTGCAAGGCAGCTATGGTATTGCCGCTCTAAAGAGAAGAAAACTGAGGCTCAGAGAGGTTAAACACCTGAGATTACGGAGCTGGGATTCAAACTCAGGGTTCCTAATTCTGGAGTCCACTGCTCTACAGGACTAAAGAATCTCTGAGCGTCATGTAGAAGTTAGGCCTGGCCTGGCAGCTCAGATGAGTATTTCACATTAACCACCACTGCAGGAAACATTGCAGGCCACACTGCTCCACGGCTCTAGGGTCTTCAACATGGAATCAGCCATTGATTCTTTCCATTTCTTCCACATCCCCTCTAGAGATGGTGTACAGAGAGAGGCCCTCCCCATCTTTGCATTGATAAATTCATTCAACAAATATTTGCTGATCACCAATGACAGGCTACCTAATGTGCCTGGTGCTGGGAATATCGCAGTGAGCACAAGCGACATAGTCCCTGATAGCATGGAGAGCCACTCCTCTTGCACAGGGCATGACTCAAAGTGGGAGCCTCAGACAAAGATCCTAAGAGTGAATGAATGAGGTGAGCATGGGTGTGGCCTATTTAAATTACAGGGAAGGGCCTCTGGGGTGGGTGAAGGCTCTGGGCTTAGAGGCTCCTGGGTTTGAATCCTGATGCTGCTGTTTATTAGCTGAGTGGACCTGGGCAATACCTCTCTGAGTCTTATCTCACACCTTTGTAAACGGAGGGTCATAACACCCATCTGTCAGGATGGCTGTGAACAGAGCTGGTTTGCCTGGCCCAGCGTGGGATCAGGGTCTTCCCTGATGGTTGGTCTGTGCTACATCTGTCATGGAGTATGTTCAACCTCAGTCCCAGTAGGGAGGCTTTAAATGAACTCATGCCTATAAAGTGATTAGCACAGTTTCTGGACCACAAGAAGAATGTCACAAGCGGTGGCTGCTTCTACTGCTAATACTATTAATGGTATTGTTTGTATTATTTGTACTATTTAGAGGCAGAGCATGGATGACTTTTGAAGGCCAAGCAGGGATTTGATAACACTGAGAGTTGAAGTACAGAACTAAGGAATGTTAAGAAGAATAACATGAAAGTGGTGTTTGAGGACGATTAGTCTGGCACTCAAGGAGGGCTGGGACAGAGGAAAGAGTGTCAGGGGGGTGATACCTGTCTTCTTGGCTGACCTATCCACAGTGCCAGCCCACTACCTGGCCTAAAAATAGGTCCTCAGTTAAAGCTGTTGAACACCTGAATGAATGACCTGGAACAGGACAGAGGCAGGTAGAACGGAGAGGAAGGAAAGATCTGAGAGATACTGTGTGGGACAAATGGACCAGGACTGAGATGGGCAGTGGTAGAATGGAGGGAAGGAATATGGTTCTGGGATTTCTAGCCAGACAGACCAGGGGAATGCTGAGGTACCCAGGAAGCTGAAGACGATGCTGGATTGTGCTGGGGATATGATGGACAGGGAGCAACAGCAATATTAATAGCTCTGGTGGACTGAGCATTCACTAAGCACTTGCCATGGAAGGTCTCTTGTCATCTCACAGCCTCCACATTGAGGGGAGACAATGAGTGTCGTATGCATTACTCAGTACTTTCAGTTGTAAATGACAGAAACCACCCAGAACCATAATGCGCAAAGGTAGCTCTTGTCTCAGAGACAGATGAACCCAGGAATTTAAATGTCCCCATGCCCTTCTTTATCCTTCTGGGTGCTGATTTCTTTCTTTTATCCTGTAGGCAGGCTTTCTCCAGGCATCAGGGAACAGGAGTGCGAGCAGCCTCTGGTTTACATTCTCACAACCTCCAAAAGCAGAGAGGAAAGAACTCTTCCCCACTAGCCCAAGATGGAAAAATCTCAGGGAAGGGCTCTGATTGGTCCACCTCCAATCACATGTCGTCATGACAGGGCAGTGTGATTAGGCCAGTTGATTCACACACATATCCCTTCTGGTGGAGTGGGGAGAATGCATGGGTCTGCTGCCATAAGAAGGGGTGTGGCAGTGCAAAGCAAAGCAAACCAAAAGCCAAATGCATTTAGTAAGTGAGATAACTGAGGCTCCATTTTATCTGATTCCAAATGCCATGCTCTTTCTGCTGCTCCTGGCTGCAAGGTAGATATGCAGAACAACAGGGTGAGCTGGGCTGGGGAAAGGGGGACAAATGGAGGGCATTTTCTAGAATCCCTGGATCTCCTTATTTAGATGGAGGGGAGGGGAGGTGACAGTAGAGCAGGGCTTGGAGAGGAGAGAAACGAATAGCCAAAGGAAACCTGATAGGGCCTCAGGGGGTGAATTAGAGATGATTAGGAGAGGGCATAGCTGAATGTAGACACTGTGAGTTTATAGCTTACGGCAGGACAGGTCTGCCCAGTTCTGTAACTTTCTCCAGCTGCACCTAAGACCAGCCTCCACGGGGTCTCCATCCTCAGACATGGCTGGTATCGTTCCAATTCAAAAGCAAGTCTGACAGCCTTGCTGTCACACTCTCGTAACCATGATCATTTTCCCTCTATTACACCAGCCCTGTGATCCTTGAAGATGAGCCCCCAGGTAATTAATAACCACAACAATTATCCTCTGTGACTGCTGTGGGGAGAGCCTTGGAGAGAGGAGGGGCCCACTGGGGAAGAAAGAGCTGCTGAGGGAAAGACACAATGAAAAGATGTAAGATGGGACAGAAGGGAGATTGGGCAGGGGAGTGGCGTCAGCCCCAGGGCCTCCCGCGAGGGGCCCTCAGCAGGTGTAACCCCTGCTGGCTGCGCCCAAGGGATGGGGAGTTTCTCTTCAGCTCGTGTCCTTGGGACAATGGTCCATCTCTCCCTTTCTTCCTCTTTCTAGAGGGTCTTCCCCACTGCCATTTAGGGAAAAAGCCACTTTACTGGATCAGTTGTAATGAATTCTGGGAGGAACAAACACATTTTTTTTAAGACACTTAAGAATTGACGTTCTGGTTAATTGTCCAACCCAGCTTGCCTTGGCTTAACCTTCCATCCGTCTTCCCCCAGACCAGTCCCTGCCCTCCTGATCCCTACCTGGCTCCCCCTTCCACAACCACGCTGGTGCTTTATACTGCCCCCTCTCCACAGGGCTGACCTATTGCAGGCCCCCAGCCCCACCCCCGGCACTTCCAGGAGAGTCAAAGCAGGCTTCCCTAACTGAAGCCGGATAGGGAAGAGCAAGAGGGACTCCATTTTAAACTGAACCTCCGTCTTAAAGGTTAAAAGGTAAAAGATTAAAGGTTAAAAGGTAAAATTCCTAGAATGTCTTTAAACACAAAGAATTTCCATTAAACAGCCGTATGACTAACAATCAATCCATCATATCTTAAGCCAGAATAAACACTCCCAAGAATTAGTAACCAGTCCCTGTTTTCACTAAAATCATTACCCTGAGGGAAGAAGAAGAATTTTAAAAACTCTTCTGTGTTAGGCTTGTCCTCTAGAAACACCACAAAGGAGGCCCTGACCATATTTTGGAAAAACCAGTGAATCACCATCTGCTGACCTTGGAGAGGCACTGCCAAAACACAAACGACATGGTAACATCAGGACATGATTCTCAGTGTCATTCCTCCCAAAACGCCTCACCCTCTGAAACAGCTTTCATAAGTCCTATGCACCACCCCTTCAAAGAGCTTGGCATTCCTCTTTCTGTCAGCTTCCCCGTGTACAAGCTCTCACTCCACCTGCTTTCTTTCTTTTGAGTTCAGTGTTCATTTCTGCAACACTGAAACTCAAGAACCTGGGCTTTGGGGGCCTGCTAACATAACCAGCTACCTGTCCTTACAGCCTTGCTCTCCCATCACAGCCCAGCCCCCACTGTCCCCTACCCAGATTGTTCCATTGCTCTGCTCCACTGTGGCTCATCGCAAAGATGAGCTTCCCTAAAAACCCTCAAGGCTAGAACCGAGTTGGAATATAATTCATACATGAAAGAGTGTGTTGCATTCGTAGTAAGCTGGGAGGCAGGAACAGGGAAAGAATCTAGTATGTCTTCAGGCACATGGACAGGATATTTCTCTAGTATGGTGAGTCCTAAATGTGGTCCCAGATCCTTCTGGGAACTTAGAAATGCAAATTCCTAGGCTCCAACCGAGGCCTACTGAAGCAGAAATTCCAGGACCAGGGCCCAGCAATCTGTCTGAGAAGCTGTCTAGAAGATGCTGGTGCCCACTTGCTTGAGGGTGAGAACCTCTGCTCCAGTCTTAATAAGATCCCTCAGAAGAGAAGCTGGGCACACTGCTCTCCAGCATCGCTCTTTTCTCTGGGTGACAAGACCCAACTCACCTTTATGTGACCTTTTTCCTCCTTATGTCTTGACAGCATCTGACCCCAGCCCTGCCTTAAGTACCAAACCAACCCAAAATATGTCCTCACTGAAAATACCATAGAGAAAGACAGTCCTTTGTATCTGACAGGCCAGGATAGGAGTCCTCGCTCCCTGCCACCAGCCTCAGCCTTTATCTTCTATAAAATGGGATGATTATCAGAGTAGCTGCCTTACAGAGTTGTTAAAAGGATTAAAGACATAATGCAGATACACTGTTCCTTGGAGTGCCTGGCAGGTAAATGAAAAGCAATAAAAGAAAGCAATTAGTAGTAAGAGCTCCATCATCATAGTATTTATTATTTGGTCTTATCTCATAATTATGGATTCCTGACGGGGCACCATCCTGGCCTGTCTCTCATGGGTGTTTCAGAGTCAGTGAAGGCAACACCGAGAATGGAGTTGGTTTGCCTGGATAGATGATGGTCTATTTTCTGGGCTTAGGGAAGCAAAACAAAATTGTCTAGCCTTTCATGATTGCAGTCCCTGGCTAAAGGCTTCTTTCCTCCTTTTTTCTTTTTTTTGAAGCAAGTCTGGGAAATCACACTTGAACTTGCTAGAGGCCCCAAAAGAAGTTATTCCTTTGCATCTTGAGATCTAGCACCGACATAGTAAATGCCAAGTGGCTGTCATTTGATAATAAGGAACTGAGAGCCTCACCGGCCTCACAATCCAGGCCTGGGCGTGGTGTTAACACAAAGTCTCCAACCTCAAGAATTTTACACTAGAATGGGGGAATTAGATAATAGAGACATTTATTGCAGGAAAATGCTAAGTGCTATGAAGAAAATTAAAACAAGATAAATGGATTGAGAGAGCTGGAGGCAATGGGAGGAGGAAACAATTTTAGATAGGGTGACCATGGAAGGCTTTTCTAAGGAGGTGACATATGAGCAGAGACCAAAGTAAGGTGAGCCATTGCATATAGGGGGAAAAGAGTCCCAGGCAGTTGGAAACAGCCAGTGCAAAAGCCCTGTGGCAGGAGAGTACTTGGCATCCTTGGGGAACAGCTAAAAAGCCAATGAGCCTGGAGAGCAAAGATGAGGTCCAAGGTTATGTAGAACCTTGTAACCATGGAAAGGATTTCAAAGTGCTTGAAGGACAAAGATGGGGTCACCATCACACCTTGTCTAGAAGAAACAGAAGCTCAGTCACACATGCCCATCCCTATCAAAGCCTTGATTTTCATGCACTTAATAACAGCAGTTAGCAGCTCCTGAACACTTATTTCTCTGTGTCAGGCTTTGTGCTAATTGCTTTACATGCATGATTTTAACTTATTCTTACCAGAGGCCTACAAGGAAGGTGTTGTCATTTTCATTTTACAGATGAGGACACAGCCTCCAGGAGGTTCAGTTCCTCTCCCAAATTCTCAGAGCCAGTAAGGCTGGGGGTCCCCAGTCAGAATGGAGCACAGGGGCTCTTCCTACAAAGCACTGTTTGAGCAGTGGAATATATGGGTGTGCACCCCTCTGAAACAATCTCTCTCTTTCCTTAATTGGCCCACTGAAATTTTTACACATAGTAAAGGAAGATTTATCTGTATAAGGCTATTCTGAATTTCAAATGCAGGCACAGGAAGTCATCCTGAGACACTGGGTCTTCTGCAATCCGACAATTTGCTTTAACAGCACATCAGCAAAACCCAAGATGAAACCTAAGATTTATGTGAATCATGTTAAATAGGGAAAGTGTCGTCCCTAAGTCAGGGATGAGGCAGAGATGGAAGGGCTGCCAGACAGGGAATGGAGTGGGGAGCAAGGCCAGCAGGGATCTGAATCTGAGAGAGGCAGAAGTCATGCAAAGTGAGATCAAAGGTCAACAAAGGTGGGCAGTATGAGCAGGCAAGAGCATGTGTAAAGGAAGTTATTTCAGGTGAGCACCAGGAACTTGGCTGGGGAGAGTAGGTGGGGAGCAAGAGAGACATACAGATGTATTCATTTAACTTTCATTGGCCTGGCAGACCTTCCCTGCAGATCTCTTTCTGGTGTGAAGGTGAGTGTGGTCATTGTGCATGGAATGGCTGTGTGGTGTTAGGTGGGGACAGATTTGGAATTCTAATTTCGAGAAAAAGGGCAGCTGTGTATACCGGGCACCAAAGGAAGACTACAGAGAATATCTATTGTTCTGACAATTTATCACCTCTTCCTCTTTTTTTTCTGGGAAATGAGCCCCACCTCATTTTTTAGCAAGTAGTCCAAATGGGAGCTGTCATCTTTTCTCACACGACCTTTTTATTGGTCTAAGGATGGACACCTGGCCCACAGTGGGCCAATCAGAGTTGAGTACCTGATCCACAATGGGCCAATCAGCATTGGCCATCTGACCAGGGGCAGGCTGTCTTGTAGCATCCATTCCTCTGCATTGGTTGGACGTGAACACTTGTGATGGT
Organism: Smutsia gigantea; assembly: GCA_032199065.1. Classification (NCBI taxonomy): domain Eukaryota; kingdom Metazoa; phylum Chordata; class Mammalia; order Pholidota; family Manidae; genus Smutsia; species Smutsia gigantea. The sequence goes on from JAVSCE010003597.1 coordinate 186,100, forward strand.
TAGAACCATTGATAATGGTTAATGGGTTAAATGATTAATATAACCCCTCCGAACACGTGGATGTAAATAATGAAGGGACAGATAATTCTGTGAGGAAAATATATGAGGAGACAATGACCAATTTCCAAATTTGGTGAATACAGGAGGAACAAAATACTTCCTAATCACAATGAAGACTCAGACTTAGTAAAAGGGAATATAATAGGTAAGGAACGGTCTAAATTGATCAGACAAATATAAATACAGTGACTCAAACAAGATGGCTGCGTACTTCTCTCCTCTAAAGACCAGGGGTAGGCTGGGTATGGACTGTTCTGCTCTGCTCTGCTCCACAAGGTTGTTCAGGAGATCAGATTCCTTCTGTCTTGATGTCCTGCCATCCCTAGAGTGATGTCCTCCTGTTCAAAACTATTCGGAACATCATCACGTCCATGTTTCAGCTCCTGGGAAAGGGAAAGATGAACTGGAGAGCAAGCAATGTTCCCATAAACATAAAAATCTAGAAGTTGCACCACCACTTCTGCTCAAATTCCACTGCCTAAAACTACAGGACTGCATGAAGCTTCTGGAAGGCTGGGACACGTAATCTCTAGCTGGGTAGCCTTGTGCCTGGGTAAACTCCAGTGGAATCTATTAGGAGAGTGAACACTGGGAACAGCTGGTCTGCCATAGAACCCTCTGTGGCCTGGAAGTACCTGTATACATCCTTCTTCCCACGCATAGAACCCACTTACTTCCTCCCTAAGGGAGGCAGCCCAAAGCCCCACCCTGTCACTGCAGTCAGCTCCAACAGCCAGATCTCGAGGTGGCACACAGTCTCCTTCTTCAGGTCCAGATGCGGCCCTGCTAGTCCAGTGGCCCAAAAACTAAAAAGCAGTCATCTGTCCCCCACTTCACACCCACTCCCACAATATACAAAGTGGAGTAGGAATGAGTAATAGCCATCAAATCTCCCATTAGGAAAAGAGAAACCCAGGGACATAGCCAGTCCACACAGTTATCAAACCTGCTGAGCAAGAAGTGTGACGATTCTGTGCCCTGGCATTCACAACACCTCCCCTTTCTGTTCTGGGGTAACCACCTTGTCCACTGTCCGCTGGACCCCCTGGCTTGCCCTGTGGGAGCTTCCTCCCTGACCATTACCATCCTTGGCCACACAAAGTGGGTTTTAGAGAGAGTGCCCTCCTCAGGCCACACAGCTCTCCCGGCTCACTCCTGATGGTAGAGTTTCTTTAGCGAGGGAACAATCATAGGCTTTTGTAGGTTGGACTTTTGGCTTCCTTGGCCATCTAATTCTATTAAAAACTTAGAAACCTCCCTCAGTCTGTTTGCTTCCATTCGCTTTCATTCATACAGCAGGATCACACCCAAAAATCCTTCCTAAGCATAGTTCTTAAGCCTGACAACTCTCCTTTTTTTACTAGCTGCCTCCCCAGCCTGGCCCATCCCTGCTGCCTCCTTTTAATGGTGGCGACCTCAGTAGGCTGGGTGAGAAAAGATACGATTAGTCAGACCTTTGGCACAGGGCTGATTGCCATTGCCAGGGAGAAGAATCCTAGTGGTAGCTAATGGTCACCTTCCAGGTTATTGGCAGGTGGGGCTTTACCAAATAATCTGCCCCAGAGTAGCAGCAACCATCAGCTTTCCACCTCACCACGTCTGTATTCCTTCATTCACCTAGCCCAGCTGTAAGCCAAGGCCACATATTTTAGATTTTTTTTGTTAAGGCTACATCTCACTTTCAGCACAAATTTCTATATTAGATACAGGTTATGTTGCTGTCATAAAAATCCCAAAATACAATGGATATTTGTATGGCAGAATTCTCTTTTTCTCTCACATAACAGTTCAGGGTAGGCAGTTGGTCTAGGTCAAATGGGCAACTCAGCTCTGCTCCATGAGTTGAGCAGTATCCCAAGTTCCTTCTGTCTCGTTTCTCCATCGCTGTAGCCATAAACCACATGGTTAAAACAGTCTCTAGCCGAGGGGCCATGTGATCAGCTATATTGGAAAGAGGATCACTTGCATTACTTAAAGCAAGAAGGAGAAAATGAGTGCTGGGGAAAAATTAATATCTCTGCCTCAGGAAGAAAGGCAAGATATGGAGGGGCCAAGACCATATTCCACATCCTGACGGCTGTAAGAGAACCCAGCTTCTCTGGCCATTTGTTCATGGCCTTACCTCCTTGAAATTGGAGAGTTTGCTAGCTGTTCTGGCTATGCCGATCTCTGGTTCCCTAGGAGCAGTACTTACCCATGGTTTCCCGGGGACACTCCTGAGAAAGACACTGGGAGGACTCCCTTCCTGCAGGCTCTGCCACCTTAGCATTCCACCTCCATTGGACGCCTGCGAATTGCCTTAAGAATTGTACAGTCACAGACACCTTTGACAAAGCTTAGAAGTTTCCTTTTTTTTTAATTAGAATGTCATTAATATGCAATCTTACATTGGTTTCAAATGTACATCACAGTGGTTCAGCAATCCCCGCGATCAACTTATATTGTGATTGAGAATTTTTGTGCCCTTTTACTCCTCCCCCTCCTCTCACCCTTGGTAACCACTAGTCACTTCTCAGTGTCTGTGAGTCTATTGCTGTTTTGTTCCTTCTCTTTTGCTTTGTTTTTATGTTCCACAAATAAGTGAAAACATGGTATTTTCTTTCTCCACCTGGCTTATTTCACTGAGCATAATACCCTCTAGATCCATCCATGTTGTTGCAAATGGCAGGATTTCTTTTCTTTTTATGGCTGAATATTATTCCATAGTGTATATGTATAATGTCTTCTTTATCCATTCATCTATTGATGGACACTTAGGTTGCTTCATATCTTGGCTATGGCAAATAGTGTGGCAATAAACATAGGCGTGCATATATCTTTTCAAATTAGGGATTTTGTTTTCTTCAGGGAAATTCCTGAGAGTAGAGAAGTTTCTTGTTTGTTGGTTTGTTTGTTTTGACAGTTTGTTTGCAACACAACTTACATAGAACCCTGGTTGAAGTCTGATAGCTGGTATTCAGCCCCAGAACTTTTGCCCAAGCCCAATCTTTGAGTCAAGACCACCCTACCCCCACTGTGGCTTCTTTCTCTTAGATTCAGGGCTTCGGGCTCTGCTTACCTTCTTAACTTCAACATCTCCCGCAGCCTCGAACTCTGCTGGGCAGATGAGGCTGGGTTGATCTGCCTTATTATGCTACCCCTGCTTCCAGGCTATGCTTCAAGGTGGAGGCATTGGTTAAGTGATGAGAGTGGGAGCTTTTGGGAAGGGCCACTGCACCCATGGAGTCACAGAGTCTCACAACGCTCCCAGTCAAATTGCCCTTTCCTCCCCACCTTGTTGAGTGTACTGGTCCCTTCCTGCATTGGAATGGGGCAAACCTCTTACTCAACACATGCAACAGGAAGTGGTTCTGCCAGAAATACCACTGGGCTGTCCTCTCTTCTCAGGGTGCAATGTAGAAAATGCCTGCTACCCACTGGGCATCTGTGCTGAACGGACCGCTATCCAGAAGGCCATCTCGGAAGGGTACAAAGAATTCAAGGCAATTGCTATCGCCAGGTGAGTGGGAAAGGCAGGCTGCAGCAATATTCATTCATCTGTTCAGCCAGCATCCACCACACATCCATTCATTCATCTCACATGTTTATTCTGCACCTCCTATGTGCCAGGCACTGCTGGGCTGGGCTGAGTGCTAAGAATAAAGAGGTAAATAAGAAATGGACTCTGCCCTTGGGGAGCCTACACAGCAGGTAAACAACCACGGCAACACCAAGCCAGCACAGAAAGGCAGCATGGAAACCTAAAAATCACCTTGTATAGACTCCCTGGCCACTACCCGCATTTTTCAGTAGAATAAACTGAAGCCCAGAGAGGTTGAGCGAGTTCCCTGGAAATTAGTGTCAAAGCCAGGACAAAACTAGATATCCAGAGTCACTCCAGAGCTCATTCCACTGCCCCATGCCGTGCCAGGAAATCAAACACTCTTCCCTGCCCTCTCTGAGCCGATGCTAGGATCTTCACTGTGCAAGCTGACTCCTGCACTCAGCATGGTTCGCCTCTCGGTGCCAAGAACCAGGGCACTAAGACAAGCTGATGGGGTGATAGCCGGGTAAACCCAGGTCATAGCTCAGACTCGCCAGATTCCGAACAAGAGCATAATTAACTCTCTCTGCATATCCCCAGCATATAAACCCAGGTTCCCATGTGCATGCCCACAAAGGGAGCTCATTGAGTTCTTGCTGGCCCAGGACTCAGACTCAGTGGCTTCGGGATTTCAGTGTGAATGGGCTCTTTTACTAATTTGGATTCCATTACACTTCTGATTTGATGGCGATGGCTCTTGTGCATACCTTTGCATTGTCAGAGAGAGTTTGCTTAGGAAGTTAATGGTGCAGGCAAAACGACGTGGGAAATCCTTAACCCACCGAGAAGGAGACTACATGACTGACCAAGTATTGGTCTTTTGGGACATGTAGGTGCGTGGGTTATGTGCTAGGAGTGAATTATCTCTTCACTGTGGAAGCACTGCAGGAGCTTTCTGACTGGGTTAGAAATGCAGGGACCTAGAGCAAGGCCACTGGGGGGCTGTGTGACAGAAACAAGCCCCCATTTCTTTTATAAGATCCTACACTTTGCCTAGGTCTGGCCCCAAGGTGGACCAGGCTATTGAAGGTTTTTTTCCTTAGTAACTGGAGCCAAGGGTGCAATTATGGAGAAGGGCCCCCAGCTTCCAAGAGCCCTCCCTGTGACCAAGATCTGTCCTGGCTTCCCTTCAGCTTTGGGAGGAATAAATGAGGCTGTGCTGAGAACATTTTGTGCAGGTGAGCAGAAATCAGGATGTGAATTATGCTTTATAAAAAGGGGGAGAAAAACTCAATTTCAAAGCTGATCCAAGAAAATAATGACATTCTGGAGGAAAAGAGGACAAAGTCAACAAAAGGATAATGGCACAGTAGCCTTGCTCTGTTTAGAATGTTCCGAATGAAAGGCTTTTTCTCTTAGTCATTATCTGCTTTTAAACATGACTGGGTATTGCTACCGATGATTAGCAAACGTCCTTATTTACATAAGACCCACATTTTTCCAGCACCCAACTGCCCTAACTCCAGTATTCAGCCTGCACTGGCATCGCTGAGCCAGAAATGCAATCATTATTGCACTAATGACTTGTTAAATTGAGAGTGTGGATTTAGAGAACTCATGGAAACTGCCAGCTCCCTTGTTAACATTGATGGGTGTGAACAGTCTAAGGGAGCCCCTTGGAGATCTGTAAGATGGCGAGTGCAGAGCCCAGGATGGGGTTTTGCTAATGGGGAGATAAGCTTATCCCGCTGGGGTCCCAGCTGTAGTCATCAAAGCCAATAGGTTTCCAGCCTGTCGAGTCTGATAAGCATGAGCTCAGTGTGTGACCAAGATCAGCAGAGACCACAGGAAACTGTCAATACCAGTGAAGGCAGGAACAGTAAATGTCCTGCGGCACCCAGCACATTCTGGTATACCTCTTCCAAGCTTTTAACTCTTACTCTTGGCACAATGTTGGGTAGTGCCCTGGCTCCAGGGTCAGTGAGACCTGGTTTCAAATCCCACTCCACGATCCCCTCAGACACGCTGATTCAATGATCTGAATCTAGGTTTTCATCTGTAAGATAGAGGAGAGTAACACCTACCCCTTGGGCTGTGGGGAGGATGCAGGATATGGTTTCTGTAAAATTCCTGACACTGAGTATGCAACAAATTAAAACTATTGTTTTAATGTTATCTTTCTTCCCTCTGTAAGCTGCAAAATTACCAGAGGCAGAGCCCACAGGTCCTGGGTTCAAATCCTGGTTCTGCCACTTAGCAGCTTTGTGACCTTAGGCAGGTCATGTCACCTTTCATGATCTAGAACATGAGGATAATTAGAGTACTACCTTATAGGGTGATTAGGGGATTAATGAGTAGATACACATAAGGCCCTTAGCACAGTGCCTGGTACAGAAAAATGCATTTAAGTGTAAGGTACTATTACCATCAGGCTGTCTCCCCATTTTCAGATATGCTACCTGGATGCACCATTTTGTGACTTTTGAACCCTAGGCCAAATCCAACTTCCCAGGGAAATGAATGCATGTTCACCTGACCCCCTTGAAAACTCTAAGGCAGGTCAACTGTCCATTGGCCAGTTGGCCATGCATGTCGCTAAATTGGGAAAGGAAGTGGTGAGCTTGGCAGGGGCCAGATAATACCTGTATGATTGCAGGCCATGGAAGGGAGGCTAAATTTCACTCCGAGCACCTCTCCCATGGTCTTAACGACAGTCTGTCTGTGTTACAGCATTTACAAGCATGCAGACTTTATCTCCCCTTCCAGATGGTAAGGTCCCTGGAGGCAGGGATTCTCTGACGGTCTTTGTTGGTCCTTTCCCATGCCTGCCTGGCATAGAGCAGGGCTTTGGTCAACATGTGTGGAATAAAGTGAAAAATAACACAGAGTCCATCCTCCAAAGAGCTTCTGAGAGGCTCTGGCTGTAACACCTGTCACCTGGTAATCGCAAGAGTTCATTTGGCCCAGTTCGCATCCTGGGTAGGGGTCCCCACCTCTTCATGCTCCCTTGGGCTTTGGTTCTGAAGCTGGAAATGTACTCAGAGAGGACCCACCTTTCCACGGAGCAGGATCTTTCTTTAACTGGACTCCCACATACGAGAGGGAGTTATCATGAGGATTAAATAAGATAGCACCCCATCATCTCTCTGCTCAGCTGCTTTATGCAGTTTCTATAGCATCTATCTCTATCTCCACTTGATGCATGGTGGGTGGGTGAGTTGTCTGGTTCCCCTTACTAGTCAGAAACTTCCCAGTATAGTGAACTGTATCTGTTTTGTTCACCCTGGCCCTGACAGTGCCTGGCACATAGTAGGTGCTCAATAAGTATTGGTTGATCAAAATGAGATAATACATGTAAGTGCTTTGCAAGATGACACATTCTAGGCACATATTAAACAACATGATAATCACTATTAATATATAATAAGTTAATTACAAAATAGCACATAGATCACATAGGAAGTTATGAAACTGGATATGATAAGATAACTAAAATTATGACAGAGCTTATATCTGTGAAAGAGTAAGTGCCAATAATTAACATGGGCAATAACAATATGTGTATAGGGCTCTAAAGTTCACAAAGCCATTCACACACCTTATCTCATTTTATCCTCTAGCATCTGTACCCAGATGACGTTATTCCCTACATTTTACAGGCAAAAAAATGAGTGTTGGATAGGTTAAAAGGACTTGGTCAAAGTCACACATAGTTTAGCCAAAGGAGGAGGTGACCAAGATTCAAAGTTTAATTCTGTGTTCTTCCAGAGATACCACAGAGCTGTGGGTCTAGGAGAGCAAGGATGATGGTGGTGGCTGGCTTAACCTCTGGTGCTGCAGCAGACTTGAGGTTCTTATGGTTAAATCCACCTTGTTTAAACCCCATCGTCCATCCTGCTCAGAGCTGGAGGACTGCCTGTAGATGTCAAAATTCTCAGAGGCAAACCCTTGGCTGTAAGCATCTCTTCTGCAAATTTCCTCAGATGCAAGGAGACTGGTTTTCTCTTTGACTCACACATGTCTTATTCTTTCATGCCTCAGGACCTTTGCACACACTATTTCCTTTGCCTGCAACACAGAATAAATGGGGGCTTCAGCATAGCTCCTCTGTTACTTCATCTCACTGAACCTGTTTTCTCACAGGTAAATGGTCGTTCTGACACTCAGATTGTACTGAGAATTAATTGAAATGATGTGTATCTAGTACCTGGTATAGATCTTGGTGCTCACTAATGGTGACTCAGGAATTCTACATTGCCTCCAAGGACTGGGCCAAATGCCACATCCTCCGTAAAATAGTCTCCCTCACTCCACAGGCAGGGATGGTCTCCCTCTTACTATATGTCCTTAAAGCATTTTGCTTAAAATGATAACTTGCCTAGTTTTCTATTTACCCACTGAGCTGAACAATGTCTTGAAAGCCAGAGACATATTCTCCTTAACCTTGGTGTCCCTGGAGTATATAAGACAGACAGTAAGTGCTCACACGCGTTTATTGAACACACTAATGAAAGCAATGTTCCTACCCATGGCCTTGCCTCTTGGAAACGTGGAAAGCTGCCATGCACTTCTTCCTAGCCTCGGGGACACAGTGTATCTGTGAATCAGGAACTGCATGATAAGATTTGAATTAATCTGGGGCTGGGCAGGAATTCAGGGCCTGAATCTTAGCGATTATCCTCATGCCTCAGGAAAGACTGATCCCTGTTTGATTCTCTCCTTCCCCAGTGACTTGCAAGATGATTTTATCTCACCATGTGGAGCCTGCCGGCAAGTCATGAGAGAGGTAAGCAGCTTCTCTTTCTTTCTGGAATGTAAACCGGATGCCTTCCTTTCCCAGGCCAAGCTGCCAGCCAGGAGACACAACTGTCCAGTCTGCTGTGTTGGCTGACTTCTAAGGCCTTCTCATGCTTCCGTGAATCACTGGAAATTATTCTTTCATTCCACAAATACTTACTGAGTGAGTGTCTACTCTGTATGAGACACCGAGCTAGCTAGCTCTGGAGAGACAGCAGCAAAAGACAGGACTTCACAGAGTTTAAAGTCTGGTGCAGGACAGACGGTAAGCAGGGAGCAAAATCGGTCGAATTTTTGAGAATGATAAGGGTATAGAGAAAAGAATGCAGAAGAGTCAACAGTGACAGAAGGGGCAACAAGCCTACTCCAGATCAGGGTCAGAGGTCAGTAAACTATGGCAGATGGAAAGCAAATCCAGTCCTCGACTGGCTTTTTTAAATAAAGTTTTATTGGCATGCCGTCATGCCCATTCCTTCCTGTCTGTCTACAGCGGCTTAGGCCCCAAAACAGCGGAGCGGAGCAGTTACAGCAAAGGCCATACGGTTATAGAGCCCAAATGTTTACTATCTGTTGCTTCACAGGAAAAAGTTTGCCAACCCCTGCTTAGCCAGGAAGGTTCTCTCTGAAGATGATATTTGAGCAGAGATATGAATAATGAGTAAAGAAGAGTCAGACAAAGGTCCAGAGAAGGAAATTTCCGGGTGGAGGAAGCAGCAAGCTCAGTGCCCTTACACTTAGTGAGTCTGACAAGTTGCAAGAAGGCCGAAGAGGTTAGAACTTGGCGAGTGAGGGGAAAGAGTGACAAGATGGGGCCTTCTGGGCCTTTAGTCTGAGAATAAAGGGATGGGATTGTACCCTTAAAAAGAGGTTACAGTGGTAAATTTCTACAAATTTTACCACATTTTTTTTTAATTGGGGAAATAAAAAATAAAGGAAAGCCACCAAATGTTTCTAAGAAGGGACTTAAGGGATCTGTTGTACTTTTTACAAAGATCATCTTGATGGAGAGCCTCAGTTTCTTCAACTCTAAAAACAAAAGGGTGGATTCAGTGAGTTCTTAATCCAGGTTCAGTGGAAGTTTTGCTGTATGCATGTACATTTAGGGAAGGAAGTATCGGTCGCTTTCTTGGGCTCTCAAAGAGGTCTGTGCCCTCCAGAGCCCCAGAAGATTAAAGGCCCCAGCTTGGAAAATCCCACAGGCTCCTGAGCTTTGATGTGACATCATCAGCCTTTCTAAATACAGCCTGTGAGGGACGTGTGGGCCATTATCCCATTCTCAGAGAAGGGAACCGACCCGCTGGAATGACATCCATCCTGCTGGTGGTGACCAGCATTCGGGGCCATGGCCCGCTCACTGCAGAGCCCACGCTCCTCATGGCCGCCCACCCCCCTGCCTTTATAGTTCTATAAATGGGACCAATTATCTTCAGCCATGGAGGAGACATAATGGTGATTTGATGAATAGGAGCTGCTTATTCCAGGGGGGCTTCTGCTCTTGGAGTTGTTTAAGTGCATGGGGAAGGGGGGTTGTCTCAGCTTTGCTTTTGTGTCTTGGGGTTTCCAAGTATCTGTTGAACATGCAAACATCTCCATCTTCCTTCTGCTTCTTGCCAGGACTGCAAAGCAGACACAATTAGCAGAATTCATGTCCCAAATCCAGATGAAAAATGCTATGATAGAGGCACTGAATTCGCAGTATGATCTTCATCTCACTTTAGGGAAGAAAAGGCCGCCCAGCACCCTATACTTGTTTCAGTTGCTCACTGCTGTTTCCTCCAAACAGTTCAGAGAGAAGGTGAATGAACGAGCTGAAGGAGGGACAGTGAAAACGAACCAAAATATAAATAATAGGAGATGAAGCCTGGGGACCAGGGACCTGGCACTTAAACTGGTCTCTACTCATCTGTCATCTATATCCTCAGGCAGAGCCTGCCAAGCAGAAAAATTCCTTCCTTAAAACATTAATTTTAAGAAAGCCAGAGACTGACTGTGCCTGGTAATAACTTGGTCAGTCAAGCAGAAGCACAGAAGAACGGCAGGGTGCAAACCTGAGTGGGCATTAGTAACTACTGGTGGCCAGTAGGAATGGCTGCTGTTAACTGAGTGTCTACTCTGTGCCAGGTTCTGCGTGCAGGCCCTTTACACACACCACCTCCAATTCTCATAACTCCTGGCCCGGTAGATCCCTGGTCTGTTGGCAACAACGCTAGAAGTCTCTCCATTACGCCACAGCAGATTTAACTCTCCACCTACCTCCTGTCTAATACGTTCTTCTGTCTCTAAAACCATTTCATAGATCAAGACGCTGAGACCCAAAGAATTTAATCCTCTGCCCAAGGTCACACAGCAAGCAAGTATAGCTCCTGCTTGTGTCAGAGACAGATGGGGAGACAGATTTGAGTTAAAATTCTTTTCGGCTGACTCTACCCTGCTAAGTCTCAGTCTCCTCATCAGTTAAAGGGGTATTACAGTAGCACTTACCTCAAAAGGAAGATAATGAAGTCATGGGTGTGTGGTATCTGATGTGTAATGAGGCAGGCATGCAACTTCTGTGGTTGTGAGGAGTAAACAGCTGCTCTGAGGGACATATATCAGTTATTCTTCATCACAGCCGGAGGGTTAGCTTTTGTTCTTCCAAAGCCCTGGGCGAGTCTTTAATCACTGAACAGAGCATTTCTTGCCCATTAACCATGTGCCAAGCACTGTGTAACTGCTTAACATGCAATCTTTCATTGGCTTCTCCCTCGAGCTCTAGGGGCGGGTATAATTATTATCATCCCCATTGTACAGATGAGAAAACTGAGGCATATGGAGGACCATTAGACAGCAAGAGGTACAGCCAGACTCAAACCCAGGTGAGTCCCAGCCCCTCAGCCACACTGCCTCCCTCATGCTGGCTTTGCCTCATTTCCAGTTCGGCACCAACTGGGCTGTCTACATGACCAAGCCGGACGGCTCGTATGTCGTCAGGACAGTCCAAGAGCTGCTGCCTGTCTCCTTTGGGCCCGAGGACCTGCAGAAGATCCAGTGAAGGTCGGAGAGCACTCGGCCTGGGAGAGCTTGGGTTCCCACATGCTTGAGAGCACAGCTGCCCAGAGATCTTCATGAAGATGTTACCCCAGACCTGAGGACATCTGCCAAGTGGGCCCCAGCCCTACAGGGGCTGAGCAGAGATGACTTTCCCAAATTACACTCAGGCACCATGTAGAAAATCTACTGAAGTGATAAAGGGTTTCACTCCAGCCGGGATCAGAGCCCGTCCTTGCACCCCACCTTGTCCCTGGGACAAGCGCACCCCATCACTTTCTTTCCTTCCTGCACAACCTCTTTAAAATTCTAACCAAGTCTGGACGGCTTTGCCATTGGCCTTCCCAAGGTTCTAACCTGTTCTGAGTGACCTTTTTTTCTGTTATAGACTTTTCAGGATGTCCTGGCTGGAGGGAGCCCATTTTGCTCTGTCTCTGTCGTTGCTCACAGCTCTTAGGGGGACAAGGTGATTTGTCTTTACAGGAAGACCTGGGTACTTTCTGCTGGGAAAGGAGATGGGCATCTTGGAACTGTGTACCCTTCAGCGTGGAGAGCTGAGATTTTAGGCTTCTTGCCCCTGCAGTCTCCAGATGGGTGGCCCCCCTGCTTTGGGCTGTTGTCTGGTTTGGGCTCAGTATAAACCTGAGCACCCATGGGTGTCGGGGAGAGTCCAAAGTATAAATAGGGAGGCATGAGTTTATCTAGACAGTGTAACAAATGTTTCTCTGAGGTCTTTTCTCTGAGCCATTTTTTTCTAACTATAGAAAAAAAAAGTACTGTATATCAAATACTCCTGTGTGGATTGTTTTTTGTTTTATTTAAAGCACTCAACAACTCCATGAAGTGAGTTATCTCCTCCTACTCACAGATGAGGGTGCTGGACATCAGAGAGGTTGAGTAATTCACCCAAAAACTGTGGCAAGCTCAGACCAGAGTTTGGGTCCTGTAACTTCCACTGTGGCCTAGAAAAAGTGCATGCTCTCTGCCGGGTGCTGTGCTAAGGTGTTTAACATATATGAACCCACTTAGTCCTCACTCATCAAGCTCAGAGTATATTGCCGTCACTTTACCAATGGGCAAATCAAAGCTCAGAAAGGTTCACTCATTTGTCCAAAGTCACACAGCTAATATTTGGCAGAGCTGAAAATTTGAAACAGGTCCGTCTGATTTCAAGTGTTTTTTTCCATTCTCCCAAAGCTGATGTCTGGCTGCTTCTATTTACCTGAGTGTCTTTTATAAGGCAAACACTGAACAGAGAAAGATGTATAAGAAACAGTTTCTGCCCTTGAGGAACTCACAGTCTGGGACAAAAAGAGAGGTGTAAGTAGGTCTAATGCACAGAAATACACACTGCCATCCTGGCAGGCACCACCATGACACGGTGGGCCATGCTGCCTTCTGGGGTGTGAGGAGCGTCAGGGAGGGGAATGTTTCATTGGTGCAGTGACTGTCAAACTCTCTCTCTCACACACGGACACACACACACAGACAATCAGGAAGGTGAGGACTGAAGAGGGGAAGAGCCAGGCTGCCCTCTACAGGGGCTGACAGCCCTGGTATCCTCCTGGGGGAGGTAGCCTTGAGCCCAGCCTCGGGGGCTGGGGTAAGAATAAAGCCCAGGTTTCCCCTTTCCTAGACAAGCACGTTTCTGGAGGCACAGGAAGAGGACAGGTAAGTCACCCCTTTTCTGGGAGTCCTTTCCACTCAGATCCAGAGCCTCTGCAGGCGCTGCTGTCTGCTAAGACTGGCTTTTCCCCAGCACACCCAGACCTACCTGCTGACATCTTGGGAGACACGAAAGTAATTCCAGTGTTACTGCACATGTCACAAAACTCCACTCTGCCTTTCTTTAGAAATGACTGTTGGGGTCTTCAGCATATTCTTCTGAATGTTCTCAATAAAGGGGGATGAAGAAAGAAAAAAAAAAGCTGGAACTACCCCAACATGTTAACATCAGTTAAAATTCTGCTTGATGAGAATCCAGATTAGTGATGCTTTTCTTTCTATATATCTGATTTTTTTAATTTCCAAAACAATTTTTTTAATTTGACAAGAAAAAACAGTATATAGCACAATGGTTTAAAAGGTTTGAACTTCGGGGTTACACATCCTCCAGACTGTGTGGCTTTGGGCAAATTGTTTTACTATGCTGAGATTCAATTTTTTCATCTGTAAAATGGGGATGCTCTGTCCATCTCAGAATTGTTAGGCAGGAAAATAGATCTGAGTGGGGTAGAAAGAGAGTAAGTCCCTTCTAGTGACTCAAAGAGTTAACCAGTTAAAACTAGAAAGCCAGAAAAGACTCAAAGTTAATGAGTTAGTCAATTAAAGCTCAGAAGGCCAGGAGCGACTTGACCTAGCATGTCTAATACTCCCCAGATAAAGAAAAGTATCTCAGCATAGCCTATGGTTTCATTGTATCAATTAGCACCTGCTAAAATGGCCAACTTATTCAAGAAGAATTCTATCTTAAAGCTAAGATTGCATTTTAATCAGACAACAACTCAGCCCACCTTGGAGGCAGGGCAGACAGTCTTGACTGATCTGCTTCCAGACAGAAACTGATATCTTGGGAAGGAATCACAGCAGTAAATTCTTGTGTTAAGTTTAAAAGAAGAAACTTAATGTCCTAACAAAGATGAACCTTCTGGGACCATTTGGCAAGTCAGCACCTGGCCTTTTGTTGCTTTCTTGAAAATCATCAACTGCCTATAAAACCCCAGACCCTAAACCTTAGGCGCACCCTGTCTCTGAGGTCACCCACACTTTCTAAGTGCATACCTTTGATAAAACTTCATCTCAACCTTTCAGCGCACCTCTCTCTCAGGCTGGCCACACTTTCTAAGTGCGTAGCCTTAAACTTTCTCTCTTCAGCCTTTTAGAGTGCCCCTCTCTCAGGCCGCCCGCACCTTCCAAACAAAATTTTACTCTGCTTCACTACTACTGCACCTCTGCCCTTCAAATCTTTGTTGTGGCAGGGACAAGAACCCAGCAAATGCCCAACGCTCCCCTAACAGAATTGTGCGGATCAAATGAAATAATGTGCCCAGTGTCGGACCCTCAGTTAGCCCTTGATAAATGTCACTGTTACTTTGATTAAAGGTAACAAATTTGGGTCTATTGAAGATGGATTTGATTTTTACAAATAGGCAACAGTCTTTTACACCAAATCTATTCATTCCTTTAACAATGATTTATTGAGTGCCTACTGTGTTCTAGGGCTGGGACCAGACTCTGGGGACACTGCAGTGAATAAAACAAATGAGATCCCTGTCCGCATGGAGCTCTCAGTTTCCCAGTGGGAAAATGAGTTCTAAATGATGACAGTACTTCATGACGAGTGCCACCCAAGGGGAAGAAAGTGCTCTGGGAGCAAACAGCAGGAATAGAGCTTGCCTAAGAATGAGCAAGGCAGTCTGAGGAGGAACTGCTCCAGCCAGTGCCCAGGAAGGGGCACCCAGTTAGTTAGGGAATGGGGATTGGGGGCACAAAGAATGAGGACTGCCTAAAGGGCTAAGCCCAGTGTTCTTATATGTTGTGGAAACACTGGGAAAGCCAGTTCTCAAAGAAAGATTCTAGAAATTATTTGAACAGTGTCTGCTTGGAAGAGCAACGTTCACGTGACTGGAGAGAAACTGGGATGTTTGTTTAAAATAAAAGGAATTTCATTTTCCAGTCCCACTGTTCTGAGGGCCTGTGATTTCAGAGCAGCACATGCTCTATTGTTCAGAGCTCTCTGTGTTTTTTAGGCCCCTAAAGCTGAGTCCCAGATTCCCATGGAAATAAACAGAAGCATGTATATATTTCTGCTGCTCTTGTTGGCAGCTGCTAATTGCTTATGTAAACTGCAAGATTCTTTAGGATTTCCTTTCGGCAGGAAGGAGGGCACAACTGTTATTGACAGACAGGAGGGGTACTTTGGGTACATGTGTCAGAAATGAAGCCAAAAAATGGTGTTCAAGAATTTAAAAAATGGAATGGCCTAATAAGTCTCACACACATGTAATATTTCATATATGATTAGCTGAGCACAGAAACAGGCACGGCAGAAACAGTTTGTAACGTCAGGCATGAAAAGGGGACTTTAAAGGGGGAGAAACTAAAATCTCTATGACTGAACAGAAAAAAATATGGAATAACGATTGCATTAGTTTATTCGGTGTCTATTGCTGTGCAACAAATGACGCCAAAATTTAGCTGCTTAGGACAACAAAAATGCATTGTTTCACAGTGTCTGCTGGTCAGGAATCTGGGCAGAGCTGGGTCGTCTGTCTCAAGGTCTTGTACAAGGCTGCAGTTATAGTGTCGGCCAGGGCGGCAGTCTCATCCAAAGGCTCGACTGGGGAAGGATCCACTTCAAAGCTCACTCATGTGACTGTTGGCAGGATTCGGTTCCCATGGGCTCTTGCTGTTACTATTCAGTTCCTTGCTACCTGGGCCTCTCCACAGGGCAGTTTACAACACTGCAGCTGGCTTCCCTCCAAAGAAGCAAGCAAGAGAGCAAGAGAGAGCAAGCAAGACAGGAGCCAGAATCTTTTTGTAACCTAACCACAAAGGTGACATCCCAACATTTCTGCCAGATTCTATTCCTCAGAAGCAAGCCTCTAAGGTCCAGCCCACAGTCAAGGAGAAGAAATTACACAAAGGCATAGAAACCAGGGGGTGGACACTCTAAAGATGTAAAAATTGAAATGCACATGAAAAGAAAAAGATCGGTAGGGGTGGCTGGAAGGTCAGAGGAAACAGGCGTGGCTAAAGGTTGACCTTATTCCAAAGGGCAGCCATCACTTTCAGGCAGGGGTGGGGGTGTCATGGTCAGCTGTGTGCCTTAAATGGCTTTGTCTGTCAAATCAGGAGATAATTAGATCTGAAGGAAACTATAGAAGAAATAGTTAAAACAGTAAAGTATTGTTGCCTCAGGGCCTACAGGGAGTTGTAACAGGGATGTTGTTTTTCATGATGAGCCTGTCTATATACACTGTTAGTGTTTTTTAAAACATGTATTCATATTACTTTTATTTAAAGGGCTTTTAATCTAAAACAAAATTAAAGCAACATAAAAAGAAGCCATCAAAAGGAAATTCACTTGGCAATAATGTAGTGTAAATTCTAGAGAGCAAAGGCAGTAGCTGACTCTGCTGGGGGTGGGAAGGAGGAGTGAGTCATGTGATTGGGTGTTTGAAAGGATAGCTCAGCTGCTTCCCCTCCTCTTCACCTTGAGAGCCAGCCTTCCCACTGAGGGCTTGTGTTTCCAGATGGCTCTCAAGCAAGGGCTGGAGATCCAGCTGGCCCTGTGCTGGGTGCTGGAGGATCTAAGGTTAAAAATCACAATCTCTGTCCTTACAGAACTCACAGTTGAGGGGGAGAGATAGAGAAGGAACTCCTAGCTCACTCTAAGAAAGATCAAAGAAGGCTTCCTGGAGGAGGTGACCTCAAGTAGGAATGGTGATTTTTTTCAAAGAGGTAAATCAAGACAGAGGAATCGGCATAATGCTTGGGACAACTGCACGTAATTCAGTATTTCTGGACCATGAAGGGCAAGGAAGGCAGACAGCAAGAGAAAGACGTTAAGGCCAATAGTGAAGGGCCTTCTGTGCCAGGCTAAGGAGGTTGGGATTTACCCTGAGGGTAGAGGGCAAGGGCAAAGAGCCTGTAAAGGGCTTTAAGCAGCAGGTGACACAGCCGTGTTTGTACCTTGAATAATCACTGCACGGAAGCAAATATATTGGACTGCATAAACCACAGACTGAATGTCTAAACAGCACATCTTCCCAATCCATCAACACCATATTTCCATCCATCTTCCCTGGGCAAAACAGAAAGACTTCTACCCAGTGAAATCTTACTCTCTGCCCAACATTGTCTGATTCTAACCTCCAAAAACTACAGCCCAACAGTTTGAAGTAGCTGGATTTTGATCTGGCAGCAGCTTTGCTCTGTCAACAGCTTTAGCAAAAATTCCTGTCACCTCTGCACAGAGATAGCATTTCTGAAATGGTCTGTGGATAAAAGATGCTGCTGCTCTGGGGAAATTTGTCTGTCTCCTGCCAAGAGGAGACAAAGAGCACTGAAATGGTGCCAAAGGACACCATCCAGAAGGAAAGGTCAACTCGCCCTTCACAGCTCTCTTTTTGAAGTCTTGTCTTTTTCCATTTTTCCATTAGCATCAGCTTTATTTCCCCCATGTCCTTTGGGGGAAAGTGAAATGATGCTTCCTAGAATATTATGTAAGGGAAAATGGTACAAGAATGAAAGAAGGATGCCCACAGAGCATCCTGTACACCAGATGCATTCCATTCTCCTCCAACTCTTGTGGCTGAGCATATCAATGCCTGCCTGGTATGTAACTAACATTTAATAAATGTTCCAGGAATGAATGAGACTCATATAGAATATTAATCTGCAAAATAAACAGATACATCAGCAGAAAACCGTATACCATATCCCCGACTTCACCTTCTTGGGATAGCACTGCAGAGATGGAAGATGAAATGGGAGAAGCTCAGACCATCCCCTGAGACCTGAGACCTGGTGCCACCATGGAAAGACTTTTCCTTCTACAGAGAACAGATGAGGATGAACAGAATCAGGGCCATGATCCCTGAGAAAGGCAGCCCCTGCACCCCACCACAATAAGGCTGTTATCTACCCTGAGAACAGAGAACCTGGGCACCCTGCAAGTGCTGCTGAAGCCTCACTGTTTAGAAGTCCCCTTGCTTGCCCTTTCCTTACAGAGGTGTGCTGAAGAATCAAGCTTTGCACTGTGCTTGGTTCAGAACTGTCAGAAGCAACTTAAATGCTCAGCAGAAGGGGAAGTGACCTAGGCCAGTGCTCTCTGATGGATAAGAAACTGCACAGCCTACAGGGTTAATTAACATCAGTCTGGAGATGTCATTTCTGCCGGTGGGTAGGCTAAGTATCAGAGGTCCTGTGATTTTATTTGCAGCTTCGGAGTACAAATCCAAAGGCTGATGACAAACGCACTCTTTAACTCAACAACACCAGTACAATGTCCTTCTAGTGAACACATCTTAATAAGCTGTAGTCATCACAAGCCTCCTGGTATAAGGTTGCATTCCTAGGAAAGTAAAGAAAATCCTTGTCGTTAAACCATTAAATATTTCAGAGAACTTCTTGTTCCTTCCCAGTAAACATTAAAGAGCTGTAATGATGACACACAGCAGATGAGATTTAAACTTTAAATGAGCCTTTGCCCCAACTGACTGTTTCCCTGGGTGAGCCTGTGGTCACAAGAGCATGAAGTCTCTCCAACCTTCTCTTCCTTATTTTTCTGTAATAGACAATTTCAATGGAACATTTTAAGTGTGATTTAAAATTCTCTGAGCTCAATCAAGGAATTAAAGGAATTAAATCTGATTTCTATGTGTTTCTATAAATAAGCTGAAAAGAAATTCATCTATTTGTCTATTTATGTATCTCCCAAATAAATGGGTATCACAAGGGCCCTGCAATTTCTACCAAGAAGAGAGAGCAGAACACAAACACACAGACACACACTGCTGAAACAGTTGGCTACCTATCCGTAGCCAGGGATCCACTCCTTGAACAAGCAAGCCTGCAGAGCCAGAACCCTTCAAATGATGGAAGATTCCCTCCAGCAGCAGCTACCACCTACATGTCCCCTGACTTTGTATTTAAAGGAAGAAAGGATGTGAAACCTTTTGCTTGTGCCTGCCTCTCTCTCTGTTTCTCTGTGTCCTGCCTTTTTCATCATGCCATCATCAGGGGAATCACAGCGAAGACATTTCAGAAATAGGCTGAGAGCAGAGTTCAACTCAAGGTTTATGGCACAACGAAGCTCATTATTCAAATGTATTTGTTGTTTGAAACCATTAAATTCCAAGACAATTCAGTAGACTTTGTGAACATTAGTGTACTATTCAAAATAAGTTCATTTTTCAAAAAATTTTGAGACCATGAATTAGACTGATTTATGTTAAAAACATTTTTATGTAAAATGCTTATTGAAATATTACAAAGACAATTTCACAAATCAAAGTGTATGTCTATGAATTTTCATCCCATGAACATACCCTGATCAAGAAACATCGCCTGCACCCCAAAACCTCCCAAGTCCTCTTCTAGTAACTACCCTCCAAAGAGCAACCTGCCTTCTAACATATATATGTTTTGTCTGCCTTTGAACTTAAAGGTGGATCCATGTAGAATCACATAGTATTTACTTCTTTTTATGTTTGCCTTCTTTAACGGATCAGTATATATATATATATATATATATTTATAAAATGTATCCATGTTGTTACATATAGTTGTAGACACTCGTGGCTGTTTTGCATCCCATTAAGTGAATATACCACAATTGATGTCGTCTACTATAGATGGCCGTTTGAGTTGTTCCTGCTTTTATGCTGTGTGGAATTGTGCTGCTATGAACATTCCTGGGGAAATTATGTATATGTTTCTGTGGGTCTACAGCCAGGAGTGAAATCACCAAGTCCCCATTTAAATATATATATTAGTTTCAATGTACTTAAATTCACCAATTCAAAGATGGATCTTTTTGCAGTTATTTTTATCTGCTGGCCTCTTGTGCCCACTTACCCCACAGCATAGAACTAGGGCTGTGCTGAAGGACCCGAATGAACCCTGAAATAAATGGGTTAGGCTGTGTCTCTCTACTCAAGCAACACTGAGACGGGTCTCAGGCCAAACAAAAGTCTCCTTGTCCTGAGGCTCACCCACTCACACACAGAGATACATGGCCACATCCACAAAAACATTCTACATATCTTCCAGGACCTCTTACCCACAACCAGGTTTATGGGTAAGGAATGGAGAGATCCATGATTACAGGAACATTTTTTTTTCTTTTTTTCTGTTCTTGTAATAGCCAATTTATTTATTTATTTTAAATTATTTATTTATTTATTAAGGCATCATTGATATACAATCTTATGCTCAGGTTTCACATGAGCAACACTGTGGTTACTACATTCTCCCATATTATCAAATCCTCCACACACACCCCACTGCAGTCACTGTCTACAGGAACATTTAAAAAAAATGGCAGCACCACAAAATATATCTCCTTAATTCAGAGATGGCCTAGTCCCTTGTTAAAGAATAGCTCATGACCAAATAAATTATGTAGAGCATGTTTGGATCCCAATTTGAAAAACAACAATGAGGCGTTGGTGGTATAGTGGTGAGCATAGCTGCCTTCCAATTTGAAAAACAAAACAACAGGGAAATGTGAATATTGACTGGATTGTAAATGATATTATGGAGTTAATCTTTTTTGGTGTGATAACAATATTGTTCATTTTTTGTAAAGAGTTCTTTTCTCTTAGAGATAGATACTGAACTATGTATAACTGTCTGGGATCTGCTTTAAAGTAATGGGGATAGTAGGAAGGTATAGGAGAATAAAATAATGGCCATTTGTTAATAGTTGAAGCTGGATAATGGGTACATGGGGTTTAATATACTATTCTACTATTGTGCATGTTTGAAATTTTTCTTTAAAAAAAAAAGGCAGGAAAAGAAAAAAAAAATCACTCAATATAAATCCCTTTATCAGTCATTCCTAACAGCGGGTTTGGGTAACAGGATACCGCCACTAACATACTATGTGACTTTGGGCAAATCGTTCCACGTCGGGAGCCTCCCTCAGTTCACTCATCTGAAAAATGTGGCCTTGTAATGAGCTTTCTCCTGTGGTCCTAAGAACCAGAAGGGACTGTGGGTTTGTAGAGAGATGCCTCAGGGCATGGAAGGAGGGGGCGACAAAGACATAATAATCAAGGCGACATGGACTTTAGCCTCCGCTGACACTGCGTGTGACCTCTATCGCTGCCCTTCTTAACCCTTAGTTTTCTTACCAATAAAAGTGACGTTCCTGTCTTGGGAAAATTAAATAAACAGATGTGGGTGATACTCAATAAATATTAGTTTTCCTTCACAGGTTCTCTATTTTTCCCAGGACCACTGATGTTCACACTCAGGACCTCCGTGACACGCAATCCACCCCCCACCCTGGGTCCAAAGCTCAAAAGCAAGAAACTGCCCGCCGCGCAGCGGCGCTCCCAGCGCAGGACCGCCACGGCGCCGGCCCCGCCCACCGGGGCCCGCGCCTGCGCACAGGCTCCGCCCCTCAAGTTCGTTGTGTCCGGCGCCCCGACGCCGGCCGCGGCTGGGGGTCTTGGTTGCGGCGCTACCATGGCGGTGCGACAGGCTCTTGGCCGGGGCCTGCAGCTGGGTCGAGCGCTGCTGCTGCGCTTCACGGCCAAACCTGGCCCTGCTTACGGCTGGGGGCGGCCTGCGCGGCCGGGCCCCGCGGCGGGCTGGGGCCGCGGAGAACGCCCGGGCCAGGCCGCGGGACTCGGCGCGGAGCCGCGCAAGCTCGGGCTCGGGCTCCCCGAGCGCTACCGCTTCTTCCGCCAGTCGGTGGCCGGGCTGGCGGCGCGGCTCCAGCGGCAGTTCGTGGTGCGGGCCCGGGGCGGCGCAGCCCCTGGTGGCCGGGCCGTCTTTCTGGCCTTCGGGCTGGGGCTGGGCCTCATCGAGGAGAAGCAGGCGGAGGGCAGGCGGGCGGCCTCTGCTTGTCAGGAGATCCAGGTCAGCCCTGGCCGGCGCGGGGCCGGAGTCTGTGGGGCGTGGCTGGGGGGGGGGGCGGTGAGGGGCGTGGCTGGGGGGCGTTCTCTGGGTCCGAGCGGAAATTACTTGGAAATCACCAAGGCTCATTTTCAGTGATACTAATCTGATAGGGGACCAACACGTCGTATTTGACTTAACGTTTTCCCTCAAACAGCATGTTTTGGAAGATGGGCTGCTAATTACAGCTCCTGGTGCAGTGTGGCTGATGGCTTTGTGTAAAATTTCTAAAACTTAGAGACAAATCATAACACTTCTATCCCTGAAGTAGTTGTCATCCCCATTTTATGCCTGCGGAACACAGAGAGGTGAAGTAACTTGGTGGAAGTCACAAAGCTAGTAAAGGGCAGTGCCCAGAGACTGAATCTCCAAAGCCGGTGTACCCTTGACTACTGAGCCAGGCTGTCGTACACAGTGTAGCCAAACAGTTAGTGAAATTGCTGGAGCCAAAGTAACACCTGAACAGCAGAAGAAAACATCAGACTTAATGGTTTTAAGTTAACCTGTGTAGAGTTATCAGGGATGTCTGGATATGTAGGGCTTCTTAGGCTTTTTAAATGTTTAAAATAGCTCAAAGACTTGTTTCTACTCAACCAATATCTGTATTAGGGTTTTCCAGAGAAACAGAGCCAATAGGATGTGTCTATAAAAAGAAGGTTTATTTTAAGGAATTGGCTCTGCAATTAAGACTGGCAAGTACAAAATTTGCACAGTAGCTCAAGACTGAAGGCCATCTGCTGGCAGAATTTGCACTCTTTCTGGGGAGATGAGTCTCCTTCCTAGGGTTTGGAACCACTCTGAGTTAGTAGAGCCCCTGCATTTTACAGCTTAGGGCTGAGGCAGTAGAAGATGCAGTGACTTGCCTAAGGACACTGTTGGTTAAGGGCCAAGCATTTCTTCCTTGTTTCCTGGTTTCCAGCCCAGTTCTTGTTGCTAGTCACCAGAGTGTCTCATGTTTTCACTCTGGCCAGTTTGGGGCGACAGGTGACATCTAGCCTAGTCTCCAGCCACTGCCCTTGTCTTTTGCTATGGCTTAACCGACAGAAACCAAGGGTGGGAAACTTGACAAATCCTGCTTAAAACTGTAGAGTTTTTTTAAACTGAGCAGCATGATTCTCCTCACTCACCATCTACAGATCCTTTTCTCACACTTTGCCCTCCTGAGTCTTAAAATTTTTAAGTAGTTGTCAGTTAATTTTTAAAATGCAGGTGTTTGACTTCTTTTGAAAAAAATCACTAGATCTGCCAAGTCTAATGCTAAAATTCCATATGGTGTCAGACTGGAGTAATAGTAGCTGCTCCCTTTAGATGAAGACATGTGGGAAAAAAAAGTTATAATAAAGTAGGCAAAAGACATGAATATATATTTTACCAAGAAGAGATAAGATGCCAGATAAGCATAGGAAGATGCTCAGCATCACTAGCCATTAGGGAAATGCAAATTAAGAACGTTGATATCACTGCATACGTATCAGAACAGCCAAAATGAAAAATAGTGATAGTACCAAATGCAGAGAAACTGGACTGCTGGTAAGCATGTAAAATAATACAACCAGTCCAGAAAATAGCAGTTTCTTACAGAACTAAACATGCATTTAATCGTTTGACCCAGACATTGTAGTCTTGGGCATTTACCTAGAAAAATGTAGACTTATGTTCACACAAAAACCTATAGCTGAGTAACTGCTGTGGAAAATGTATGGCATTTCCCCCAAAATTGAAAATGGAATTATCATATGATCCAGCAACTCCACTTCTGGGTGTATAGCCAAAAGAATGGAAAGCAGGGACTCCAACAGATGTTGGCACACCTGTGTTCATAGCAGCATTATTCACAGTGGTCAAAAGGTGGAAGCAGCCCAACTGTCTATCAATGGATGATGAATAGGTAAACAAAATGTGATATGTCCATATATAGTAGACTATTATTCAGCTTTAAAAAAAGGAAATTAGGACACATGCTACAGCATGGATGAAACTTGTGAACATTATGCCCAGAGAACTAGGCCAGTCACCAAAGATAAATACTGTATGATTCAACCCATATGAATTACTTAGTTTAGTTAGATTCGTAGAGCTGGAAGGTGGAGTGGTGGCTACCAGGGACTGGAAGAAGAAGGGTTGGGGAGTAACTGTTTAAAGTGTATTGAATTTCAGTTTGCATGAAGAAAAAAGTTCTGGGAGTGAATGGTAGTGATGGTTGCACAACAGTGTGAATATACTTAATGCCACTGAGCTGCATACTTTAAAATTATTAAAATGGTCAACTTTATGTTATGCATATTTTACCACAATTCTTAAAAATAATTTTTTAAGCCCTGTACACAAATGTTCATAGCAGCATCGTTCATAATAGCAAAATATTTAAAAAACACCCAAATGTCCTTCAGCGAGTGAATTGTTAAACTCTGGTATATCCATATAATGAACATAAGCAATAACAAAAAGTCAACTACTGATACAGGTAGCAGCCTAAATGAACCTCAAGGACATTATGCTTAGTGAAAAAAGTTAGTTCCAAAAGGTTACATGCTGTATGATTCCATTTATATGACATTCTTTAAATAACAGAACTATAGAGAGATGGAAAACAGATCAGTGGTTGCCAGGGGACCAGGATAGGGTGGGGTGGGGCATACAAAGAGGTAGCACAAAGGAGTTCTTTACAGAGACGGAACAGTTCTGTATCTTGATTGTGATGGTGATTGCATGAGTCTGTGCATGGAATAAAATTGCACAGACCTACACACACACAGACACACACACACACACGAATGAATGTAGGTCAGAAAGACGGCAAAAACTGAATAAGGTCCTTAGTCCAGTTAACAATAGTGTATCAATGTCACTTGCCTGGTTTTAGTATTGTACTACTTCTTTATAAGTTGTCACCATTGGAGAAAAACGGATGAAGGGTGTGCAGGACACACTGTACTATTTTCTATTTTTTTGCAACTCCCTGTGAGTCTATATTTCAAAATAAAAAGTTAAATACATACCATTCTCAAAACCATGATTGATAAAGGATTACTCTACAAAATATTGCTTCTGCTCCATGGTTTAGACTAGTTTAGAAACTAGTTGGCAAGGCAAGATAGACTTTCATGTTTAAAAAAGTGAAAAGTTATCTTGCAAGATGTATTATTAGCTTATAGATACTAAGCATTTTAGGAATCCTCCAGAAGGAAAGGTTGCTCTGGGCTGGGTTGTCAGGTCTGGTTATAAAGGAAGGACGAGCTCAAGTTGGGACCTGATGGTCAAGTGGGGATAAGCCAGGCAAGCAATACAGTGTGTGTGGGGAAGGAGTGTGAGCAAAGGTCCAGAGAGAAGCATATGAAAGCTAAGTATGGACAGTGCACAGGCCAGCCTGGTGAATCACTTTCCACTTGTAAGAAGTAGCAAGGCAAGGTATGCATAACCTGTTGGTTAGGTTTTGAGCAGAAGAGTGACATGTGTATGCAGTGTCTTTTCATCTGGCTCAGCAGCAGGTAAAGGGATGTTGTGAAAGTGGGACCATCTAGAGGTGGGTGACTGACCATGGAAAGGAGTGATCAGCAGGTCAGGATTTGAGGAGGAAGATGGAGCCTGGGGGAGTGGAAAAATAATGTCGCCTGCGTGAAGTAGAGAAGGACCCAGATTGCAGGGAAATGGGCTCTTTCCCAGTGTGTCCCCACAGCACCTGCACTTCATCTATTTGTATCAGAATATCTGTACTCCTGTTCCTTTCTGGAAAGAAAGTCATGGGCCCATCAGATTACTAAGAGGCAGAGTCAGGAAGACAGGACTTAATGACTCAGCTCTGGAGCCTCCTGATCTCACCCTGCTGCCTTTCAGAGTAACCGGAGGTTATTTGCAGGTGGAGGGGCCTGTTGGCCACATGACCCTGTCCATCCACAGCTGGTTAACTACCCAATAGCTGCCTGCCAAGCACTTTCTCCATAATTAGAAACGTCCCAAATTTGTGCTGCAACTTGACAAGCAGTAAAGGAATAGTGTGCCCTCTGCACAATTTAGTTCTGACCTCTTAATTAATTCACAGTATTCTGTGCTGGGCTGTCTCTGTGACTGCAATGAAGGTACAGAGTTTGAGAAAAATAACTCTGAATAATGAGAGAGAAAGACAGGATGGCTGAGCCCAGCACGAGCAGTAAAACCCAATGCGGTGGTATTTTTATTAGCTCTTGATGTTGTCAGCGAAGTCCTTGCCTCGCTATACCTCCCTGCTCCCATTTCCCTGTGCTGGAGCTTTACTAGGCTCCCTGGCTCATGGTGCATGTGTTTTTCCTCACAGTCAATTTTTACCCAGAAAAACAAGCTGCTACCTGACCTGTTGGACACTGGATGCTCACAGGGCTTCCAGCTAGAGGAGTATCTGATAGGGCGGCCCCTGGGCAAGGGCTGCAGTGCTGCTGTGTACGAAGCCACCATGCCTGTGTTGCCCTGGAAGCTCGAGGTGGCAAAGAATCTAAGGCTTCTTCCAGGGAGGGGCTCAGATACCATTCCACGGGATGAAGAGGAGGATGAGACCCCACGAGGCTCTGCCTTTCCCTTAGCCATCAAGATGATGTGGAACATCTCGGTAAGGAGGGGGCCTTTTGTCTATAAAGTAGGCATTTCTCAAAATGCCAGTCTTGGGGGATCTGATGGCACTTTCCCCAGGAAGTAGATAGGCAGATTCTCTGCAGTACAGGTGCCTATATTGTTAGGCTCCCTCAGCCTTACACAGGAGGGTATGTATGACACAAATTGTAATGTCCATGAATCACCTGGGGATCAGGTCAAAAGGCGGGTTCTGATCAGCTGGTCTGGGGTGGGACCTGCTTCTGCCTTCCTAACAAGCTCCCGGGTGACGCCCGTGCAGCTGGTGTTTGAACCACACTTAGAGCAGCAAGTGCCTAAACCATTAGTTTCTGATCAGTCAGTGCTGATCCAGTTAGCTAATTGCAGGACCACCATCCTCTCTCTTCCCCTTGACCTGCCTCACTGGAGAGGAGGGGCCACTCTCCTTTCCTGTAAACTTGCCCTTCACCCTCACTTCCATCAAAGACTTGTCACCTACTGGCTCTCAATGCTTGGAGAACTCGAGGTTTGGGGAAGTTGAGTATTTTTTCCCCCAACAAAAATAAAGATTTCTGTCTATGTAGACTAATTTCTTTACCTTACCATTACAAAGGTGGGTTCAGAAAATTAAGACCTGATGTTCCTTCTCCTGTCCAGAGCTATTCAGGGCTAAGGTGAGACACAGCCACAGCAGCTCATCCTGGACACTGAAGAATGCAGTTTCTTGTTTTGTTTTTGAATGAAGGTTATTAGGCTTTTGTACACCTATGCTGGGTTAATAGCTAACAGGTAGACGAGTCCTTTGCCTGAGAAACATCCAGTCTTAGCATCAAAACTTCCCCTCGTTGGGGCATGACAGCCATTCACAAAAGCTAAAAGACTTGATTCTTATAGGATTCTTAGGTTTCACAGGTCTTGAGGGACATTCATAATGAAATGAGGAAAATAAGGTGCTTTTCCTCCTCATTGGTTTTGTTTTTTTTACTGGGGTTGGGGGAGGCTGTCCTATGATTCGGCACTTGTCTGCTGAAGGGAGTCTGCAAGGATAGCCTTAGGGCCCCAGTGGTCAGTTTGGAGGCTTGTGGTGACCAGAGGCATCCAGAGCAAGAGGATCACCCATGCACTGATCATCTCTTCCTGCCCTGGGTACCTGAGCTGCCAAAAGTTTGCAGCTTGGGAAGCATCCTCTAAGCTGGCATGGGTGGCATCTCTGCCCTCTGTCCCAGGATAAACTTGTTTTGGCTTGCCGCTTGAGAGAGGTTGTCTTATATTGAAGATCAAAGCCAGTTAGGTAGTAGCTCTCCTGGTCCAGATTACAAGGGGTTGGACTTGCTTGGGTCTGTGTAACCCTGGACTCATTATTGATGTGTTCCAGGCGGGGTCTTCCAGTGAAGCCATCTTTAGCACCATGAGCCAGGAGCTAGTCCCAGCTAGCAGAGTGGCCTTGGCAGGGGAGTATGGAGCAGTCACTTACAGGTGAGCACCCACCTGCCTACCAGACTGGCCGTGAGTTCTTTGAACCAGCTGACCTTAGATCATGGATGTCTCTAGATGTCTTTGTCTATTCATTGTCCCTCCAGCTGTCCTGTTAGCTCCCCAAGGGCAGAGCCCTCATATTTTGTGTGCTGTAACTCAGTAAGTGTCTGTTGAATATGACTAGGTGAATATGAAAGAAGATCTATAAAGTACTGAGGACAAATTCCTGTCTCAGGAGAATCACCTCCCCTAGACCTCTGGATGTCTGTCTGCCTGGCCTTTGCTCTTCTAGGGACCTCAGACTCAGCCCTTTATGATCTGTTCCTCTCGCTGCTTCTCCCATCTGATTTCTGATCTTGTCCCATTTACACCCCACTCCACCATACTGAATTCATACTGATCCCCAGCCAAATGCACCAGGCTCCTCCATGACAGTCTTCTGTGCATGCAGTTAGTATACTTGGGCTGCCCTCCCCACAGCCTCCTGTTCCCTTCCAGGAGGATACTCCTGTGCACACCCACATATCTGCCCAGCACAGCCATACTCTTTCTCTGGGCTCCTGTTACAAGCAGGCAGAACTTTCCCACTGTGGCACTGACAGCCTTGAACTGTGATCCTGACTCTCCCACTAGCCCCAAAGGGCTAGAAACAATGCTTTAACTCCTTTGATTGAATGGAACAAGGGCCTACTTGGGGGGACTCCAGAAAAACAGCAGTAGAAGGCCATGCGAGGCCTGGATCCACAAGGCCTGGGGACCAAGGCATATCTGAGGACAGGTGGGTGTCTTGCTCCCTCAGTGTTGCCTTGATGCCTCTATCTTGATGTCCATTCTCTTCTTACACCTGGCGTGTCTTGCCCCACGGCTCCTCTGTCCCTGCATACCTTGGGCTTGCACCCCTCTAGCTCCCATGGCCCCAGGCAGTTCTCATGGCACCCTTTCACCTCCAGCTCCATTGCCACCTGCCAGCTGACTGCCATAGTTACACTTTAAAACTCAAAGGAATCTAACTGGCCCTCCTTCCTTTTTCCCACCAGCCACCTAGGTCTCAGATGCGACTGCAGGCTTATTGCCTTTGGGCCAGGTGCCCACCGTCCGTCCAGTCAGCTCTGCCTGAGTGGCACGGCCCATACGCAGCAGGCAGTCAGGCAGCCACTGTGTAGCGGAGCTGTGGGTGTGGGGCTCCCGGGGGATGGGTGGTGGGCGGGCAGATGACATCTCTACTGTGAACTGCATCTGTGTCCATTCATTCATTCATTCAACAAAAGTTTACTGAGCTCATACTCATGCCAAGTGTTTTGCTAGAACTTGGAATCACAGAGATTCTAGGTCCTTTACAGGTTTTAACAACCCTATGCAATGTGTTACCACTTATTCTCCTTTTGCATTTGGGATTGAGCCCTGAGAAGCCAGGTAACCTGGCCAAGGACTTACAGGGGCAGACCTAGAATTCACATCCAGGCAGCCTATTCCAGGGTCTGTGCCACATGGGATGGAAGGATGGATAGATGGGCTGCAGGACGGACTAGTGGCATCATGAAATGTGATGAGTCATCTTTATAGGATTTTTGTTCCTCCAACACCAGGCTCTGCACTTGACACAGAGCAGATCTACAGTAAATATTTGATAAATGGGTGAATAAATGAACATTGGTATTTACTGTGGTCTTAGATTATCTTTCCAACTGTCATATCTGATACTGGCCTCATACATCTGTCCCGTTGGGCTAAAACAGAAAACCCAAGAGAGGTCCCAAGCAACTGGCCCCTCACCCCAATATCATCCGGGTCTTCCGCGCCTTCACCTCATCTGTACCACTGCTGCCAGGAGCCCTGGCTGACTACCCTGCTGTGCTACCCCCATGTTTTCATCCCGAGGGCCTGGGCCACAGGCGGACGCTTTTCCTCGTGATGAAGAAGTAAGTGAGGGGTGTGGCAGGCCTGGAATGTAGGGGCTGTCCCCACATGCCTGAGCCCAGGGTTGCAGGGAAGGGCGGCCCCACCCTTTGGTAGATGTCAGTGTGCCCTAGAGAGCAGTTTCCCATTAGGATGATTTTCCATGAAAACAGAATCTCACTTTTATTCAGACACATTTCACCTAGTGCTTTTAGTACTTTTGACCATGACCTCTTCTCTGTGGCTTGCCTTACCTGTTGCTTTTTTTTAGACATAAAAATAGTCCTTCCTCACCCTCTATATCCACGAGCAATGTTATAATGGGTATTTTAAAGAAATGAGTATCTTTTCCATTACCTTCAGCATGTGGAGCCCAGCTCTATGTTCCTAATTTTAGGATAGCAGGGTGGGAACAGACAGGATACTTGGTGAAAAAGAAATAAAGCTCTAGAATAGGAAAGGCCATCATCCTCCTAGTAAATAAGATGCTAGGGATCGTTGGTGCACATAGCCAGAATCCCTGTCACCCTCTCCACCAGCTACCCCTGTACCCTGCGCCAGTACCTGCAGGTGAATACTCCAGGCCCCCGCCTCGCCACTGTGATGACCTTGCAGCTCTTGGAAGGGGTGGACCATCTGGTTCAACAGGGCGTCGCACACAGAGACTTAAAATCTGACAACATTCTCGTGGAGCTGGATGCAGGTAGGGACCGTGCCACACCCTCAGAGCTACCTGGGGCCACCAGACCAGGTCTGGGAACGTTTAGGACCCTTCAGGTCTTTTTTGGTTTTTCTGTTCTATTATAAACTGTGTCTTAATTTAACTCTGTACATAAGTGATATGCAATCCCTCCTTCAAAATGGAGGCTTTGGTTCTCTCTGGGGCTTGGGGAATGATAGATAGCACTCCCCAAGTACCTTCCTGTTACTCACTTACAGAACAAAAACCTCAGTGGTGGAAGTTTTCTTGTATAAAGGAAGAGACTAGCTCAACCTAAGAATTTTCCAACAGTGCCAGTTATCCTCTGTAGGTCCAGCTGCCTCTGGAAATAATGAGTTCCCCATTACTGGAAGCACTTAGGTAGAAGCTGGATGCCTCTTGCCTGGGATATTGTAAAGCAGATTCATATATCTGGTAAATTTTGAAATAGAAGATTTAAATAATACGCAATTAAGTTGCTAAAGGAACTAGCTTTTGGTTTTTTTTTTATTAAGGTATCATTTATATACACTCTTATGAAGGTTTCACATGAAGAACATTGTGGTTACTACATTCACCCATATTATCAAGTCACCCCCACACCCCCTTGCAGTCATTGTTCATCAGCATAGTAAGATGGCAGTCACTACTTGTCTTCTCTGTGCTACACTGTCTTCCCTGTGACCCCCCCCTTCACCATGTGTACCGATCATAATACCCCTCAATTCCCTTCTCCCTCCCTCCCCACCGGCCCTTCCCCACCCCTCCCCTTTGGTAACGGCTAGTCCCTTCTTGGAGTCTGAGTCTGCTGCTGTTTTGAAAGGAACTAGCTTTTTAAAGGAAGTCTGTGAATTCTTTTACAAATAACAAATCCTTAATGCACCTGTTTCTTAGGTTTGGAGTTGGGGTTTCATGTGCAGACTCCTGGGGTATAATGCCCTGAGAGTTCATTTGAGTCAAGCACCATTTGATGAGTTAATCACTAGCAGCTCCTTTGGCCTTGGGGACACATCTAATTACTAGATTTAGAGTGAGCCAAACTTTTGATCAGTTCTTTGCTTGGGGCTTGATTTCCTAGAGGCATTTCCATATTCATGGAGCTGGCCCTCCCATTCAGCCCTTTGGTCAGTGGGCACCCATCCAGGCCTTGCTGGCCAGTGCTCCTGGACCAATGCTGAGTCCGTTAGCCCCTTTTCACCCGTGTCTTTATGGTGGCTTTAGTAGGGACACATGAGGGCCTCTTGGAGGGAAGGGGGAGAATCAAACCCTAACCTCTGCTTGTCCCTTCCCCAGACGGCTGCCCCTGGTTGGTGATTACAGATTTTGGTTGCTGCCTGGCAGACGAGCGCATTGGCCTGCAGTTGCCTTTCACCAGCTTCTATGTGGATCGGGGTGGAAACAGCTGCCTGATGGCTCCAGAGGTGAGTCCTGCTGAGTGTGTCGGGCACCATCAGCAGACTGTTCCACCATGTTCCCACTGACTGCTAGGACAAGGCCTGATGCCTCATTATTTACTCAGTGCCTCCATCTTTTCTGAGCCATAATTTGGCACTAGTCCCTTCCCCACACTTTGCTTTAATCTGTTTTTCCCTAACTGCCCAGAGGATGTGAGTTTTGTCAGCACAAAGCAGGCAGCCTAAGCAAATTCTTCGGGTCTATACCACAGCTTGCTCAAATTCTGGGTTCCTTGGGACAGAGTTCAGATCAGCCCATCAGTTGTCATGCCGGAGGAGGGGAATGAATGGCTTAGAAGTTCCAGCAGCATGACTGCTCAGACATTTGCTTTCCAAACAGGTGTCCACAGCCTGCCCTGGCCCCAAGGCGGTGATTGACTACAGCAAGGCGGACGCCTGGGCCGTGGGAGCACTCGCCTATGAGATCTTTGGGCTCCCCAATCCCTTTTATGGCCAGGGCAGGGCCCACCTTGAAAGCCGCAGTTACCAAGAGGCTGAGCTGCCTACGCTCCCCATGTCAGTGCCTCTAGACATGAGACAGCTGGTGAGGTCACTGCTCCAGCAGGATGTCAACAAGGTGAGGTTGACCCCAGGCTCTGCAGGGTTTGCGTGGATGAAAACCTCAGTTCACATTCCAGAGGAAACATCACATTTGGGCTGGCACTAGAGGGATAGACAGCAACTCTGTCTTATAAAGGCCAAAGACAAGAGAACTATATAGATTTTATATTGACAGGCTTAGGGAAATTAGCCACCAAATCAGTCAGAAATCTAGCAGTTTGACTCTTCTTGGCTTTAGTTGCTTAAGTTACTCAGAGGGAAAAAGATGCATTTTTGAAAAATATTTAACAGAGATGTAGCTTATAGAAACTGCTGAGCTCTAATGAAAAACAGATGTGAAGCCATCTCCTGAGAGCAGATCTGGACACTTTGAAATTAATATAAAGGAGCAACATAAAGGCTAACCTATTTGAAGCCTTAATTGGAGTGGCACGTCCAGTACAGGTGGCATGTGTAGGGGAAAGCACACAGAGGCCGACCAGGATTCAAACTACTTACCTCACTGCACAGCATGTGCTCTTGGTCACAGGAGATCCTTGCTGCTACCAGCTATTAAGTGATGAGAGGTAACTCCCCTCTCACCAGACAGTGCTAGTATCCAGGAAGCAGTTTGTGGGCCCAGGCAAACCTGTGCACATGCAAAAGCCTGGAGCATGGGTAGACAGCAGCCAGAATGTCAGGTGAGTGAAGGGTATTGTAGGAAGGAGAGAAGAGAATTTGGTTGCAGCCAGAGATGGGAAGAACCTAACACATGGATGGATTCATTAATAAAGCAGGCTGTGGGCTAAATACTTGATACAGATGTTCTAAACTTCAGCTCCCCTTCCTGTTGCAGAGACCATCTGCCCGGGTAGCTGCTAATGTGCTTCATTTAAGTCTCTGGGGTGAACACACTCTAGCCCTGAAGAATCTGAAACTAGACAAGATGATTGGCTGGCTCCTCCAACAATCAGCTGCTACCCTGTTGGCCAACAGGCTTACTGAGAAGAGCTGTGTAGAAACAAAAATGAAGATGTTATTTCTGGCCAACCTGGAGTATGAAGCGCTGTGCCAGGCAGCCCTCCTCCTCTGCTCCTTCAGGGCAGCCCCGTGATGACTCTGATGTAGCTGGTCAATTACTAAAGAACTTAACATTATCTGTTGTCATGATGGTCTGTGAATGCTGAGCGAGGGGGCTCATAGGTGTGAGGGTGGGAGTCAGGAGAAAAGATGGTGCAGAGAGAGCTGGTCAACCAAAGAGAAGGCTCTGGTTTGGCAAATGGAAGAACATGAGTCAAAGTTCAGTCTAGCTACTCACTCACTGTAGCTGTGGGATTTTGGATGCATCATAATAACCTGTGTGGACTAAACTTCTTCTGTAGAGCGCCTGAGATTAAATACTCAGACTGCGGCGGCTACTCTTGTCACTGTGGTACAAAAGCAGTCAAGTGTGTGAGGGAGTAAGTGTGGCTGTGTGCCAATCAAGCTTTATTTATAGATACTGAAAAGAATTTCATCCGTCATGTGATATTCTTTTAGTGTTTTTCAACCATTTAAAAACCTGAAAACCATTTTTAGCTTGCAGGCCAGGCAGGCCCACAGGCCATAGTTTGCCAGACCCTAGTCTAGTGAAGGGCCTAACTCTAAAGAAATGCTAACTAATCACTAGGCCCCTTTGTGTATCAATGCTAAAAATAACATGGTACGTTCTCCATGTAAAATCCAAAGGAATGAGTTCTCTGTGCCAAACGAGATAAGCTGGAGGGAGGGCTTTTTGGTAAGCAATTATGTCATCCCAGCCCCCTGAACAGTTAGTTCCTAGCCAAGCCGGTTTGTTAGATGAGGCCGGGCTGAGCGTTAGACCTGTGCTCCCCTCCCTTCAGAGGATCCAGGCCAAGGCGGTGGCTGTTAGCAGCAGGGCGTCTATGACATGTGCCCCTAGCTCCAGGAACGGACTGGCTCACCAGAAAGCAGCAGCCATGACATCAGCCTGCACGTTACCTGAGCTAAGGCAAACATCCGCACAGGTCGGTATATTCAGGTACCCGAATGAAAACACAGCCACGGGAGGCCTGAGCAGCAGGGAGCCACTGTGCTTCAGAGACACATTCTGGAGCAGGTTTGAGGGTGTTTCTGAGGAAGTATTTCTACAGAGCTCCTCCAGTTACTGAACTGAGTCCAGCAGAGCTAAAATGACTAATGAAATGGAAATTAACAATGTAGTGTTTTAAACTTGCTAATTTCCCTTTTGACCAGCATTTCTTCACAGAAATTGTGAAAAATTAAATGCACATTGAAAACTGCAGAGTATGGACTGCGTATTTGGTTTTAAGTGTGATTCTTATACCTTAAAAAAAAATTTTGTGGGCAGAGACCAACAACAGGGAAGGGATTTCACAGATAATTTTGTACCTATTTTTTATGAACACAATTACTGCCTAAAGCAAGGTAAATGTATATTTAAAGGTTCTTTTCAACCAAGCAATCCTATAATTCTCTAAGGCAAGCATTGGTACCCTGGGTTCCCATTTCAGTGATTCTGCACCGGCCTCAGGGTATTATTGACCTTACTTTATCCTTTGAGGAGTTAGGAAGCTGTCATCTCATAATTAAAATGCAGTCCAGTCTTCAGCAAAATTGAAAGAGGCCACTTACCAGTTTGTGTCCAGTCATGACTGACCAGCGCCTTCCCCCTACCATCAGCAAAACACAACAGAGCTGGGTGAAGTTTGGGTGCGATGTTTCTCTTTATTTTAGAAATGAGAGTGCTTGCACGTGTGTCGACAAATGCCTCTTGGCAATAGGTGGGGAAATTTACATAACAGTCATTCCCAACCCCCTGACATATTCAATGCCGCATCTCCCACTGAGGTAAAGCTGTGCCACTGTCCCACAGCTTAAAAGACAACAAGCCCAATACTACCACCCATTCCAGCCCCACGCCGCTCAGTCAGATTTCTCCTTCTCCTTCATGTGTAAGAAGACAATGCTGAAGATGAAGAGCCCCAGCATCATGGAGAAGGCACTGGCATAGTAGGGATAGGCCGAGGGGATGAAGCGCTCATACTGCGTGTGCTGCAGCGGCCTCACTGACACCTGCAATGGGACAGAGGTGACAGGCCCTGGCTGCTCTGGAGCCCAGGCAGGGCACATACTGGCTCAGACATGCTCAAAGTGACTGAGACCCATGCCTACCTGAGTGGACGAGTACAGGTGGGTGTAGCCTAGCCGGTTGTAATCCACCTTAAACTGGAACACACCATACACGTCAGGCAACCTGAACTGGACGCTATATTTGCCACCTGGGGAAGATCCGAGACAAATAACCAGGAGGGGTTTCCCAGTGCTTCTCTGTTAGCCTCACAAGAACAAGTCAGAGTGGGGACTGACTGCCTGCAGCTTTCTCCTGCAAGAATTCACTCACCTTTCCTCTTCAGGAAGGTCCTCACAAAAGGATCAATGCGGACAAACTCCAGCTGAATGTCATCACCATCAAATGGGACCCACCTGCCATTTGAGAGCTGCTCAATCACGATGCTGTACTCCTGAGATAAAAAACCAATCAGCCAGGGGGGGCCAGTGACAGGAGGGCTGCTTGAGGCCCCACATGGAATCTGGCAGGGACTTCCAGGAGTTCTGAAAGTCTGGGCAAGCCCCCACCACCCAGCCGTGGGCCACTGGGTGGGTACTGGGTTACCTGCCAGGCCCTCTGCACCTAAATGACTTTCTTAGGGGCAAAGATGATTTAAGCCCCTCAGGCCCAACACAGAAGTGTTCAGTACATGCTTCTGGCCTGAGGCAACCTGGCCAAACTTCGGGGCCCTCCCACTCCAGGAAGCTCTTACCACCAGGTCAGTGACGGTGTAGGCATTGGGTGGGGCAGGCTCGCCCACCCGATGATGGGACACAGGCCCCACACGGAGGACGCCCTCCTCCTTGAACACCCAGCGGGAGAGGGCCACGGCCAGCTCATAGTTGCCCGTCTGGGAATACCTGCAGAAGGGGAAGAGAGGAGGCTTGAGCACCGCAACCCCTGCTCCCCATGGTGAACAGCACTGAGCTCATTTCTGCCTGCAGGCCCCACACACCTATGTACCCTGGTTAAGGGGAACAGAAAAATAAGAAAAGAGGTGAGGTGGTGGGCCTTTGGGTGTGACCTGCACAATAAATATGCAATTATCAAAGTCTCAGATAAACTGTTACTACCTTGAAAGAATGAGCAGCCCATGCCAACACCAGCAATATAGCAACAAAGGCAAGTCTTCAAATAACCTTAAAGCACCTGAAAATACTTATCAGTCGCTGACACTTCTAGCTCCACAACTGAGTCCTCTCCTCCCCGCCAGGCCCACCACGTGCCCATAGGCCCTGCATCTACCTCTGGGAGCCGGGCGCAGCCTTCTGCACTGCTGAGTTGAAGAAGGCGTCACTGAAGAAGTCAAGGGAGCCGCTGAAGATGACCCGGGCATTGTTTCTGGCCTGCAGCCCAGCAATTAGGAGGGTGTTCTTCCCCACTGCATGGGGATACTGGGGACAACAGGAGGCTGTCATCCTGGAGAGCCAGGGCAAAGGACAAGCAGCTGGGCCTCTAGGGCAAGAGGACAGCAGGCTGGACTGGAACAACCCAGGCCCCTCCTGAGGGTGGAGCTGAGACCCACTGCATCTGCCCACTGCCCGCTCCTGCCAACTGCTCATCATCAGCCTCTGCCAAGTGTGCTTTCCTGCTTTGTTCTCATTTTCAAATAAAAAGGCACCTTGCTACTGGGCCAGGAGCCAGTGGCCTGAAGACTGCAAAGGGCCCTCACCTGGGTGATGGGTTTATCCGGGAAGAAGGAGTAAGAGGTGGAGGAGCCCGTCAGGATGTCCAACACCAAAGGATTGTCAGGATCGGCCACCATCCTACAGAAGAGAAAGAGAACACCAACACTGACCCCAAGTACTGAGCCCCAAAACCTGGGGTTCCCTAAGGGCCGTTTCTTCACAGGCATGAAAACTGCTTTCTTAACAGCCAAACACTTGCTGCAACAATAGCTCTCCTCTTGCTGCAACAATGAAGTCTGACTCTGAATGTCAGAAATTCATCACATCCACATCCTCTGGGAAAAGGAATGCCCCAAATAATTTTTGGGTTGGTTTCCTGACAAAAAAAAAGTGAGCCCCTCTCCTCCCAGGTTTCTGCTGGCCTCTCCCTGCACACTCACCCAACACCTCGAAAGAGGATGGGATTTAGAGACGATTTCCCGACAATGGTCGGGGCCTTCAGCAGGTTCTCAGTGTCAGCCACGATGAGCGTATGCTGCAAGAGCAGGGGGAAAGACAGGTGGTCGGGAATAGGTGTCCCCAGGCCAGGGAATCCCTCCTGGTTCCCTCTTGGTTTCCAGCCTGAGCTTTGCTGTAAATAAGGGCCTGAAACCTGGAAGGTAACAGGCCTGATTACCTGGCCAAGGTCCGAAATATCATAGTTGTGATGGTCAATGACTGCCGTTTTCTCCTCATCAAACTCGATCCCACACTCACTTCCCAGCTCTCGAAGAGGGTCACCTACACAGATCCAAGAGATGCCTGGCTGAGTCCTTACAGGAAGGCCCTTGGCCAAGCAGTGCCACTTGCCCCAGTGAGTCGCCCTCCGCTGGTCATCCCTAGAGCCGTGCAGCTTCGCCAGGCCAGTTCAGCCCCAGCTGGGCCCCTGCACAACAGCATCGTCTTCTCTGCCTGCACAGGTCAGAACCTGAACTGACAGAATGAAAACAACCTAGCTCACTCCCTCCACAAATACACAATGACCTTGGCTCTGCACAAAAATCCCCCTCTGAAGAAAGTAACTGCCTCAGGCAAACTGGATCTGGAAAAGCCTGGGCTTACAAGGTTCTCTTCCTCACATTACCCCAACAAGAAACCCACACTGTCTGGTTAAAAAATCTGGCAATACTGAAAATAGTACAACAGGAGTGGCCAGGTGCTGTTCATGTTGAAGCTGGGTGACAAATACACTGAGTTCAGGACACTACTCTCTCCCTACTTCTGATTATTTCTGAAAATAATCTGCTGAAGGCTTTGGGGTCTACCCAAGTAGCCACCTCCTGCTTGTCTTTTTGTAAGAGAAGATTGCTAAAACAAAACAAACAAGAGAAAATGGGGTTTCCAACCCTTAAAGGTTCCACACATCACTGGTTCTAGTCCCAAGAAGGCACAGGAGGGAAAAATTGGCTCTTGAGTTCCCTCCCCCGCCCCTGGCCAAAGCCCACCCTGTGAATGCCAGTTTGGCAGCTTCCATTTGTAAAGCTCTCCAAACTCCCTGAAGAAATGGTGGAAAGCACCAGAACTTCTGGGTCGGACTCACCAATGTCTGAGCTAGCAGCTACCAGGACACTGCCTCCACCGTCAATAAAGGTACTGATGGTCTCCACATTGATGTTGCCTCCAAAATCTGAAAGAAGCACCAGACTCAGTGACCCAGAAGGTTCCTCTCACTGCTCCTTTGACATTTGCGCAGGGAAGGTGGACTGCAGACCAGCACCAATCCCACAATAGCGCCCTCAGGAGGCCCAAAACGAGAGGGACATTCACCATACACTGAGCCCTCACTGAGGCAATTCTCCATCTTCCCAAAGTGAAGACCCAGAAGTAATGGCTCAAATTCATAAACTTGTAGAAGTGTAAATGAACTAGTCAAACACCTCCCAACTATGGTTGTCAAGTAGTTATAAACATTTCAAGTTACATATAAAACATACAGTCAGAAATGCTGCATTTTCCACTCAAATTTCAGGAAACAACTTCATTTAAACTCATCACCTGCACCTTTTACATCAGTATCTGTGTCATCACTAGATGACACTTTCAGGGTCACCTAACAGTTTTCCAAAGCCCACCAATTTCATTTCCATCTAAATTGTCAGAAAGAGACTTGAATCTGAGAATGATGCTGTCACTTGACACTAGGAGTCATTTGCCAACATGAGCAATTTTTTCCCCTATTAATCCTACAGATGTTTATCTATGACAGCCATAACAGAATGACCTCATACAGCACTTTTACTAAAGTGATCATCAAAACAGCTCATTAATTTCTAACATTTGTAACTGAGATCATATCCTCTTTTGGTCAATCAATTCAGCCAGATGACAGCCATGAACATCCAAGCTAGCACTGAGTAGGGCTGCTGCAGACTCAAGAGTCTTCCCCAAAGTACATGCTGATGTTTAACATCAAATAATGCTCAGTAACCAACTTATTCATTAAAGGAAGATTATTGCTGTGTGCTGAGAAGAAAAATAAATGGGCCATGGTGGGGGGCTCTATTATATAACAGTTGGTCAAGAAAGTGACATTTGAGAAGGTGCTGGAGTCAGCCAGGCAGCATGGGGGTAAAAGTATTCCAGGCATCGAGGACAGTGCCTGGTCCCTGAGGCAGGTGAGCGCATCCCAGCAAGGAGCCCAGCATAGCTCAGCTGGAGAGAGTGAAGGGGCAAGCAAAAGCAGACAAGACCAGGTGAAAAGGGGAACACAGTTCATGCAGGGCTTTGTAGGCCCCTGAGCCCATGGGGAGGAGCCACCGGAGGCTTTTGGGCAGGAAACCAACATGATCTGATTTATATTTTTAAAGGATGATTCTGGCAGCTGGGTAGAGAATCAGGTATGGGGCTGACGGTGGAAGCATACTGATGGGCTAGACAGCAGCTGTGATGATCCAGGCAGTGAAGAGGGGAGTGGAGGTGCCTGTACTCCTATTCTGAAGGCAAAGCCTATGGGATACGGGGTGTGAGTCAGAGAGACAAAGGTGCTAAGGACAACCCCAGGTTTCTGGCCTGATCCCCTGGAAGGATGGAATTGCCATTTATTGAAATTGGACACAGAAGCTTGTCCATCAAACATCTACCAGGCAGCTGGGAATGAATCCATAATGACTCTGTAAAGAGATGAGTATAAGAATGGCTCTCTTTTCTGAGGAATAAATTTTGGGGGGAAAAAAGTACCTTACTTTACCTTCATGCATGGACAGAACATGATCTGAGGAATTTACCTCTTATACTACATTTAGAAAGCTATCTATCCACTTTGCTACAGAGAAGCCAGACAGCATCTTAGACAACTTGCAAACAGCTTCTTGGTATAGTACGGTGGTTCCAACAGGGGGCGACTCTGCCACTCAGGGTGATGTCTGGAGACATTTCCTGTTGTCAAAACTGGAGGTGGTGGCTACTGGTATCTAGTAGATAGACGCTCAGAATGCTCCTAAACACAGGACAGCTTCCCACAGCAAAGAATCATCTAGTCCAAAATGTCAGGAAGTGCCACTGGTAAGAAACCCTTGTACAGTGGGAAGAACACAGGTTTTGTGAATGAGACACCTGGGCTTAAGTCTAGGAAACGCCTTCATCCTTCTGAAGCCATTTTCCCATCTACAAAGCAGGGACCCAGTTTTTTCTGGGTACAGAGGATGTGATTAGGATCCTCCTTCTGTGGCCATCACTGCATGAGACTTGGGAGCTTCCTGATCCCAGGGATGGCAAGGAAGCTGCTGGTAGACAGGGAAGGGAGCTAGGCCAGGATCTCACACCTGAGAGAGCTAACAGTGGTCACAGTACCTACCACAAATGGGTCCTCGAAGCAGGGGCAAACTCCTACCCTGAACCCCTGCGCCCAACAGACAAGTCTTCTCCCCAGGATTTCCTGCAGCAATGTTTCCCAAAGTGTGGGACCTACTCTGCCAGGGGCAGAAAAGGTGACAACAGGGATGTGGGAGCAAGGCTTTAAGTGCCCTTGAATATCAGAGTTATTTCCTTTCCAATTATTTGCCAACCTTTCTCCATCAAAGAGAATGTCTTAGTTTGATACTGGTTTTAGCACTTACCCTAACGCTTGCTAGATTAGAGGAAGCCTCAAGCCCAGTGCTTTCAGCAGGCAACAGACTCTGGCTAGAACTTAAGATGGCACTATATTGATTCTATTTATAGTTACCTTCTACTGAATGGAAGTCATAATACTGGCTTTCCATTTGCAGTGGTGATCCTGGGTTCACTACCAGTTTCCTTTTAAAACGTTATTTTTGTTTTTTAAAAGGCAGGTCTATTTGAAGAAAATATTATTAACACAGGTGATATGAAATACAGTAAAAATGAAGGTGGTACAGCAATGACAGGCTCTCAGACATTTCTCCCACCAACAGCCTACCTCAGCCTTCTCCCAACCAATCTCAGCCTCACTCGGGGCTTCTTTTCCTTCTCCATGACATTCCCAAACCGCTTCCTAAGCATCACTTGGACAAGTCATACATCCCATACATCCATCTTGTGCATCCTGACATAGGGTTTGGTAACTCATTTCAAGTCCTTAATTTTATTTCCTCAAAGACAGACTAAAAGAACTCCTCAAAGGCAGGCTCCCTGTCCTTACCATCTCACCCAGGCCCCTGTTCAGTACCGATTTCAGAGATGCAAACACAGCAGGAACTTGGCAAATGACAATTAATGACAATGCTGAAGGCTCCGTTCACCTGCCCGGTAAACTGAAGATTTTAACTTGTACAATCTGGAGCCACATCCACCCAACTACACTTGCCTCCAAAAAGCCAATTCCGAAGACACATGTTACAGGGAAGCTGGGGATAATGGAACAAGTGACAGGAGCCTATGGCAAAATACTTCAGGGATTGGCTGAACAATCTCAAATGAACTTGAGAATAAAGTAGCTGCCAAGGAAACCAGATTTTCTAAGCTTTGTCAACTAAAGGTAAGATGGCAGTCCTGCCTTAGCCCAGACAAAGATATCTTGAGTCCCTGGAGAAAAAGATAAACTGAAGCCACTAAAGAAGAGAATGGCCAGGATGCTCACCAGAAGAGCATGGCCAAAGAGAATTAGCCAAAGGAACTGGGGAGA
Organism: Smutsia gigantea; assembly: GCA_032199065.1. NCBI lineage: Eukaryota > Metazoa > Chordata > Mammalia > Pholidota > Manidae > Smutsia > Smutsia gigantea. The sequence continues at coordinate 228,645 of JAVSCE010003597.1, forward strand.
TTTTGTCTGGAGAAGAAACAACTGAATAGGCTATGAGAATGTGAAGGCTCTGCCTATAAGCTAAATAAGCATTAGATTTATTCTCAACTGCCCTGGGGAGTATAAGAAACCACTCTCCCAACACCACCCCCTCCCCCCACAAACAAAGTAGGACGGAGGAGACAAACTGCAGCTTTAATGTAAGAACTTAACAGAGTTGTCCACTAGTGCAATGTGTTGCCTCGTAAGATATAAGCTCTCTGTCACAGGAATACTGCAGTATCAACTGGATAATCTAGTGAAGATACTCATTCTGTTCAATAACTAGCCCTCTACTAGGCTTGAGACCTATCTTTCCAGCCTCAAATAGGGGGTTGGGCTAGATTATCACTAAGATTGTTTTTCAGCCTAAGAACTATGAACCCATCTGAATTCTTAAGATCAACTACCACGATGCCTTTTTACAGTGAACAACATTAACAACATGCTATTTCCTCTATCCACACAGGCCAATCCAACCACGGCCTCTCCATCTTTCTAATCAGGCTCTTTACAGAGAAAACTCCCTCCTCAGAGTAGCAGGGCCCTCACCGTTTCATGGCCTGTGGCAACACTTAACCCCACAATCCTCAACTGTGTCTTTTAGAAAAGAGAAGTCCCCTCCTGGACCCAGACTAGAAGTTAACATTGGCCTCTTCTCTGACAGCAGCAACAGCGCGCTGGGCTGGTGACCCCCATAACCCGGAAAATGCCCAAGATCCTGAAGAAAGCAATCGATCAGCCCTCGGCCTCGAATCCGTGTTCTGGGAGGGGCGTGCAGCTCTTACCTTCTACCGACGGGGAGAAGATGATCAGATTGTCATAGAGGAACTCCCCGTACTTAATGAGGGACAGGCTGGGGTCATCTGCGATCTTGAATGTGAGTTCAAAGCCCCGGTCTGGTGGAGAAGAAAACAGGGAGCTGAAGCAGACGGGACACAAAGGGAAACCACGCTGCAGGACTGCAGAACTGATCCTACCACCCCAGAGGCGGGTCAGACCTAGGCGGTCTGCTCGTGGAAACCGAGCAGGAGGGTGGCCGAAACCCTCGGCCTCCGAGACCTTTCAGCCCGACTCCCAACCGCCGCCCCCTTGGACCTCAGTCTCACCTTTAAGGCTTCGAAAAAAAAGCGAATGCGTCTCCCGCAAGTTGAGATTGTCCAGCAGCACTAAGGTGCGGGGACCGCTAGCGCAGACCAAGCTAAGCAAGAAGAGCAGCAGCCACAAGAAGCACCAAGCACGATGCGCTGCACAGGGCTGCATCTTCCTTCTGCCGAAGTACTCAAGCACCTGGACGCCGGAAGGACCGTGTGTGCAATTACCCAATCGCAGCTCGTGGTAGTGGAGCACTACCCGGAAGTGACCGGGCACGCCGCGGCCCCGCGACCCGAGCTGCCCCTAGTATTGCAAGGAGCGCGGCGCACCACCGGAAGTGCCCATGTTGGAGGCGGAGTGTCTAAACCCTATTGGCGGAAGGGAAACTCGGCTCCGCCTCCTCAAAGGAAAAGGTTTAATCTTAGAGAGCCAGCTCTGCAACCACGGCCAATCAACAAGGCCGAGCGCGCTCTGGCTCCGCCCAGGTCTAGCTCCCGCCCAGAGCCATGTCCCGCCTCTTCAGCACAGTTCCTAACCTTTTTGGTCTGGACTGTTGCATCCCAGACAGGGTCTGGCGGTGGCGGTTGCGGCTGCCGCCCCTAACCACCCCTGTCCTCACTGGTCAAGGACAGAATCGAGACTGGGAACCGGGCTGCACCTCTACCATCTCCAGGGAGAAAAGGGTTGGAAAAATAAGATCAGGAACAAGGGGCCCTTTGACTCTCCTGGCCGATCACAGGCCCAGGGGCCTTGGCACAGGCCTGCCCTGCTGAGTCTGGTGGCCCACGCTGGAGGCCTCGTGGATGGGCGGCGGACTGGCCTACCTATTGAAAAGCTCTAGCTGGATTCATTTCCAAGCTTCGCCTCTCATTGGCCCTGTTTACCTGGCGTTTCACTTCTCTCCAGGCCACTTCCCTAGGCTGGAATAGGAATAATAGTGAGGACCAGCTCTCCTACTCAGCTGTGTGCCTTTGGAACAGTCTGAGCTCTTCGGAAGACTGGGGCACGATTTGAAGCGCTTAGTGCAGAGCTAGGCTGAGCGTCCACCAGGTAATGCTGGTTCCCACTCCTTTTAAGTCCATACAGGGACCACCTGGCTCACCTCAGACCTGCCTCAGTCCCACGACGGGTCTTGGTGAAAGCTACCACAAGCAGCTCCAAGACTTCAACTGTTCTCTGGGCCCTAACCACCATCCTGGGGCAAATGGTTTAGGTAATTGGGAGAGAGGAGACTGCCTTTCTTTCTGACCTACTTGTCCACCAAGCCAAGAATGTGGGCGCAAAAGTGAAAACCTCCCTTGGTGCATCTGCTTAACTGGTTCTGCCTTCTCTCCATCCCCAGCAGCTCCACCCTGACCTTCTGTACACAATGTGTACAGCAGTCCACCTCTTAACTCGGACCTGATGCTACCAACCTTTGCTTGGGAGTTTGCCATGGCTCAGGGACACCCAAAGGCGCTTCACTCTCAGAACTGCCCCTAAATTCATTTTGGCGACCTCCTCCTCCTCTCGGTCCCCACTCAGGGCTCCGTGGACAGGTCTCCACCTTTATATACCCTGAGCTTCCCCACCTCCTGCCTTTTTCTCATGTTGCTCCCTCTATAAGGAGCCCCCTCCCCACACTCCCAGTATCTTCATCCTTTAAGGCAGCCCCATCTAATGCTGCCCCCTTCACAGGGGTACTTTGTTCCCCCTAAAAACCTGAACTCTTCCTCTCACTCTCTGTACTGCAGCCTGCCTCCAGCTAGACCGCTCTACAAGGTCACCTGAGCGGCCTCCACCCCGGCTTCTCCAGAGCATGAGCTCTTTGGCCCAATAGGAATTAATACAAAATACAGAGGAGGAACGAGGGGGACTAACGCAGAGCACCGGCTATGCACCCAGAACTCTCCTGTCTCATTTAACCTTCACGGTAACCCTGTGAGGTGGGGATTAACCCCATTTCACAGATGCAACCCAGAGAAGAGCGAGGCTCAACACCAAAGGCTGAGCCTTTTCCCTCAGATTGTGGGCCCCTCCCACAGGGCAGGTGCAGGATACAGTGGGCGAGGGGAGGGTATCTTCAGCAGCTGGGATGGCCTGGATTCATTTCTGGCCGTGTCAGCACACCCCTGAAGGCTGTCAAAACTTGGGCCTTTTCTGGGCCTCAGAAAAACTTAGCCTCTATTTTTCTGAAACAAGGGCTCTGCTTTCCTGGGTCATAGATACTTTGAAAATCGAGTGACAGTTCAGAGGCTTCCCCTGGAATAATGCATCTGTACTCAGGCCTGCAAGGTGTTGCAGAAACCCTGGAACCTGTTTGCTTTAAAGGCCTCAGGGTTAAGAAGCCCTGCTCCTGAGTGAGCTTCGCCAGGGAGACTGGGCAGCAGGGGCAGGGAGGGGCCCTAGTGATGCTGTCAGAGGAGTGGGGAGAGCAGCTCGTTGGTAAAAGGCAGTTTATTGGGGCAGCATTGTGTGGAGTGGCCTCCTCTAGGCCACCAAGCAGCCGGGAGTGGGCAGCCCGGGAGCAGCTGCTCCAGGACTCCTGTACCCAAGCCACAGGGCTTCCTCCCGGAAGTGGGGCCTCCTGGGCAGAGGCACAATTTTCAGTCACCAAGATGTCGAGCTTGATCCATGAGGAAGTTGCTGCCCACTCTATGGGGGCTGCAAGTGAAGGCCCTGAGGCAGAGCTGAGGCTTCTGAGCCCATCGAGGCACAGAACAACACTGGTGGGCGTAAATGATGGGCTCTGTGGCAGGTGAGCAGATGGAAACCTTGACATGGTGTGGAGAGCTGGGCCTCTCCAAGGATGGTCCAGCCTTGGAAGGGCTCATGCCCCAGGGACAGAGGTGGCCTCTCTGGGTATCAGGGAAGGGACTGTGTCTTCCCAGGGCAAAGACTCCCTTGGGCCCCCAGGTTACTGTGGGGAGCAGGTGGGAGGAGACCCGCCTGGGGCTGCCCTGGGAGGGCCTGGCAGTCTCACAGGAGCCCAAAGACAGGAGCAGGCAACTGTGTTCACAGAGGCTCACTGCCAAGGCTGCTTTTGCTTTTCTTCCGCTTGGCTTTGGTGAAGGGGATATCAAGGGACTCGAGGCGGAAGGGCCGGGGCCGGGGCATTTCAGGGGCCTGGGTGCGCGGGAGGGCAGAGTTGTTGCCAAGTGGAGAGCTGAGGCCTGGCGGCGAGTTGTGATATGCTGTGGAGAAGAGGGACAGAGGGGTTGGTAAGTGAGGAATAGAGGGGTGGAGAGAAGACACTCGGAGTGTGGGGTGGGGAGTCTGGCCCACCACCATCCAGCCAGAGCCTACTCCCGCAGCTGGGACCCCAAGCTCCAAGCAGCTGCTCTGGCTGCTGATTCAGACCCAAAACTCCATGTGCACCAACAGATCTGGGCTCCAAGTGTGGAGTTTTCAAGCCTTGGACTAAGGCAGCCTGGGATCTTGAGCCAGAGAAGCCTGGGTTCAAAGCCCAGCTCCTCCCAAGTTGGGGAGCCCCTTCTCAGCCTCAGTTTCCTCGTGTGCAATATCAGCACAATGCCAGATACTCAGGTTATGTTAGTTTCTTTGCTGTTCTATTTTCCCTTCCTATTCCTCAACTCTACTGACTCTTATTTCTTTTTTTTTCATTTTATTTATTTATTTATTTATTTATTTTTAAATAATTTGTTTTATTATCATTAATCTACAATTACATGTGCAATATTATGGCTTTCAAACTACCCTTCCTCAGGTCCCCCCCACCAACCCCATTACAGTCACTGTCCATCAGTGTAGTGAGATGCTATAGAATCACTACTTGTCTTCTCTGAGTTGTACTGCCCTCCCCGTGCCCCCCCCAACATTGCATCTGCTAATCGTAATGCCCCTCTTTCCCTCCCATCCCTCCCTTCCTGCCCATTTTCCCCAGTCCCTTTCCCTTTGGTAACTATTAGTCCGTTCTTGGGTTCTGTGAGTCTGCTGCTGTTTTGTTCCTTCAGTATTTTTCTTTGTTCTTATACTCCACATATGAGTGAAATCATTTGATACTTGTCTTTTTCGGCTTGGCTTATTTCACTGAGCATAATACCCTCTAGCTCCATCCATGTTGTTGCAAATGGTAGGATTTGTTTTCTTCTTATGGCTGAATAATATTCCATTGTGTATATGTACCACATATTCTTTATCCATTCATCCACTGATGGACACTTAGGTTGCTTCCATTTCTTGGCTATTGTAAATAGTGCTGCAATAAACATAGGGGTGCATCTGTCCTTTTCAAATTGGGCTGCTGCATTCTTAGGGTAAATTCCTAGGAGTGGAATTCCTGGGTCAAATGGTATTTCTATTTTGAGTTTTTTGAGGAACCTCCATACTGCTTTCCACAATGGTTGAACTAATTTGCAGTCCCACCAGCAGTGTAGGAGGGTTCCCTTTTCTCCACATCCTCGCCAACATTTGTTGTTGTTTGTGTTTTGGATGTTGGCCATCCTCACTGGTGTGAGGTGATATCTCATTGTGGTTTTAATCTGCATTTCTCTGATGATTAGCGATGTGGAGCATCTTTTCATGTGCCTGTTGGCCATCTGAATTTCTTCTTTGGAGAAGTGTCTATTCATGTCCTCTGCCCATTTCTTAATTGGATTATTTGCTTTCTGTTTGTTAAGGTACATGAGTTCTTTATATATTTTGGATGTCAACCCTTTATCAGATACGTTTTTTATGAATATATTCTCCCATACTGTAGGATGTCTTTTTGTTCTACTGATGGTGTCCTTTGCTGTACAGAAGCTTTTCAGCTTGATATAGTCCCACTTGTTCATTTTTGCTTTTGTTTCCCTTGCCCGGGGAGATATGTTCATGAAGAAGTCGCTCATGTTTATGTCCAAGAGATTTTTGCCTATGTTTTTTTCTAAGAGTTTTATGGTTTCATGACTTACATTCAGGTCTTTGATCCACCTTGAGTTTACCTTTGTGTATGGGGCTAGACAGTAGTCCAGTTTCATTCTCTTACATGTAGCTGTCCAGTTTTTCCAACACCAGCTGCTGAAGAGGCTGTCATCTCCCCATTGTATATCCAAGGCCCTTTTATCAAATATTAATTGACTGTATATGTTTGGGTTAATGTTTGGATTTTCTATTCTGTTCCACTGGTCTGTGGGTCTGTTTTTGTGCCAATACCAAATTGTCTTGATTACTGTGGCTTTGTAGTAGAGCTTGAAGTCAGGGAGCGTAATTCCCCTGTTTTATTCCTCCTTCTCAGGATTGCTTTGGCTATTCGGGGTCTTTTGTGGTTCCATATGAATTTTAGAATTATTTGTTCCAGTTCATTGAAGAAAGCTGTTGGTAGTTTGATAGGGATTGCATTGAATCTGTAGATTGCTTTAGGTAGTATAGCCATTTTGACAATATTTATTCTTCCTAGTCAAGAGCATGGGATGCATTTCCATTTGTTAGTGTCCTCTTTAATTTCTCTTAGGAGTGTCTTGTAGTTTTCAGAGTACAGGTCTTTCACTTCCTTCGTTAGGTTTATTCCTAGGTATTTTATTCTTTTTGATGCAATTGTGAATGGAATTGTTTTTCTGATTTCTCTTTCTGTTAGTTCATCATTAGTGTATAGGAAAGCAACAGATTTCTGTGTGTTAATTTTGTATCCTGCAACTTTGCTGAATTCAGATATTCTAGTAGTTTTGGAGTGGAGTCTTTAGGGTTTTTTATGTACAATATCATGTCATCTGCAAATAGTGACAATTTGACTTCTTCTTTACCAATCTGGATGCCTTGTATGTCTTTGTTTTGTCTGATTGCTGTGGCTAGGACCTCCAGTACTATGTTGAATAACAGTGGAGAGAGTGGGCATCCTGTCTTGTTCCCGATCTTAGATGAAAAGCTTTCAGCGTCTCGCCATTAAGTATGATGTTAGCTGTGGGTTTGTCATATATAGCCTTTATGATGTTGAGGTACTTGCCGTCTATACCCATTTTGTTGAGAGTTTTAATCAGGAATGGATGCTGAATTTTGTCAAATGCTTTTTCAGCATCTATGGAGATGATCATGTGGTTTTTGTTCTTCTTTTGTTGATGTGGTGGATGATGTTGATGGATTTTCGAATGTTGTACCATCCTTGCATCCCTGGGATGAATCCCACTTGATCATGGTGTATGATCCTCTTGATGTATTTTTGAATTCGGTTTGCTAATATTTTGTTGAGTATTTTTGCATCTACGTTCATCAGGGATATTGGTCTGTAATTTTCTTTTTTGGTGAGGTCTTTGCCAGGTTTTGGTATTAGAGTGATGCTGGCTTCATAGAATGAGTTTGGAAGTATTCCCTCCTCTTCTATTTTTTGGAAAACTTTAAGGAGAATCGGTGTTATTTCTTCTCTATATGTCTGGTAGAACTCAGAGGTCAATCCATCAGGCCCGGAGGTTTTGTTCTTGGGTAGTTTTTTGATTACCAATTCGATTTCATCGCTGGTGATTGGTCTGTTTAGTTTTTCTGTTTCTTGCTTGGTCAGTCTTGGAAGGTTGTATTTTTCTAAGAAGTCCATTTCTTCTATGTTTTCCAGCTTGTTAGCATATAGATTCTCATAATATTCTCTTATGATTCTTTGTATTTCTGTGGGGTCCGTCGTGATTTTTCCTTTCTCATTTCTGATTGTGTTTATGTGTGTAGATTCTCTTTTTCTCTTAATGAGTCTGGCTAGGGGTTTATCTATTTTGTTTATTTTTTCAAAGAACCAGCTCTTGGTTTCATTGATTTTTTTCTATTGTTTTATTCTTCTCAATTTTATTTATTTCTTCTCTAATCTTTATTATGTCCCTCCTTCTGGTGACTTTGGGCCTCATTTGTTCTTCTTTTTCCAATTTCAGTAATTGTGTCTTTAGACTATTCATTTGGGAATGTTCTTCCTTCTTTAAATAGGCCTGGATTGCAATATACTTTCCTCTTAGAACTGCCTTTGCTGCGTCCCACAGAAGTTGTGGCTTTGTGTCGTTGTTGTCATTAGTCTCCATATAGTCTTTGATTTCTGTTTTGATTTGGTCGTTAACCCATTGATTAATTAGGAGAGTGTTGTTAAGTCTCCATGTATTTGTGAGCCTTTTTGATTTCTTTCTAAAATTTATTTCCAGTTTTATACCTTTGTGATCTGAGAAGCTGGTTGGTAGGATTTCAATGTTTTTGAAATTACTGAGGTTCTTTTTGTGGCCTAGTATGTGGTCTATTCTGGAAAATGTTCCATGTGCACTTGAGAAGAATGTGTATCCTGTTGTTTTTGGGTGCAGAGTTCTGTAGATGTCTGTTAGGTCCATCTGTTCTAGTGTGTTGTTCAGTGCCTCTGTGTCTTTACTTATTTTCTGTCTGGTTGATCTGTTCTTTGGAGTGAGTGGTGTGTTGAAGTCTCCTCAAATGAATGCATTGCTGTCTATTTCCTCCTTTAATTCTGTTAGTATTTGTCTCATATATGCTGGTGCTCCTGTGTTGGGTGCATATATATTTATAATGGTTATATCTTCTTGTTGGACTGACCCCTTTATCATTATGTAATGTCCTTCTTTATCTTTTGCTACCTTCTTCGTTTTGAAGTCTATTTTGTCTGATACAAGTACTGCAACACCTGCTTTTTTCTCTTGTTGTTTGCATGAAATATCTTTTTCCATCCCTTCACTTTTAGTCTGGGGATATCTTTGTGTTTGAGGTGAGTTTCTTGTAGGCAGCATATAGATGGGTCTTGCTTTTTTATCCATTCTGTTACTCTGTGTCTTTGATTGGTGCATTCAGTCCATTTACATTTAGGGTGATTATTGATAGGTATGTACTTATTGCCATTGCTGGCTTTAGATTCGTGGTTACCAAGGGTTCAAGGGTTGCTTCTTTACTATCTAACAATCTAACTTAACTTTCTTGTTGTTATTGTAAACACAGTCTGATGTTTCTTTATTTCTCTCCCTTCTTATTCCTCCTCCTCCATTCTTTCTATAATAGGTGTTTTATTCTTTGCCTTAGTTGGTATTTGGATGGTCTGCTTTCTTTGCTGATTTTTTTTTTCCTCTGCTGACATCTTTTTAGCCTTAGGTGTGCTTCCATCTAGAGCAGTCCATTTAAGATATCCTGTTGTGGTGGTTTATGAGACGCAAATTCTCTTAACTTTCGTTTATCTGGAAATTGTTTAATCCCTCCATCATATTTAAATGATAATCGTGCTGGATACAATATTCTTGGTTCTAGGCCCTTCTGTTTCATAACGTTAAATATATCATGCCATTCTCTTCTGGCCTGTAAGGTTTCTGTTGAGAAGTCTGATGATAGTCTGATGGGTTTTCCTTTGTAGGTGATCTTTTTTCTCTCTCTAGCTGCCTTTAATACCATCTTTATCTTTGATTTTTGCCATCTTAATTATTATGTGTCTTGGCGTTGTCTTCCTTGGGTCCCTTGTGTGTTGGGAGATCTATGAGCTTCGGTGGACTGTGAGAATACTTCCTTCCCCAGGGAGGGAAAGTTCTCAGCAATTATTTCTTCAAAGACACTTTCTATCCCTTTTTCTCTCTCTTCTTCCTCTGGTACTCCTATAATGCGAATATTGTTCCGTTTGGATTGGTCACACAGTTCTCTTAATATTCTTTCATTCCTAGAAATTCCTTTTATCTCTCTCTGCCTCAGCTGCTCTGTACTCCTGTTCTCTGTTTTCTATTCCATTAACAGTCTCTTGCATCTCATCCATTCTGCTGTTAAGCCCGTCGATCGCTTGTCTGATTTCTGTATTGTCTTTCCTCAGTTCCCTCACTTCCTCCCTCAGCTCTTGCACATTTCTCTGTAGGTCCATCAGCATGGTTATGACTTTTATTCTGAATTCTTTTTCAGGGAGGCTGTGCATTTCCATCCCTTCAGACTCCCTCTCTGGGGTTGTCTGGTTGATTTTGGTCTGAACCATATTCCTCTGTCTTTTCATGGCTATAGAATTGGTCACTGATAGTTGCCACGTATGTCAGCTGGGTCTTTAAGACTTTAAAAAGAGAAGAAAAAAAAGAGAAGAAAAAGAGAAAAAAAAGAAGAAAGAAAGAAAGAAAGAAAAAAAAGAAAGAAAAGAAAAAACAAAAACAAAACAAAAAAACAAAAAAATGCCCACTGGACATAGATTCTGTGAGATGCTCTGGGTGGGCGCTATTGCCCACTATTCCACAGCTGTGACTGTGCATCCATAGAGACCTTTATCGCTCTGGCAGGGGTGGGAGCGAGTGAGGCCTGTTGATCTCAGTGAGAAGTGTTAAGTATGGCTCACGCTTCACTCAATTAAGCCAGCTAAGGCTGAAACTCCCCAGGACTCCCAGCCTGCTGGGCTGAGTGTGCTGGGGGCGTCCAGCTCCTCGCTGGGCTCCTGTCTCTTTAAGACAGCTAAAGCGGCCTTTTTCCTTCCCAGGAGCCGGCTGCAAGCACCCTGGCGCGTTCCCCGCTCAGATCCTGCCCCTCTGTCTCTCCAATCTCCGCTGCACTGCGCAATGTGGGTCAGCGCTCCCTGCGCAGATCCCCAGGGCTGGCTACTTCGCGGGGTGTGCTTCCACTCCCTCCCGGCTCTGAGTCCTCTCCTCCCGCCGGTGCGCTGGGGTGGGGGAGGGCTCGGGTCCCGCCGGTCGCGGCTCCGTATCTTACCCGCCTCTTAGGGTGCCGAGTCCTCTCGGGTGGAGCTGCACGCTGTGTGCTTTCCTGTGTATTCTCGTCTCTCTTTTAGGAATAGATGTATTTTCTGTGTTTTCGTAGATAAATATAGTGTTGGGAGGAGATTTCTGCCGCCCTGCTCACACCGCCATCTTCCCGGAAGTTTGCCTTAAGGGTATGTTTGAAGTAACCATCAACTCTGTTCCAGAGTGGCTGTGCTATTGTGCATTCCCACTGGCAAGAAATGAGAGAGTTGCTGTTGTTGTACATTCTCACCAGTCTTTGGTGATGTTGGTGCTCTGGATTTTGGCCATTCCTGAGAGGGTGTGATGGTATCTCATTGTTTTTTAATTTCCACTTTCCTGCTGACATGTGATGTAGTCCGTGTTTTCATATGCCTCTTTGTCATCTGTATATCTTACCTGGTGACTGTGTCTGTTAAGCTCTTTGGCCCATTTTTTAATTGGCTTGTTTGTAGGTGAAGTTAAAGACTTTTTTTGTATATTTTATTTGACAGGTCTCTGTCAGATGTATCATTTACAGATATTTTCTCCCAGTCTGTGGCTTGTCTTTTCATCTTGTTGACGTTGTCTTTTCCAGAGTAGAAATTTTCAATTTTAATGAAGTCCAGCTTACCAGGAATGAATTATCTCTTTCATGGATTGTGACTTTGGTGTTGTATTTAAAAAGTCACGGCCATACCCAAGGTCTTCCTAGGTTTTCTCCTATGTTTACATTAAGGAATTTTATAGTTTTGTATTTTACATTTAGGTCTGTGATCCATTTTGTGAAATACTTTGATTAATGCTTTAAAATATTAAAATACATCAGTTGCAGTTCAAGATAAGGTAAGACAGTTCTGCCTTGAACTACTGAGTCTGATTCTTCTGATTCTGCCAACTATTTAGCTTACTATTGTACTAAATGTCCAAAAAGCAGATGGTTGGCAGTCCCACGAGATCCTCTGTGTTATTTAATGTGACTAGAGGAAAAGGAACATGCACTTATTTCAAAGGTCCACGGTCTTCAAAAAGGCTCTCAAGCTTCATAACTCCCAAAGCCAGCTGGCGAACAGTTTTTGATGAATAACAAACAATTCAGGTTCCTGAACACATTTTCAACTTGTGGTCCTTTGATATTGCTATACACCTCTTACAATAAATAGTTTACTTTCACTTCCCACTGAACATTTAAGATAACAGGTTGGAGCTATTTATATAAAAAGGGCCCTATAAACAGAATTGTGAGGTAGACACATGTGTTTCCCCTCTCCACCCCCAGCCCCTAGAAGGAAGGTGTAGGTGCTACCCTTGGTGTTTCTTTTTCCTTTTTCAATTAAAAGAATGGTTTTTAAAACATCATTTAAAGGCTTTGAACTTCTGGGTACCTGTATACTGTGCTTACAGACATAGAGGTGAATTTGGCAGTAGAGGAGAACTACCAACTTTTTGCTAAATATTTAGTGTAGTGATTTTTCTTAGCTCAGATTTGCTTTAATTTCCTCCTTGCATATGTTGGGTCTTCACATCCCTCAAAGACTAGCTCAGATACCTCTTACTCTTAAAGCTTGTCGCCCTGTTAGCTGCCCCTGGCATCTCTCAACCTAGAGTCATTGAATGGAGAAGCCATAATGGATCTTGGAGATCACTGGATTCACCTGTTTAGCTCTGAAGATGGGAAAACCTGAGGCCTGGAGAAGAATGGTGGTGGCTGTGATCATATTACTGCTTCTAAGAGAACCAGTGGAGCCAGGACCAGAGTCCACAGTCCCCTGGTATCTGACAAGCTACCTGGTGTAGTACATGCTGTCACAGAGGTTACTTGGAAAGGGTGGAGCAACTCCTAATTTGTTCTCCTTCTCCATTCTTATTGCTGGAGGGATTAGGACAGGGAAAGTTCTCTTCCCTCTGGCAGAGCTCCTAAATCAGTCAGATGAACAGTTTTATATAACTCCCAAGTATTTATATAATAACTGATTCCACAGACTCCGCATTACAGAGGAAACTGTCTTGATCTATAGACAACATGTGATATAAGCAGAGCAGAAGCTTTAGAATAAAGATGCTGAACCTCTCAGAATCTCATTTTCTATATTTGTGAATTGAGATTAATAATAGCGTGTTGTGAATATCACATAAGATGATTAGCAAATGCTTGCTGTTACTGTTGCTATCTCACTGTTCTGTATAGTTGAGGAAGTAAAGATCACAACGTGCTTAGGTATTCTTAGATAGTAATTCCACCCCCCACCCCCTACAAAGCACTGCAATTTCTTAGCCTTTTTATTTTCTCGTGACACAGACAAATTAAGTTCATGGGGATAATGCCCTGCTTCCAAAAATGTAATCAGGAAATGAACTGAAATTCCACCTTTCAGGAAAGCACCCTGGAATGCATATGAGTGCTAGCGACATCATTATTGGGAGGTATTGTGCCCCGTGGTTAAAACCCTGGGTCGAGTTACCTTGGGCAAGCTTCTTAGCCCATTTGTGCCTGAATATTCTATCTGCAAATTAGGGATAAAGTACATATTACCTGTTTGATAGGATTGTTATGACGATTTAATGAGTATATATGGGTGAGGTGTTTAAAAGTTCTTTTTAGTAATACTATTATTAATGTTTACATTGCTATTGAGAAAATATTGACTTGATTCTGATTTATAAAAGAACAAAGCATAAGCTTCAGTAGTTTATTTGTAACCAAACTTTAATCTCATCTGAATATACCAGTTTCTTATGTCATATTTTTCCATATTCAAATACTACCTGAATGGAGTCCTTACTTTTGTGCCTTTATTATGTAGGTTATTTATAATATGATTTGTTAATTAGGAAACACCTTTTACACTCCTCTTATAATAAAGGTGTATCATTCTGGAACTAGTGAAAAGTTCATTGCCTTTTTTGTTGATTTCTTTTTGAGAGGCTGACTGCTTTCTTAATCATAACTATGGGGTGTTAAGGTGATCAAAATATTTAAGGAATTCCGATAATTATAGGAAAAGAAAGTCTTTCCGATCTAAACCTTGCCTATATTTCTTTCCTCATTTTATCAAAATTTCTCTCTGGTTCATTATGTTCCAGGCACACCTTCCTTTGAACTTCTTGGGCTGGGCTTCCTCAGAGTCTAAGTTCATGCTGGACCATCTGCTGGAATGCTCTCATTTCTCACTTGAGTGCCCCTCTCTCCCTACCTCCCCCTATCCGCACTCCACCCTCCATGATTTGTTTAATTTCACCTTCTTAGAGAAGTTTCCACTTTTACTCAATGTAAAACATGTCCCCCTCTCATATACTTTCTTCTCTCAAATAGTATTCCCTGTTTTTCCTTTACCGTGCCTATCACAATTAGTATTTTTTAGATTTATTTAACTACTTGTTTGGCTTTTGTGCTTGCTAGACTGGCAGCACTGTGAGGGTAAAAAGGCTGTGCCTGTTTTGTTTTCTACAGTATGTCCAGCACTGAAAGGCATTGGCCGGCTGATTGCAAATATTCTAATTGTTGACTCATCAGTGGACTCAACTATAATGTCGAGGTCATCAAAGTTTTTGTTTTATACATAAAGGGCCAGATGGTAAATATGTTAAGCTTTGCAGGCTGTGTGGTCTCTGTTGCAACTACTCATCTATGCCATTTTAACACAAAAGTGGCCATAGACAATATGTAAATAAATGAATGTGGCTGTGCACCAATAAAACTTGATTTATAGAAACAGGTGGCGGCCAAGTTGCCATAGTTTGCTGACTTCTGAACTAATGCATATAGCAAAGCAGATAGCATATTGTCAATTGCGTATCTTCTATCAATCTGCTGGTAGAACATGAGCCACATGTCAACCAGAATTAATTGAAACATGAACAGTTTGTTGAACACTTGCCAGACATACTGGGAACTAGGGATGCAAAGCTAATGATGTACAAAGACCTGGTATACTCCCTAGGGAGAAGCAGACAAGAGAGCCAGCAATTAGAACAGAGTCATCAGTGTTGTTGAGGTATATGTATGGGTCTCAGGGACATAGGAGAGGCAGTATCATATAGTAGAAAGATCAGGGTTTTAAGAAAGTAATTACAAAATGAAGTAGAGAAGGAAACTGACATTTATTGAAGACCTTCTATATGCTAAGAGCTATCCATGTATTAACCTTTTGGATGCCTTTATATAAAGAAGGTATTAGGGGGACCTGAAGCTCAGGGAGTCATGCTAGAACACAGAGCTTGGCATTACAATCTGAGGATGGCGAAAGGATTGTCTTTGGAGTCAGGCTTAAGTGCATATCCTGCCCCTCCTCTTTCTTTATTGACTTGGGCAGGTTGTTGAACCTTTAAGTTCAGAGGGCTGTTGTGCAGATCACATGACAGTCTCGTAAATCCCTTAGCCTGAAAGTTGTTATGTTTGTATAAGTTTTCAAGCAATGATGTAGTTGTGTTGATTTGTTAACAATATGATTGAAATATTGGTCTGGATCATTCTAAAACCCTCCTCCTCTACTTTGCTCATCACATTTCATTAAAACAAAAACAAAACCAAAAAAAACATTGTTAAAATTTATTAATTGACTTGATAAAGTTAAAAAGACTATATATATTTTTTGGTTATTGAATAGTTGGACAGATGCATTATTAACACATTAAAGAACTCACATTTTACACTGAGAAATTTTCTGTAAGAATAAGATTCAAAATGGAATTTATTTTTTTATGTGTAAAGGCATTTTGATGTGAGCTGAGCTCATAATTCTACTCCTTTAAAAACTTGTTGTTCGTCATTTACCCAGTTCCATTTCTTGCATTTTTAATTTGTTGGCTAAGGTCTACCTGTCTTTAAAAATAGCAACAGTAAAAACCTAGTACCTTTGTTGGGAACTCAGGAAACAATCTCTTGTCTTCTTTTTATGCATAACTTGCTGATGGGCTTATTCACAGTGCATGCTCAGTACTTATTCAAGGTGCACACTCTGTACTTATTCATGGTGCACTTGGTATTTATCTAAGGTGCACGCTCAGTACTTACTGTGTACACTTGGTACTTATTCACAGAGTGCACACTTAGTACTTATTTAAGGTGCAGGCTCAGTACTTGTTCTTGGTGCAGCTCGGGGTACTTATTGATAGTGCACGCTCAGTACTTACTCATGGTGCATGCTCAGGACTTACAGTGCATGGATGGCACTGATGTTTTCTACTTCTCTGAGCACTTACTGTTCACAGACATGTCTCTGTTGAGTTCTACCTTCTTACCTACAACCCGTACTCTAATAAAACTGGTAGAGAGTATGTCTTCTAAGTAGTATTTTTATATTTCTTTATATCAGCAGGATATGGATACTATGTCCTTCCTTCCTGCTCCCTGCTCCCCATATAAACTCCATGACATGCAAGATCATTCTTTTTTAGTCTTATTTCCAACTTACATTCCAAAATTTACCTTTTATTTTATCCCAGCTGTAATAAACAGTTTCCTTAACATGTCTCTTGCTTCCCACTTCCATATGTTTGCTCAAGCTGTTGGGAGGCAGCATAGTTGGGCTCTTTAGTCAGCTGCTCTGTACTTTTCTTCAATAGTTTGAAGTTGTTATTTTATTTTAAAAAGCTCTGAGGCCAGGGCTGGTGTCTGTCTGGCTTATCTACACTCTCATTCCCTCTCTCCTGTGCCATCAGGCCTGTCCTTTGGCCCTGGGGATTTCAGGGCTGAGCACTATGCTTTCTCACTGTGCTGATTTTTGTTGCCAACGAGACCCGGATCTGGTGCTCCTGTCCAGTTCTTCCAAGGCTGGGGCTTCTCCTTTGGTTCCTGAACCCTTGCCTCTGGAATCGAGTCCAGGGCTCCGTGAAACTGCCTTCCTGGATGCTCGTTACTCCACTGCCTTCTGCCCACATGCTGCCACTCTTCCCACTGTGTTGTGCCATTTGTGTGCCTTGGAGACTATTAGTCTGTGAAGGGAAAACATGCTCCTCCACTGTCAGGGCTTCACTTCCTTACCACCTCACTCTGACACCAGATGTGGGCTTTCACACATGATGTACTTTTGTGATTTCCTCTGGGTCCCCTTCAATTTGACTCAATTCTGACACCATCTGCATGCAGAGAGCATCAGATTAGTTCCACAAGACTGTCCCCTCCTTCCCCCTTCAGATGCCAGTTGCAGATCCAGGTGGTCACCTGCTTCTGAGTCACCAGCCATAAACCCGTGGTTCCTACAACCCGCTCCTCAGGTTTGATTGATTTGCTACAGCAGCTCCCAGAACTCAGGAAAATAGTTAAATTACTAGATCACCACTTTATTATAAAGGCTGCTAACTCACAACAGCCAGATGGGAGAGACGCACAGGGCAAGGTGTGGGGAAGGGGTGCAGTGTCCATGCCTCTCCTATGGCCACTCTTCCCAGACTTCCATGTGTGCACCAACTTGGAAGCTCTGAACCCTGTCCTTTTGGGCTTTTATGGAGGCTTGATGACATAGGCGTGATTGATAAACTTCATTGGCTATTGGTGGTGGAACTCACCCTCCAGCCCCTCTCCCTGGAGGTCATGGGGTGGGACTGAAAGTTTCATCTCTCTTATCACATAGTTGGTTTCCCTGGTGACCAGTTCCGCCCTTGTGTGCTTTACAGAAGTCACCTTATTAACATGAACTCAAGAGTAGTTGAAAGTGTGAATAGCAAAAGACATCTCATTTAGGAAATTCCAGTGGTTTCTGGAGCTCTGTCCTAGAAAAGGGAGGAAGACCAAATGTTTATTTATTATTATAAATCACTATCACATACCCTCTCTTGAAAATTCTTGTACTTAACGCCATTGCCTGAATCATGACTATTTTCCATGTTGTTAGATGTTTTGTCTTGCTCCTGTTAAAAGAAAAAAACTCTACCCAAACTGTTAAAAATTTTTTGACACTTGTTGTGAGTAAAGCAGACTTTATTCAAAAGAGGCCATCATGATGGCTGTAGAGGCCACTGCAGGGGGGGTCTTATAGTCAGGGAGAGAGATTGGACTCCACTCTGAATACTGTGTAAGCCAGTGGGAATTGTGGCTAAGGAAGAATTTTCCTCTGCCCCTCGAGTGCTTATCCCTCCCTATCACCCCAGTTCACATTATAATGTAGTTAACTGGTGAAATCTCTCCTTCTGGATGTGTTCCTCCATTTAAATTCTTTTTATGCATCTTGGGTGTGAGCCACGGAAGGTCAGAGTTTCTTCATGAGTCTTTGGGGCCTTGATTTTTTTTTTTTTACATTTTTTTAAATTATCAAATGTACATCACAGTGGTTCAACAGCCCCCTCCCCCTTGGTACCCACTAGTCACTTCTCGGTGGCTATGCATCTAATGCTGTTTTGTTCCTTCTGTTTTGGTTTGTTTTTATATTCCACAAACGAGTGAAATCGTATGGTAGTTGTCTTTCTCCCCCTGTGGGCCTTGATTTTTTGAGCTCTGATGCAATCTGCATGCCGTAAGGGCACATTTAGGGGCCATTGGTGGTTGAAGAGCCCAGCATAGGTGGCCCTTGGCCCCTACAGAATTTGTAGTTACGGAGCAGAGTGGAGGTCCCTGGATGGGAAAGGCCTAAGAGGAGCCATCAGGGTAAGGGGGATTCTGGCTAGGCCGACTTGGCAGGATTCAGGCTGACGCCCGGCCAGGGGGATCAGACCTCTCCCAGGGGAGGGGGAGGATGAGGAACCCAATTAGATGCTGGCTGCGAGGGGAGCTCTGATTTCCAGGCATTCTCGCTGAAATTGGCCATTACAGAGAGGAGTCTGGAAGCCCAAGGGTGAGGCCTAGTTGAGGGGGAGCCCAGGGGCGCCCGAGTGGAATTTGGTCTGCTCCAGTCTGCAGCCTGTGCACCAACCCCAGCCCCTCCGCTTCTCCTCCGGCGGCTTAGGTCTCACTTCACAGGCACCTCCTGAGATGAGGGAAAGAGGTCGTTGTTGATTTTAAAGGTATTCTGTGCATGTATCACGAGCCAGTGTATGTTTCCATCAGTAAACCGTGGTTAAGATCCACCTGACAGGAGTGCATGGAGCCTCGCTCCCTTGTGACCTGCACCAGGCCCACCCTCAGATCCTAGAGCTGCTGCCACAGTCTTTTCATTCAGTGCGTTTAGTTCTCTTGGAAGTATTTTGTAATTGCATCACACTTACATGATCTTAGACTGACTCACGGCATTTCTTCTTAAAGGTGAGGTTGTGGCCTGTGTTAGCCTTGCCACACCACTAGAGCCAGGGTTCCTGGTCTGGGCACATGAACAGACACATGTTAGAGCCTGCTGGCTCGGGGACCTGCAAGAATAGGGGCAGCTTTTCTGTATCACGTGACTTTCTAGGGTCAGGGAGCATCTACAGTGTTCCCAGAGTGTCTGTGGCTCCTGAAAGGCTGGAGGTCGTTGTATGAGAATATTATTTATGAAACTGAGATAGTAACCTAAACATGAATGGCTGTTTTTAAAAGTGCCTGATTTAGGTCCTTTAGCGGTAGCATGGCCCATTGCATGGTGCCTGCTTTTGAGCTATCCTGCTAGTTTCACCCTAAATTACTAGTTGAGTCAAAAATTATAGATGGAGATAGTAAGTCAAGTAGTCTCTCTCTCCAAGCAGGGTAGCTTGCTTATTAATGTAGTGTTGACAGACAGTGTCATTTATCATCCTGCAGGGTTTTCACATTACTGTCTTTGGGGTGTTTCTGGTGGTCACCCTTCCTATGCTCAGCGGTTACCTGACGGAGAAAGCTGTGTTGCTTAGGGAAATATATTTTGCGGTGCTGCTGACATTGGACAGGTATTGTGGCTCTTCCCGGGTGTTCCTACTGGTAAGGAACTAAATTCAACTGAATAAATTTTAAAGACTTTACTGGCTTTATTCATAGATTCATGAATCGGGCAGCATCCACAAGAAGGAACTCGGAAGGGCTGTGCAAAGTGAGGTACTTTTCCCAACCACAGTGAACAGGAACAAGGGACTTTGCTGATCCGTTACAGCAGGTTTCTTTCCTGCCTGAGAGCAAAGGGAAGTCTTGGAAGCAGGTCAGGTAACTTGTGCTGGCCGGTTGACCTAAGCCTGCATTCCTGGGAGAGATGAGCATCGAAACTTAGTTACACTGTGGTTTGCTGATGTGTGGCTTAGCATGAGCTACTCCATCTTGGGCCCAGTCTAGTTAGCCTAACATTAGGATGACCATTTTCAGGATATAACGTGAAGGACAGTGATTTTCTCTAGTTAAATCCTTGTGGAAATACAATGACTCATCTTTTCTGAGGCTGGCCTTTGACTTGTTCTCATTAGAGCACACAGCCATTGTGCTGACCGGGAGATACATTTGTGATAAACACTGTAGAGTTCCAACCCAGTGAATGACTTGTAGAGTCTTACATAAATCATGGTTTGGGTGACTACTCTCATTGCTAGTAAAGTGTTCACAGTTAACTTTCTTTTTTTCATTGTGTAAGAACAGCTTTGCTAATGATCATATATCATTCCACCTGCAAAAATGGCCAATTCTGGACAGGGAGCTATGAGACAAAGTAGATAAGAACCTTTTTTCTTAGTTGAATGATTAAAGATAATAGAATTGGGGATCCATCTGGCTTTGTGACTTGTGGAATTAAGAAAACTAATTTGCTTTGGTAAGAATTAAGCTAATTAAAAAAATTTTACAGTATAATATTTTAGGCAACTATAATTGCAAAAATCATTTAAATTCTTTCTCTAACAGGAATTGTGTATAAAATAAATCTCAACACTGAGTTAAATGTGTCATGTAGAAAACAGTGTTTTCTCCCATTTTAAGTGCATCAGAAGAAAGATACTGTTTGGTTAGAACATGGTATCTGGTATTTTTCATATGCTTTTAATTTCTCTATCTTGATGGGTGATTGCAAACTGTTGGTCTACGGAGGTATGAGAAAGAGTTGTGTAATCGTTTCAAATCATTAATAACTAGACATGGACAGTATGTTAATTTATAGGGAGCTTGGGCAACTGCAAATGAGTACTTTTTAGGTAATAAAGCATATATTAACAAGTAGGAAAAGTGATGAACACTGATGTAGTCTCATCATAATGCCATAAACATTTATTGCATTTACAAATAATTTATATATAGATGCTAATATAGTTTTAAAGAAAAAGATCAGTGTTTCCTAAGTGTGGACATACAGGATTATTTGAGTTCTAATGAACAGTTTTTGTTTTAAGTACTCTGCCTTTATTTTCATGTATATTAGAAAACTATCTCATCAAATTCATGGTTTCACTGTTCTTTGTT
Source organism: Smutsia gigantea (assembly GCA_032199065.1). NCBI lineage: Eukaryota > Metazoa > Chordata > Mammalia > Pholidota > Manidae > Smutsia > Smutsia gigantea. The sequence continues at coordinate 249,624 of JAVSCE010003597.1, forward strand.
TTAAAAGGGTCCAAATTAGGCACTTAGGTAAAAAAAAAAAAGAAAAAAAAAGAAAGGAAATGTTAAGGGAAAGAATAGTTTTTTATGTAATGTAGAAATTGTCCGAGTGATATAGGAATGACCAAAGTTTGGGAATGACTGATTTAAATTATTGATACATAGCTGTTTCTGTTTAACTTTGAGTTGATATATTTTAAAGGGTAAAAATAAACTGGGAGTAGGGTAGAGTGTTAGATTTGAGAAGCAGTTTTGCCTGTAAAGTTGAGCACTAGGGTTTTTCATTCTCTGAGTAGGGCTTCTTCCATGACATTACCATCCTCTCTTGCTTATTTCCCTTTAGTAGCTGTTTAGTGTAGCAGTAGCTTCTTATTTCCATGGCCTCTTGCTCCTCTTTGCTGCTGTATGTGGAACTGTCTCTTCCGGGACATGGGGTGCTCATCGGAGTCAGAATCACATGTGTTTATCCATGATTCCAGTGTGTTTCCTGGTAGTTGCTCAGTAAATGTTCTTTGGATACATGTAAAACTGATAGAAGTAAAACCATATATTTAATCTGTCTTAAGTAAAACAGAAAATTTAACCAGATAGTTGTATGTATAGGCAAACTGCAAACTTTGGTACCAATAGCTGAAAAAAAATTCATTTTTTGGCTTGTTTTAGTTTTCTGTCTTGGTGGTATCATCTTGGCTCTGCTTGGAAAGGCACCAGGGGCATGACAGAGTGGAAGGAACATTGAGTTCTAGACTCTTTTTATATGGATCTGGGACTGGAGGGGTGAAATGGAGGTATAACCTGCCTCGGGGGGCTGTGGGTCAAATGAAATAATTGCTCCACAAATACTCAGTATTGCCAAGATCTATAGAAGTGTATGTTTTTGTCTATCTACATGTCAGCGCGTGACTATAATACCTTACCTAGAAACTTTTGTGTCTGTCCCCACATAACCTTTCTGCTGTTTTCACATCGAAACACAAAACCCAAGGCCCCGTGGACAAACAAAAGCTCTGGCTTGTTTATTTGCACCTCTGTGGGCTACCTTGGATCTTTATGGGGAGAAGGAATCAGAATATGAATCAATACTTTTTTACTGTTTATAAAATACTTTTTCTGAAAAACTTGGTCATTCCAGAATACGTATTGTTGGTGATTCAAAACAAAAGCAGACATAATTCTTTTTTCTTGAAAGATACTTCTGTTTGGTAATAGTGCATTATTTTGCCACAGTAAAAGGAAAGTGTGTAAGGAACTTGATCTTGGAATAAGGTCACTCTGAGGTAACATTTATTGACTGGTGTAAATAACTTGATGTTTTCTGACTTACTAAATGTCAGACATTGTGAAAGGCATTTAGTTATCACAGTAACACTGTGAGGAAGACATTTCTGCTTTTGAGAAAGTAAAGCTGGTAAGTGGCAGAGCTTGGATTTAAATCTAGGTTTGATTGACTCTCAAGCCCAGGGTCGTCGTCCTGGCTTGTGCATTTGATTCCCTGGGGAACTTGATTGGCACTGATGAAATTCTCCTTCATGGTTTAAATTTTTTGCAGTGTAAACTAATTTGGATTAATGATCTCCATATCTGATGAGTCCAACATCTGGATATCCTGTGAATTTTTTGTCTTTTTCTGTTGGTTCTGTCTCGATATGTAATTTTTAATTGAATATTGGACATTATGTTTGGAAAATTTTAGAGGCTCTTCTGATGGGATTTTCTTTAGCTTCTGGTGGGTAGTTAGAATAGAGGCATTCACTTTAATCCAGTCCAGGGACTGAGATAATTGAGGCCATGAATATCCTTGTAAGGCCTAGTGTATTTCCAATTTTCCCTTACCCAGAGGCAGAGGTCTTTTGAAGTGTCAATTGAGTGTAGTCCTTTTGGGGTCTGTGATGGTGTCGTATTTTCCTACATATATGTATAACAATAACAATATTATACACAGCAGTAATGGTAGTATAACTCCAATCGGGTTTTAGGACCCAATTCCAATGTGTGTAAGTATGTGGGAGGGGTTCTTCCCACACATAACACCAAGCAATTCTCCAACATCAGCAGGGTGTTGGAGAACTCAACTCTGATGCTATCTGCCTAGAGACAGCACCAGACTCCCCAGGTTAAGGGTTCCATCCTGTAAGACTGCCCTCCACCCCCTCCTCCAGATGTCGGTCAAGCCCCAGGCAGTTCCCTGTGCTTCTGACCTACTGGCTATAGACTGGAGGTTCCCGAACTTTCTGCCTTAGGCTTGATGAATTTGCTGGAGTGGCTCACAGAACTCAGGAAAACACTTAACATTTACCAGTTTAATAAAGGTTTCCATAAAGGATACAAGTTAACAGCCAGATGAAGAGGTGCATAGGGCAAGGTCCTAAATAAAGGAGCTTCTATCCTTGTGGAGCCTGGGGACTGGCTCATTGGCACGTGGAGGTGTTCTGGTTCCCAAGTGCAGAGACTTTCTCTGACAGAGAAGCAGGATCCAGAGAGCAGAGAGTGATGAGCTCTTCTTAGGGGTTTTTGTGAGGGCTTCATTGCATAGCTGTGACTGACGAAAAACACTGGTCATTGGCTGAACCAGCGTCCAGCCCAGGGGCCCTTGGGTGGGTGTCCAAAAGTCTCTCATTAACATGAACCTGTTTCACCTTTAAGACTGCAGTGTTTTCAGGAACTTATGGGTGAAGACCTGGGAATTAAATATTGGTCATATGAATGACCAAATATGTATTTCTTATGGCTCATTATGTTGCAGGGTGTCAACACTGGTGGGATTTAGCAGTGCCCCCCTACCTTACTGGTCCCCAAACTCCAATATTAATCTCTCTAGGCTGGTAAGGGGCTGTATCTCTGCTCTGCTTTTCAGTCCTTTGCAGTTGCATTCTGTTCAACTTCTTTGTGCTTTGGTGGGCTTACGAATCTGTGAGTACTTGAAGAGGAGCAACTCAGACTGCTGGACTCTCTTCCTTGGGTGCTTTTCTTCTCTCTGGAATTTTGACCTCTCAAGTCCTAGCTGCCTAAATAGTTCTGAACTCTGGTTTTTGTCTTCTCTGCCCCGTCAAACTCCTCTGCCTTCTAACAGTTGTCTTCTTACCTTCTCAACCTCTCCATCTCCGCTGCTTAGAATCGGGAAATGTCTTGGGGGAAGCAGTGTAGACAACTGGGTGCATCTTACAGTGTTTCCCTTTTTCTCTAGGATCTTGGCCATTCAAGTCCCACTACAGTTTTGTTTTTCTTTCTTTCAAACAGATTTTTAAAAAGAGTTTATTCAGCATTTCGAGTTGTTCTTTTTCTTATCCTCCAAAATCATCATCATTGGCTGGTAGGTGTTAAGTAGAGCAGAAGTTGATTTTGTTAATTTCCATAATTGCTACATCTATTTGTGTTTAGCTTTTTTGAAGTTAACAATTGGCCAGGCTCTGATTTTGATGGAATTTTATGACCTATTTTTTTTTAAGAAATAAAAATGTTTATTTCTGAAAACAAGTAATTGAGCCTAATTAAATTTCATTAAAAGGACCATTAGCTTTAAATTTTCCCAAGGTCTTGATTACATGAGAATGTGATTTTATAATTTGTTACTTTTCTAGAATTTTAATTCAGTTAAGTGGAGACTAACGTCTCTTCCTGTTTTGCTTACAGATTATTTAAAAAATTCCTAGAGTGAAAGTAACCTAAGAATATTTTGAAAAATTGACACTCTGAAACTAAAGACTGGAAATTTCAAATGATTTAGATACTTGTTTTCCCATCATAATGAACAACTTTTTACACAAAAGGCAGAAAATAACAAATTAACAAGTTAAACGTAGAAGCGTCAAATTAAGTTTGGTATTAATTAGATAATAAAAGATGATCTCACATTTGAACTTGTGTACCTTGATAATTCCTTCCCTTTATTAGCCTAAATACCTTATTTGCATGGAATGTTGTTACATGAAGCAATGGTACCAAGCAAATTATTCTGGTACCTTAAAATTTCATCTTATGCTGCATAGATTTGTAATTTTTTTAAAGGCCTGGAAGGACTAAATAAGAAGCAGAATTCTTTCCTGAGTTCAATTACAAGCCTTAGATTGAGTCATGAAGCTAGTCAGAAGCTGACACAGTTTGTTACTAAAGCCCAAGGACATTACAGAATTCAGAATTGCTTAATGATCCAGCCTGCCAGGAAACTTTGAACACTGTATTAGGAAATAGTGAAGAAAAGAAAATTTAAAATAAGTTGCTTCTGAATAATATTTTTAGTAATCTTGTTGATAAGATTACATAGAGACATTTTTCCAGAAGATTATTAAATCCCAAAAAGTTTCAAGATGAATCAACAGATGTCAACTAAGATTTACTAACAGCACTTTATATAGTCCTCGAAGAAAACCACTTGGAAGAACATTGCACACTACCACCAGCACACCACTGAGTTCTGAAATATTCGTGATGATTAGTGAATACTTCAAAGCAAATAAGATACTATAGAAACTTCGCACAAGTTTGTTTATTGATGGTGTAGTGGCACTAATGTAAAGTCAAGGTTGTTTTGGAAAAAAACGTGATTCAAGTCAAATGTTTTATTCGCAGGGAAGCCTTTGTACAAAAATTTGCTCTAAGTCTGAACTCAAAATTGATGTCACAAAAATAGTGAATCTAACAACATCCTAGCCCTTAAAGTTTGTTTTTGGCCCCATCTTCCTGTTTTATTTGTTTTTTGACTTAATACAGAGAAATGAGATCAATATACCAGTCTCTGCTGTTTCATACTCAAGTGTTAGACCAAAAGAAAGGTTTGGTCAAGAGTTTGAGAGTAAAGGATTTATTCTTTTGTGAATGATGATCACTTTGTAGATTTGTGGGAAAATGGTTGTTATTAAGTTGAAAGATGGTTTACTTAAGTAAAAATACATGATTGAACATCTTAATGAACTTAATAGAAAATTGCAAGAACTGTGTAGGCATGCATTACTGCTTATAATTCGAAGTAAAAATTCAACTTAGGACAAAGATTAAAATGTTCACTAATGCTCAGTGAATATTGAATACAAAAGAATTATTGGCTAATAAGGCATTTTTTCCCGTTTGAAGGAAAGAATTTTAAAAGGCAATTAAAAAAGTAGACTTTATTTTTCAGAGCAGTTTTAGGTTTTATAGCAAAACTGAGTGGAAGGTACAGAGATTTCCCATATACCCCTTAACCCCTCACAAACATATCCTCCCCCATTTTCAACATCCTGCACCAGAGGGCTACATTTGTAACAGGTGAGGGACATTGTGATAACCCAGCGTTTGTAGTTTACACTCGGGGTCGCTTATGCGGTGTACCTGTATGGGTTTGGACAACTGCACCCATGACATGTACCTGTCGTCATCATACCATGCAGAGTAGTTTCACTGTCCTGAAAATCCTGTGCTCTGTCTGCTCCTTCCTTCTCCTCAAGCCCTGAAAAACACTGATCTTTTTACTGTCTCCATAGTTTTGCCACTGGAAACCATTATTTTAAATGCTGTGAAAAGGTTTGATTGGATTTAAGCCCCATTCACATTATCAAAAAATGTATTTATTAAGGAATAAGAAATATGAAATCCTATTAAAATTTTTGAATGATTGTAAAATGATTTTATGTGTCTTACCGTGTGAGCAGTTTATTGCTGATGGAGGGGAGTCCATCAGAAATTTGAAGAGATACTTTGCCTTATCAGTATGTAGTTCAAGCACACACCCCATTGTTAAAAAGCTATGTTTGTAGAAACAGGTTGTGTTTCTCATGAAAAAAATCAGATTTTGTTCAGGAGTTTTATATAAATTCTGTATTTAATATTCCCTCATACTTTGTATTTCAGTTTCCTGTCCAAAACTATATAGAATACAGGGAAAATTTTTTCCACCACATGCAGGCTTCCCTTCCAGTTACCCTAAAAATACTATTTCCAGTGTGAGCCATGACTTGAAGCACAAACTGTATTATGTGCTGCTTTTATTTTTAACACAATGGAGTTGATTCTCCAGTAGAGTCACTTAGATTTTAATCTGTTTTGGGTAGTCTTGGTGAGGGATAAATTCGACCCAGGAAACCTAGAACCTTCTAAGGGATTACGGAACTTTTTGAAATATATACGGTTTCTGAGAACGATCTTTATCCTTTCTGTTGGTCAGGCTGACATAACTTGGAGAGCTTCGAATCATGACTTGAGCCCAGTGTGGAGGTGGCCTTAGGTGAAATGTATATTTATTCATTTATTCACTCAGCACACATTTAATGAGCATCGCTCTCTCTAACATTTCACATCATTGATTAATAGTCTACATGAGATCCAAAATCTGCAGTTTCTCAACATAGCATGTTTAGCCCTTTCAGATTCTTCCACAGTTTCAGGTTATGTCTACAGAGGTGCCCTTAAGTGGATGGACAACACAGTCTATAATTACTGAAAATATAATTCAGAGTGCAATAACTTAAATATAATTTAGGCACATATTGATTATGTGGCGGCATTGTGGAAGATAATTTATATTTATTTTTGTTCCTAGGAATTTATAGTTTAGTAGAAGGGAAAGATACGCATGTGTAAATAGACTAAGTACAAGGACACATTAAATAGGCCTTGAGGCCCACAATGAGATTATGGGCTGTGGTTGGTTGCCACTTGCCTTTTAAAAAGATTGCCATAGAATGTATGATTATTTTCTCTTTTTAATTATAGATAAATAAAAATTCAGTAAGTACTTGTGACATTTTAAAAAATACAAAATACATAGTTTAAGAATTTAGTTTCATTTTACATCCCAACTCCCCTCCGTGAACCACTTTTCATTCAATATTTTAAACCATTGCCTGACTGATGGACATTTTAAGGTTGTTACTTTTTTTTTTCTCACTAGTGATGTTTAGTAAGTTTTCTTGTACATAGATATTTGCACACACATGTGAATTCTGTCTACAGGGAAAATTTCTAGGAGTCGAATCCTGGCTAAACAGTATTTCTCTGGTGTACTTGTTACTGGAATCCTTAGAATTAGTAGACTTTTAAAGATAACAAACTTTCGGAGACTTGGGGCATTTGGAGTTGGCGAAAGTAGGCTGGCTGACAGTGGTTGTGATGGTTTAGCTGCAGCTGCTGCAGAGGTCTGTCACAGGCAAGGAGTTTCAGGGTGGTTGTATTGGAACTGATTCCTTTGCAGCTCACTTCCTCAGCCCCTCTCCTCCTCCTCCTCCTCCTCCTCCTCACCTGGGAGCCACCATTCCACTCTTGTCATCCCTGTCTAGACATGCTCTCCCCAACGGGGTGCCATATGCCAAAACCTCCTTTTTCACAGCCCTACTGTCCTGTTGATCTTAGCTCAGTGCGGTTCTGGTTGTCAGGGCCAAGGAAATCAAGCATGCATTGTCTCTCTGGAGAAGGCATTTTCAGGGTGTTCTGGGAACTCCAAAGAACCGCTTGTATGGAGTGGTATTTCCCGAAGAGGTAAAATACCTGTACTCAAATGTCATCTTTACTTTCTTCCCTCTCTTCTTCTCCCAGTGCTTTACTACAAACTTTCCCGGGTGCAACTAATGACTACTAGAAATATTCTGCGTTGTTTAACCACAAACAGGAGGGTGCTCCTGTATTTCTCTAGGTCAGGCTACTCTGATCCAGTAACTCTGCGATTAGTATTTCTTCAAATTGATTACGAAAGGGTATTTTAATGATAAATTTGTACAATTAAGAAAAAAGGCATTCCTACTCTACACATTTTTCCCCAAGTACCTTTGCACTGTATTAGAATGTGTACAAAAACATAGAGGATAAAAGGGAAAGTGCTAAAAATTCACTAACTTCTAGTTTCCTTTTTACAAGAGCTTCATGTTTGTTACTTGATTGCAGATCCTGCTGGAATCCCTCACCCCACCATTTAATCATTTTCAGATCCATAATACATAGCAATCACATGTGAGGCCTCAGTACTTGATCCCTTAGTACTGTGCATGTTCCCCATTGTATAATCAGCTGTCATGAAGTTGTGCGTGTGTGTTTGGGCAGGCCACCTTGATTTACAGCCCTCTCTTCCCTCTAGGTGAGTAAGATGGCAAGCTTCACCTTGTCTTTCCTCTCAGCCATTCGTATCCTTGTGGTTGTGAGCCTGTTTAGAGTATATAGGTAGCAGAGTTACTCAGATAAAATCTACCTACATTTTCATTTTAAGGTAAATCTTCTTTATAGTTACCTGCATAATACTTATTATTTCCACTCAGGATGATTCTCTTGGGTAGGTTTTCAGTAATTATCATTAGTCTCTTTTAATTTACTTTTTAAGGTACAGTAAATTTAGGAATCCTTGATAGTAAAAAAGATAAGATCAGATTATTAACTTGGGATGACTAAGTACTGATTTATTAGTTGTATTTGCCATAGCCTTGCAAAATTAATACATAAGAGCAGGAGCTCAAAAGTTTTAGGTAATCCTCCCTCACCTAACATTTGTTAGAGTAATGTCCAGGCTTCTAAATAGTGACCTTTTATTTGGTCCTTTTCTTTACTCTTTCCTTTCCACAGCACTTTACTTTTAAGGGAATGGGGCAAAGAAACAGCCCTGGAACCACAAGACATGTTTATAGCAAGATTCTCAGAATTTATACAGTTATGATCTCTCTTTTTGAAATCTTGGCTAGTTTGTCAGATTAATGGTTTTAGAAATGTTCTCAAGTGGTTTAGGGGAGAGTAAAAAAGAATCTTCTTGAGACATTGTCACATTTTCATAATCCAAAGAGATTATAATGCAATTGAAGGTAATTCATGCATGATAGGATTAGGCATAGCAGAAGTATCCATTTTTAATAATTAGGAAAGTAGATGTCTCCAAGTTGACACAATTGCTTGGTTCACTTTATGTAACTGTTGAAAGAAATTCATGAGGAAAAATTTTTCATTGTAAATCTTAATACAGGTCTAGCAAGCGGTAAGGAAAGTAATTTGTAAACTTGGTTTCTACATGGTGATATTTACAGGTTTCCTTGATGTTGAGAGAGTGGTAGCACAGATTTACTGTTTTTCCTCTGATTAATCTAACCCTCAAGTCTGACCCAGTTTCTTAGCCTGCAGAGATTTCAGAGCCCTCATCTTTGATAGGCCCCCTTTCTCTCACATTTATCTGGCTAACCACCTGAACTTTCGCAGCAGTCTTTAAAGCTGTGAAATCCTTCTCTTAAATGCCTCAGGCCATTTTTGGCTCTTGGTTCCACGTGGCATTTTAGTACATTTCCCCTTGTCAGCTTATTTTTCACCCAAAATGAAAGATGATTCTAATCCTTAAAGAAATGCAAATGAGCAGAGACTCTTTAGGAAACTCAGCTGTTAGATGAGTGGGAGTTTCTACTGGACAGATATGTCAGAAATGGAAGGTTTTATTATTGGGATTATTCACTTTTTTGTTACCTACTATGTATCAAATTTCAAATAGTCCTAAGCATCTGTCAAGTTTCCACTATCATCAAGTGATGATTTTGCCAACTTGGAAAAACATCTTACCTGGTTCAGGCCTTTTAATGCTTTTGTTTGAGATCAGATCTAATACATTTTTGGATTTTCACCTATTGAAGAAAATAATGACTGGTAGCAGTGTAGAATATGAAGGACCTTAATGGGGAAAGTTGATACCAGCTGCCTGGTACTACGACCGAGTCTTGAGTAATACCTGTTTTTTAATATCTCACAGGAAACTAATAAATTCCTAGGTACTCTGGTGGTCCTGTCCTTTCAGATAGGGATGAGCTCTAGCAGTGAGTATAGTTTATATAGGGATATGTCTGCTCCCGAATACTCTGAGTATAACATGCCCTAGTTTGCTCAAGTCTTTGAAGTTAATGAGTAAAACCACAGAATAAAATCTAGACTCACAAAGAATTTTCAAAGTGGAATTGATTTTAAGATAATCAAATCTAAGTATGTTTATAGTTTGATATATACTGTTATTACAGCCTGCTATAGTGCTGTGCAAATCATAGGAGTTTGATAGTTATGTGATGACTATAAGCAACATATAAGTTAACTCACAAAAAGCACCAGAAAATGTGAGCCCTCCTGTCCTGGAAAACGCAGGTGCTCTTAGTTGTCAGTATCTTTTGGGAATTGCAAAACCAAAACCACAGATGGACTCAGAACTAGCATAGGAAGTATAGACCAGAAGGGCGAAAGTGAAACAAATTGCAAATGTGTGCATGAAGTGGTGGCCGGGGAGTAGGGGCCCCACTGTTGGTGCAGATATTTTGAAGTCAGAATACCTGCGCACTGTAGCCAGTTCCAGGTTGATACTGAGTGAAATAGTGGCTGCAGTGAAGATAACTCAGTAAAAACCTGAACCTTTCCTGTTGTGTTTTTCTTAGATTGATTGTTGCTTAGTTACTTATTTTTCAAGGTAAATTCCCACAGCTAAATTGTTGGTTCAGATGGTATAATCACATCTAGAATTTTGGTGTGTTTTCATGTGGTTCTTTTTAAATTAAAAAAAAAATGTTCAAATTAAGTTGATACTATTTAGTTTCATTTTCAAGTTCCTTATTTATTAGAAATTATTTTTTAGAGCTTTTAACACTTCATCTGAAGTGAAATTGCTTGTTAGCATGACTTTAATTTTCCTTTTTAAAAATGAAATTATGGCTCCCTCTGCTGATTTTGAAAGGAACTGCTGAAAAGAAATATATATATAGGTTTGAATAAGAATGAACACGTATATTTTGGCTTTCTTGTTACTCATATTTTGGACCTTTTTGCTCAGCAGTAAGGTAGTGTGGTATCAGATGTGCAGTTAAACCCATATTTTAGAGCAGGGAGAGGAACTAGAGTAAGCAAATACAGAGTCATGAAATAACATGGTATGCTCAGGGTCAAACAGGTAATTAATTAATTTTATTAAAGTATCACTGATATACACGCTTATGAAGGTTTCACATGAAAAACATTGTGGCTACTACATTCACCCATATTATCAAGTCCTCCCCATACTTCATTGCAGTCACTGTCCATCAGTGTAGTAAGATGCTATAGAGTCACTACTTGTCTTCTCTGTGCCACACTGTCTTCCCTGTGACCTCCAGTCCCACACACACACCATGTGTACCAATCATAATACCCCTCAATCCCCTTCTCCCTCCCTCCCCACCCACCCTCTCCCACACCTCCCCTTTGGTAACCACTAGTCCCTTCTTGGAGTCTCTGAGTCTGCTACTGTTTTGTTCCTTCAGTTTTGCTTCATTGTTATACTCCACAAATGAGGGAAATCATTTGATACTTGTCTTTCTCTGCCTCGCTTATTTCACTGAGCACAATACCCTCCAGCTCCATCCATGTTGTTGCAAATGGTAGGATTTGTTTTCTTCTTATGGCTGAATAATATTCCATTGTGTATATGTACCACCTCTTCTTTATCCATTCATTTACTGATGGACACTTGGGTTGCTTCCATATCTTGGCTATTGTAAATAGTGCTGCAGTAAACATAGGGGAAGAGCCAGTTCAGAGGATAGCAAGGATTAAAGATGGCAGCATGAGAGGTGAGACAGAGGCTTCCTCCTAAAACCGCATATAATATGAAATTATAACTAATACAGCTACTCTTGAAAGAGCAACAGGAAAGAGGACTGCACCAAATTGCATACACCTGGAGATAAGAGCCAACCTCACGGAACAGGGTAACGTACTAAAGCTGTGGTCCTGCGGGATCCAAGCCCTTCCCCCACCCCAGCTCACCAGTGGGAGGAACAGGAACAGAGCAGGAAGGGAGTGGAGATCTGGGTCGGCTGAATACCTAACTCTGGATATCTGCTCTGGGAGCACAGACCGACATTTCATGGTGCTTGCATGATACTCTCGTAATTAAGGGGTTGGAAAGCTAAGACAGGCAGAATTGCTGGAGAGACTAAGATTCCAGCTGCGTGTGGAAAGCAGGGATCCATATCCAGCTGCTCTGGGACAAAAGAAAGGTGGGCAGTCTAACAGACTTCCCAACAAAGAAGCCCTTAGCAAGAGGGCTACTAAAGAGGCAAGGATTGCACAGAGCTTACTGTTCAGGAGAAAGGACAGGTAGACAAAATTGTATGGGTGCACCCTGGCCAGCAAATTGGGAGCTTTCATGATCTTCAGGTGCTCCAGCTCCCTGGCTGCCTGCACAGCTCCTGGTGACAGGCAGACTACTGCACCTTTCATCTGGCCAGCCCCACCAGTCTTGCAAACCAGGAAACGGTATCCTGGCGTTAGGCTAGCCAGCGGGAAGATCAGCCTACAGCAACTAAAAACGCAAAGCACGGAGGCTTATACCTGTGTGCTCAGCCCACTGGTTCAGGCAGTGGAGACAGGCATAGTGGCCAGGTAGCAGGAAACAGCTCTTTCCTACCCCCAGGCACCAATACCACTACCCTGCAACCCCCGACATTGCTTCAGGGGCTGAGCAGCTCCAGAGAGTAGAGCTTCTGGGCACTAGAGGGCGCCATACACAAATATGAAACACCAAAGAAACCTGGTCCAGAGTAAAATTATTAATACAACTCCTGAGGAAGATTTAAATGATATCAACCTCATGACTCTCCCTGAAAGGGAGTTCAAAATAAAAATCATTAACATGCTCATGGAGGTACGGAAAGGTATTCAAGAACTCAGGAATGAACTCTGGTCGGAGATCCAATAATTAAGAGCACAATGGACGGTATTAAAAGCAGGTTGGATACGGTGGAGGAGATAATAAATAAAATAGAAACTAGAGAAGAGGAATATAAAGAAGCTGAGGCACAGAGAGAAAAAAGGATCTCTAAGATTGAAAGAATATTGAGAGAACTGTGTGACCAATCCAAACGGAGCAATATTTGCATTATAGGGGTACCAGAAGAAGAAGACAGAGAAAAAGGGATAGAAAGTGACTTTGAGGAGGCAATTGCTGAAAACTTCCCCAGTCTAGGGAAGGAGATACTCTTTCAGGCCATGGGGGTGCACAGATCTCCCATCACAAGGGACCCAAGGAAGACAACATCAAGACGTAGTAATTAAAATGGCGAAGATCAAGGATAATGACAGACTATTAAAAGCAGCCAGAGAGAGGAATAAGATCACATACAAAGGAAAGCCCATCAGGCTATCATCAGACTTCTCAGCAGAAGCCTTACAGGTCTGAAGGGAGTGGCATGATGTATTTAATGCAATGAAGCAGAAGGGCCTCGAACCAAGATTACTTTATCCAGCAAGATTATCATTTAAATTTGAAGGAGGGATTAAGCAATTTCCAGATAAGCAAAAGCTGAGAGAATTAACCTCCCACAAACCATCTCTACAGTGTATTTTGGAGTGACTGCTATAGATGGAAGTGTTCCTATGGTTTAATAGCTGTCACCAGAGGTAATAAAACCACAGTAAAGAAAGTAGAACAGGTAATTACTAAGAAAATGCAAAATTAAATTAACTATCCCCAAAGTCAATCAAAGGATAGACAAAGAGTACAGAATATGATACCTAATATATAAAGAATGGAGGAGGCAGAAAAAGGAGGAAAAAAACAAAACAAAAATAGAACCTTTAGATTGTGTTTGTAATAGCATATTATGTGAGTTAAGTTAGACTCTTAGATAGTAAGGAAGTTAACCTTGAACCTTTGGTAACCACGAATGCAAAGCCAGCAATGCCAATAAGTAAATACCTATCCATAATCACCCTAAATGTAAATGGACTAAATGCACAAATCAAAAGACATAGAGTCACTGAATAGATAAAAAAAAACAAGGCCTATCTGTATGCTGCCTTGAAGAGACTCACTTTAAACCCAAAGACATACACGGACTACAAGTGAAGGGATGGAAAAAGACATTTCCTGCAACTAAAGGGAGAAAAAAGCAGGAGTTGCAGTACTTACATCAGACAAAATAGACTTCAAAACAAAGAAAGTCACAAGAGACAAAGAAGGACATTACATAGTGAAAAATGGGTCAATCCAACAAGAAGATATAACCATTATAAATATCTATGCACCCAACACAGGAGCTCCTACATATGTGAAACAAACACTGACAGAATTAAAGGGGGAAATAGAATGCAGTGCATTCATTTTAGGAGACTTCAACACACCACTAACTCTGAAGGATAGATCAACCAGACAGAAAATAAGTTAGGGGACAGAGGCACTGAACAACACGTTAGAACAGATGGACCTAACAGACATCTACAGAACTCTACGCCCAAAAGCAGCAGAATACACATTCTTCTCAAGTGCACATGGAACATTTTAAAAAATAGATCATATACTAGGCCACAAAAAGAGCCTCAGTAAATTCAAAAAGATTGAAATTGTACCAACCAGCTTCTCAGACCACAAAGGAATGAAACTAGAAAGGAATTATGCAAAGAAAATGAAAAATACCACGAACACATGGAGGCTTACTAAGATGCTCCTAAATAATCGATGGATCAATGACCAACTAAAAACAGAGATCACGCAATATATGGAGACAAATGACAACAGTAATTGAACACCGCAAAATCTGTGGGACGCAGCAAAAGCCATGCTAAGAGGAAAGTATACTGCAATACAGGACTACCTCAGGAAAGAAGAACATTCCCATATGAGCAGTCTAAACTCACAATTAACAAAACTAGAAAAAGAAGAACAAATGAGACCCAAAGTCAGTAGAAGGAGGGACATAATAAAGATTAGAGCAGAAATAAATAAAATTCAGAAGAATAAAACAATAGGATCAACAAGAGCAAGAGCTGGTTCTTCGAGAAAATAAACAAAGTAGATAAACCCCTAGCCAGACTTATCAAGAAAAAAAGAGAGTCTACCCACATAAAAAGAATCAAAAATGAAAAAGGAAAAATCACTACAGACCTCACAGAAATACAAAGAACTATTAGAGAATACTATGAAAAATTATATGCTAAGAAACTGGATAACCTAGAAGAAATGGACAACTTTTTAGAAAAATATGACTTTCCAAGGCTGATCCAGAAAGAAACAGAAAATCTCAACAGACCAGTTACCAGCATGAAATTGAACTGGTAATCAAAAACCTACCTAAAAACAAAACTCCTGGACCAGATGGCTTCACCCCTGAATTTTATCACACATTTAGTGAAGACCTAGTACCCATCCTCCTTAAAGTTTTCCAAGGAGTAGAAGAAGAGGGAATACTTCCAAACTCATTCTATGAGGCCAGCATCACTCTAATACCAAAACTGGGCAAAGACACCACAAAAAAAGAGAACTATAGACCAATATTCCTGATGAACATAGATCCAAAAATACTCAACAAAATATTAGAAAACCGAATTCAAAAATACATCAAAAGGATCATCCATCATGATCAAGTAGGATTTATTCCAGGGATGCAAGGATGGTTCAACATTTGAAAATCAATCAACATCATCCACCACATCAACAAAAAGAAGGCAAAAGCCACACGATCATCTCCATAGATGCTGAGAAAGCATTTGACAAAATTCAACATCCATTCATGATAAGAACTCTCAAGAAAATGGGTATAGAGGCCAAGTACCTCAACATAACAAAGGCTATATATGACAAACTCACAGCCAGCATTATACTTAACAGCAAGAAACTGAAAGCTTTTCCTTTAAGGTGGGGAACAAGACAAGGATGCCCATTCTCCCCACTTCTATTCAACATAGTACTGGCGGTCCTAGCCATGGCAATCAGACAACACAAAGAAATGAAAGGCATCCAGGTTGGTAAGGAAGAAGTTAAACTGTCCCTGTTTTCAGATGACATGATATTGTACATAAAAAACCCTAAAGAATCTACTCCAAAACTACTAGATCTAATATCTGAATTCAGCAAAGTTGCAGGGCACAAAATTAATATGCAGAAATCTGTGGCATTCCTATACCCTAACAATGACCTAGCAGAGAAAGAAATCAGGAAAAAAATTCCATTCACAGTTGCATCAAAAAGAATAAAATACCTAGGAATAAACCTAAGCAAGGAAGTGAAAGACCTATACTCTGAAAACTACAAGACACTCATGAGAGAAATCAAAGAAGATACCAATAAATGGAAACACATTCCGTGCTCATGGATAGGAAGAATGAATATTGTCAAAATGGCCATCCTGCCTAAAGCAATCTACAGATTCAATGCAATTTCTATCAAAATACCAACAGCATTTTACAATGAACTAGAGAAAACCATTCTAAAATTCATGTGGAACCACAAAAGACCCCGAATAGCCAAAGCAATCCTGAAAAGGAAGAATAAAGCTGGGGGAATTATGCTCCCCAACGTCAAGCTTTACTACAAAGCCACAGTACTCAAGACAATTTGGTACTGGCACAAGAACAGACCCATAGATCAATGGAACAGACTGGAGAGCCCTGATATAAATCCAACCATATATGGTCAGTTAATATATAATAAAGGAGCCATGGACATACAATGGGGAAATGACAGCCTCTTCAACAGCTGGTGTTGGCAAAACTGGACAGTTATATGCAAGAGAATGAAACTGGCTTCTTCTTTAACCCCATACACAAAAGTAAACTCGAAATGGATCAAGGAGCTGAATTTAAGTCATGAAACCATAAAACTCTTAGAAGACAACATAGGCAAAAATCTCCTGAATATAAGCATGAGTGACTTCTTCCTGAATGCATTTCCTTGAGCAAGGGAGACAAAAGCAAAAATGAGCTCATGGGACTACGTCAAACTAAAAAGTTTCTGTACAGCAGAGGACAACATCAGCAGAACAAAAAGGCATCTTACATTGTGGGAGAATATATTTGTAAATGACATATCTGACAAGGGGTTAACATCTAAAATTATATATAAAGAACTTACACACCTCTATACCCAGAAAGCAAATAACCCGATTAAAAAATGGGCAGAGGATATGAAGAGACAGTTCTCCAAAGAAGAAATTCAGATGGCCAACAGACACATGAAAAGATGCTCCACATCACTAATCATCACGGAAATGCAAATTAAAACCACAATGAGATATCACCTCACACCAGTAAGGATGGCCACCATCCAAAAAACAAAGAACAACAAATGCTGGCGAGGATGTGGAGAAAGGGGACCCTCCTACACCGCTGGTGGGAATGTAAGGTAGTTCAATCATTGTGGAAAGTAATGTAGAGGTTCCTCAAAAAAGTAAAAATGGAAATCCCATTTGACCCGGGAATTCCACTCCTTGGAATTTACCCCAAAAATACAAGTTCTCAGATTCAAAAAGACATATGCACCCCTATGTTTATTGCAGCACTTTTTACAGTAGCCAAGATATGGAAGCAACCTAAGGGTCCATCAGTAGATGAATGGATAAAGAAGAGGTGGTACATATACACAATGGAATACTATTCAGCCATAAGAAGGAAACAAATCCTCCCATTTGCAACAACATGGATGGAGCTGGAGGATATTATGCTCAGTGAAATAAGCCAGGCAGAGAAAGACAAGTGCCAAATAATTTCTCTTATTTGTGGAGTATGACAATGAAACAAAAGTGAAGGAACAAAATGGTAGCAGAGTCAGAGACTCCAAGAAGGAACTAGTGGTTACCAAAGGGGAGGGGTGTGGGAGGGTGGGAGAAGGGGATTGAGGGGTATTTTGTCTAGTACACATGGTGTGGGGGATCAGGGGAAAACTGTAGCACAGAGAAGGCAAATAGTGAATCTGTGGCATCTTACTACACTGATGGACAGTGACTGCGTTGGGGTATGGGTGGGGACTTGATAATATGGGTAAATGTAGTAACCACATTGTTTTTTCATGTGAAACCTTCATAAGAGTGTATATCAATAATACCTTAATAAAAAAAATAAAAAAATAAACATAGGGGTGCATATGTCTTTTTGAATGTGGTATCTTGTTTTCTTTGGGTAAATTCCTAGAGTGGAATTCCTACGTCAAAAGGTATTTCTATTTTTAGCTTTTTGAGGAACGTCCATATTGCTTTCCACAATGGTTGAACTAATTTACATTCCCACCAGCATCATACAGGTAATTTTATAGAAAATTTGAGAGGTGTTGATATGATTTTTGCTATGGAAGAAACTCTTCACGATAGGAGCATATGTCACTTGAAGGAATTTGCACTTTATCATAGAATTGCGAAGGAGTTGTCAGTTATATTTGGAGTAGCTTTGTGATCATTTCAGTATCTTTGAAAGCAGATGCTTGCATCAGTGTGCAGGAAGGCTTGGAGCTGGGCACAGAGCAATTTGAGGATCAGTGCACTTGCTACTTTAGCTGAGGAAGGTGCTAAGGAGACACTAAGCTCTGATGTAGGACAGGCTGGGAGATATGGATGTTTCTGTTTTTTTTTGCAAAAAGCTCCCTGTCCCTTAAATTTCAAACATAGAGAAAAGTTGAAAAAATAGTACTATGAGTACCCATATGCCCGTCTTAGATCCAACAACTGGTACCCTCTCTGTCATGCTCTCTCCCCACCTCTTCCTCTTTGCCCACCCATGTATCTACTGAAGTATTTTAGAGTGAGTTCCAGATGACATTACTCTACATTGCTGAATAATACTTCAGCCAGCGTTTGCCTAAAATAAGGACGTCTGGGGAGAGGATTCAGGGAGATAAAATCAGGGAAGTTTAGGAACTGGGGATGGGTTACTGGGTTGTTTTACACAGTAGAAATGCCACAGAGGCCTGCTTTAGTATTGTTAATTTGTGGTTATATGGCATTTTTCCCCCACTCTTTTTGAGACATTCAAGAGGTGGACATATGGCAAATGCTATTCAATTAAAAAAAAAACTTTTAAAAATCTCAGAAAACTTTGAAATGAGAAAACGTTTCAAATAGTTACAGTAGTTGAAAAGGCCAGTGTTCGTGGTTGAGGCAGTGGCCCATGCAGGCTTCGCTGTGAGATGGGGAAAGGTGTATATGTACCACATCTTCTTTATCCATTCTTTATCTGCCTTCCCACACCCCTCCCCTTTGGTAACCGCTATTCCTTTCTTGGAGTCTGTGTGTCTGCTGCTGTTTTGTTCCTTCAGTTTTGCTTTGTTGTTATATTCTACAAATGATGAAAATCATTTGTCATTTGCCTTTCTCCACCTGGCTTATTTCACTGAGCATAATATCCTCCAACTCCATCCATGTTGTTGCAAATGGTATGATTTGTTTCTTCTTATGGCTGAATAGTATTTGATTGTGTGTATGTACCACCTCTTCTTTATACATTCATCTACTGATGGACACTTAGGTTGCTTCCATATCTTGGCTTCTGTAAATAGTGCTGCAATAAACATAGGGGTGCGTATGTCTTTTTGAATACCCAGAAGCTGGCCTGCCTTCTCCCAGAAGGAGGAAGAGGATGAGGTCCTTCAATCCCTCTGAAGGCCCAGAGCACTGGAACAGTGTGTGAAGGCAAGTGTGCACCAAGCCCAAGTGTGACCTAACCTACCCCCCATGTGGTGGAGAGAGTGAGTGGCAGGCACTGGCATGTGTGTTGTTGGGAGAGCAGGAAGTCACAAATGCCAAGGGCCCCCGATATTGATGCTGAACTTTAATATTTTTAATTAGTAGGGAGTTTGCCTATCATCCCTTTGGTCTTTTAAATGTTTTACATTGTGATCAGTGAGTTTAGTAACTCTTTCTCCTTCTGGCAGGAGAACTAGGAAGGGGATGAACAGAGGCATACAATCTTGTATAGTATTAGTATAGCTCAAATTGGTAGAGAATCCAGTGTTCACTCATTCATTCTTTCATTCATTCAACAAATTCTTAAGGAGCCATCTGTAACTATGCCAAGCAGCAGTGAGCCACACAGACAAAAGTCCCTGTCCTCTTTTTTCTTTTTAAATTGAAGTATCATTGATGTACATACAATCTTATATTGGTTTCCGATGTACAACACAGTAGTTCAACAGTTGCCCATATCATTAAATTATCGTCCCTTCTAATGCATGCAGTTACTATCTATCAATGTAGAAAGATGTTGCAGAATCACAGAGTATATTCTCCATGCTGTACTACTGTCACCATGTTATCCCCCTCCTCCTCTCCATGCCCCAAACCCTCCGCTTGGTAAGCACGAGACACTTCTCAGTGTCTATGAGTCTACTGCTGTTTTGTTCCTTCTGTTTTGCTTTGTTTTATAATCCACAAGTAAGTGAAATCATATGTTATTTGTCTTTCTCCGCTTGGCTTATTTCACTGAGCATAATACCGTCTAGATCCATCCCTGTTGTTGCAAGTGGCAGGATTTGTTTTATTTTATGGCTGAATAATATTCCATTGTGTATGTGTACCATATCTTCTTTGTCCATTTATCTACTGATGGACACTTAGGTTGCTTCCATATCTTGGCTATTGGAAATAGTGCTGCAATAAACATAGGGGTGCATATGTCTTTTTGAATCTAAGAACTTGTATTCTTTGGGTAAATTTTAAGGAGTGGGATTCCCAGGTCAAATGGTATTTCTATATTTTGTTTTTTGAGGGACTTCCATATTGCTTTCCACAATGGTTGAACTAGCTTACATTCCCACCAACAGTGTAGGAGGGTCCCCCTTTCTCCACATCCCCGCAGTACACTGTAGAGGTAGTTTGTGGGAGATAAATTCTCTCAGCTTTTGCTTATCTGGAAATTGTTTAATCCAACCTTCAAATTTAAAAGATAATCTTGCCAGATAGAGTATTCTTGTTTC
This sequence comes from Smutsia gigantea, assembly GCA_032199065.1. Classification (NCBI taxonomy): domain Eukaryota; kingdom Metazoa; phylum Chordata; class Mammalia; order Pholidota; family Manidae; genus Smutsia; species Smutsia gigantea. The sequence goes on from JAVSCE010003597.1 coordinate 270,238, forward strand.
GAGGCCCTTCTGCTTCATTGCATTACAATTATTATGCCACTCCCTTCTAACCTGTAAGGTTTCTGCTGAGAAGTCTGATGATAGCCTGATGGGTTTTCCTATGTTATCTATTTCTCTTTCTGGCTGCTCTTAATAATCTGTTTCAACCTTGATCTTTGCCATTTTAATTATTATATGTCTTGTTGTTGTCCTCCTTCGGTCCCTTGTTTTGGGAGGTCTGTGCACCTCTGTGGCCTGAGAGACTATCTCTTTCCCAATATTGTGGGAGTTTTCAGAATTACTTCCTTAAAGACACTTTCCCTTTTTCTCGCTCTTCTTCTTCTGGTACTCCTATAATACGAATATTGTTCCTTTTGGATTGGTCACACAGTTCTCTCAATATTCTTTCATTCTTAGAGATCCTTTTTTCTCTCTGTGCCTCAGCTTCTTTGTTTTCCTCTTCTCTAATTTCTATTTTGTTTATTGTCTCCTCCACCATATCTAATTTGCTTTTAAAACCTTCCATTTTATGTTTCATTTCTGATACTGTGTTCTGTAATAATTGCATCTCTCTGGAATTCATTCCTGAGCTGTTTAGTATTTTCTTGTACCTCTTTGAGCATGTTTATGATTTTTATTTTGAAATCTCTTTCAGAAGATTCATGAGATCAGTTTCATTTGACTGTTCTTCTGGTGTATGTAGGATTTTGCTTTGCACCAGGTTCATTTGACATTTCATATTTGTATGTGGTGCCCTCTGGTGCCCAGAAGCTCTACTCTCTGGATCTGTTGAGCCCCTGGAGCAATGTCAGGGGTCGCAGGGGAGTGGTGTTCATGCCTGGGAGGAGGAAAGAGCTGTTTCCTGCTTACCAGTTGCTATGCCTGTCTCCACTGCCAGACCCAGTTGTCCGAGCACACAGGTATAAGGCTCTATGCTTTGCGTTTGTAGCTCTTGGAGGCGTGTCTTCCCTCTGGCTGGCCTGATGCCAGGGCAGGCTTTGCCTGTTTGTGAGTTAGGTGTGGGGTGGCTGGGGAGGAAGGTGCTGCAGGCTGTGTATCATGCAGGGGGCCTTGGAGCTGCGTTGCCAGCCAGGGGGCTAGAGTGCCTGAAGATTGTGAAAGTTCCCAACCTGCTTGGCAGAGTGCACTCAGACAATTTTGTCTACCTGTCCTTTCTCCTGAGCAGTAAGCTCTGTGCAGTCCTTGCCCCTTTAGCAGCTCTCTTGCTGTGAGGAAGTCTCAGACTGCCCACCTTTCTTTTGTCTCTGAGCAGCCGGATATGGCTCCCTGTTTTCCACATGTGACTGGAATCTCAGTCTCTCCAGGTATTCTGCCTGTGTTAGCTTTCCAGTCTCCCTAATCACCAGACCACCATGCAGTGTAGGTTTGTGCTCCCAGAGCAGATCTCCAGAGCTAGGTGTTCAACAGTCCCAGGCCTCCACTCCCTCTCTGCTCTGTTTCTCTTCCTCTCACAGGTGAGCTGGGGTTGAGGAAGTGCTTGGGTTCCACAGGTCATGGCTTTGGTACGTTACCCTGTTCCGTGAGGTCTGTTGTTTTCTCCAGGTGTATGCAGTCTGGTGCAGCCATCTTTCCTATTGCTTTTTCAGGATTAGTTGTGTTAATTATATTTTCGTATTATATGCGGTTTTAGTAGGAGGCCTCTTTCTCACCTCTCACGTCTCACGCTGCCATCTTTTCCAGATTCTATAATCTCTTCCTCCCCTTGTTATCTGTCTGTGGCACCGATAATGTAATGTTCCCTAGTACTTGACTCAATTCTTAGCAGCCTCCAACCTGGCATCCAAATTATGCCACCTTTCTTTTTATTAGCACTCTGAGTCAGGCAAGGCAGAAACCAGTCCCTTGGGCAGCCCCTGGAATGCCAGATCGTTGAACACTTGTTCCTCGCTTCTCTTTCCTTCCTTAGGAAGAACTGAGTGTTTGTTGTTTTCATTTTTATAGTGTCTCACTGTGTGGGGGAGAAGGGAATCATGGTAAGGAAGATGCAGTGAACACCTGTCTGGTTCAGTGTGGCTCTTCATGGCTTTTGTGTACCTGGGTGATCATCAATTACCTGGGTTTTGGAGTTCTTACAGAGGTATTTTCTCCTACAGGAACAATGACCTCGGCTTTCTGTTCCACCAACTTGCTGCTGTTACTCACCTCCCTCCCCTCCCTCTGGCCCAGCATACATTTAGCTTTTAACTCCGGTCATTGTTGGGATATTTTACCTGGTGTTTCACCATGCCTGTACACATAATCACAAATGTGTTACTACTGGAGGATTTATTGCTGAAGTGCTGTATTTTTAATAATTCTGTTATAATTTAATGTTAAGTGTAGCTCTTTAAGAAACAAAGATTCTATACGTCTTCTCACAAGTGTGATTAGGGTGTGAAGCATAATTTTAATAAGGCTTACTTTGTTGCCTAATTTATTTTTACTCTTTTCTTGAAATTTTGAAATTATCTGTAAATTGTAGTTAATGCTATAGTGACATTTTGTTAATAAGATTCAGTGGAGTCTAAATTATGTTCTTGAGCTTCTGTCATAGACCATTATTTACTATAGCTGTGTAGAGCATAGACGAGTGATATCTTTGGCCACCTTGCAAGATGTGACCATAGGTTTTGGAAATATCTCTGGTTTTTGTAAGGAGTATGGAGTTTGTACATGTGGTCTAGTCCTAAGTGTTCAAAATCAATGGATTGAAGGCTGAGAATATTGTTTTCTGAACCAACGTGAGGTTTGCGTCCATCAGAGAAGGCACAGTATCAGGTGACTGAAGAGCAAGCCAGTAGATGTAGATATGAAATGGGCAGTTTTCTCATTTGTAAACAAACCGGATAAAATAAAACAAGGCTATCAAGGGAAAGGCTGTGAGAAGAGGGAGCTAATATATGAGCATCTGGTGTGTTCCCAGTGCTTTATATATGTTGTATCATTAAGTCATCACAAGAAGGAAATGAGTCATAGATATTATTTCCATTTGACAGCTGAGAAAACTGAATGCAGTAGGCTACATAACAAATTAAGGGGCAGCATTGTGTAGTATGGGCATTAGATTCACGCATGCTGACATTAGACTCCTTCAAGCAGTGGCTAAGGGCAAGTTACTTAAAATTCTGTTTCCTCATCTGTCAGACGATGATAATCGTTTTTCCATTGTAGGATTATTGTGAGATTACATGCAACAATGCACATTTTTAATGTCTGGAACATTGTGTGCAGTCAATGTTATCTGTTAACATTTATATGTATTTTAATTTTATTTGGTTTCCTGAGGTCTCTCATACCTTTTAAGTTGTACATGTAGTAAGTGGTGGAATCAGGAGACTGGTCTGTCTCCTACCAAGACCTGTATTCTCATTATAGGACCTCTGAAAATGTTACAGGAAATAAGATTAGAGGAAAAGTTTGTTAGATTAGAGGATGATGAATATGGGATTGAAAATTGTTAATAAAAGCTGTCATCTGTTGACTGGCTGCTGTAGGTTATGTGTTTTACTCATGTCATTGCATTTATTCTCATTTCATTAAATATCCTGGCCAAGATCATGGAGCCAGTACAGCAAAACTGGTCTGTCTTATTTCAAAATCTGTGCTTACTTCATCAGGCTGTTTCCCCATAAGTGCAATGATGAGGTTATTCAGACCTTGAAGGGAAAGACAGCTCTTAGAACACTGGAGTTGGTCACATATAGAAGTATTCCCAAATAGCCTTTATGTAGTTTTCAGGAACATATGGTGATACAAGTTCCATCCTTAAGGAAATCTAGTTGGGGGGCATGAGCCCAGCAGAAATATAAAATACACTTAACATATCTTAATTATCAAAAATGATTACAAAATTGGTTTTTCCTTTAGAGTGGACTTAAGGGAATGCTGGGATGGATCTGGAATTGAGAATTAGTCACGGAAAGTAGCATGAAGAGTATCATTTTCCCTTGCACCAAAAATCAGAGGAAAGATCTAAAATCCAGCCCAAAACGTGGCTCATTGATGGTTAATGGTGTTATCTTGAAGCATGTCCTGGGTTTTCTAGTAGTGGGTGGTAGAAAAATAAAAAATAAAAAAGGTCATCAACAGAGAAGAAGGGTCCTACAGTGGGGAGGTGGGGGCAGGGGTGCGGTGGCGTGCATAGCTTGACATGCTACTGGTTTTGTTTGTGGACAGTCTGAGAAAATCCCTGGGTCTTGGTGCATTAACTGTTGTAGCTGGTTCGGGTAGTCCAGGATGAGGTCATGCTGTGAGTGCCAGTTCATTCATTACACCTGTGCTTGACAGGCAAGGGGCGAGTGAGTGAGGGTGGCAGCGTGTGCCCACCCACGAGAGCCCAGACCCGGGGAAGCTGTGACCTGCAGGTGGTTAGTGCCCCTTGCCGGGCAAGTGGCCCAGGGCTCCCTGCCGACATGCTAGTGGCCTTAAGCCTAGGTGTCTTAACAAGCAGCGTTTCTGTCGAGTCCTCCATCAAGTCCTGTAGGGTTCTTTCAGTGAGATTCTTCTTCTCTGTTCCCCTGGTATTCCCTTGCACTTGTGGGAAGGAGATATATGAGTTTTGTGTTATATAATAATTGAACCCTCTTGAGTTTGTAAAATATGGGCTGTTTTAATCTTTCCTAAGTTCCCCCTTTTTCTTGAAATCTAGAATTTTTTGTGTTTGGTCGTAGAAAGCATATTTTCTTAATATATAGCACCCTAACATGTTGCTTGCTGTAAGCATGTTTTTTGGTTTTCTGTATGTAGTAATAGATGCTAGGCCTCTTGGTGTACACAAAATCGAAATGTGATTTTGTTTATGGTTAGGAATTGCATAGTTTAAAATTCCTTATCTGTTATCATATATTTCTCATAAATTGAAATGGTGTTTTAAAACTTACTCTCTTTGAATATTTAAATAACAACCAATAAAAATGTTACAGGAAAGTGTGCTACTTTTAGGCCGGCCCTTAACTCACTAGCAGATAGGGTGTAATAGTGTGGAATAGTGGTCAGCAAACTTGTTACTCCACCTGTTTCTGGACATAAAGTATTATGGGAACAAAGTCATACCCGTTTATTTAAGTATTGTCTGTGTCAAGACAGAGACCATATATAGACCTAACACATTTACTGTCTGCCTTTTGCAGAGTATGTTTGCTTACCCCTGGCAGAGGGAGGTGTTCTCAGTTTTTGGGGTCTCTGTCCCTTTTTACATTCTTGAAAATGATTGATGATGTCAGAGTTCTGTTTATGTGGATTACATTGTATTTACCATATTGGAAATTGAGAAAAAAAAGTTTCACTTAATCTAAAAATAATAATATTAAATGTGTTATATGTTAACATAAATAAAATTTTTATGAGAAATAACTTTTTTCCCCAAACAAAAAATCAGTGAGTTTGGGATTTGCCTGGATTAACAGAAGACAGTCATAATTTCACATCTGATTTTACAGTTGACCCTGAACAGTGCAGAGGTTAGGGGTACCAATCAATCCCCCCTCACAGTTGAAAATTTGCATATATCCTCTGACTGCCCTAAAGCTTAGTCTACTGTTGACTGGAAGCGTTACTTGAAACACAGATTCTGTATGTTACATGTATTATATATTACATTTTTAAAGTAAATAGAGGAAAGAATGTTTTTTCAAATTGTTGCAAATCTCCAAAAATTTTTCCAATATATTTATTGAAAAGATCTATGCATAAGTGGACCCATTGCAGTTCAAACCCGTGTTGTTCCAGGGTCAGCTGTACTTTCAGTTTGTTGCTGTATGTTTTGTTTGGAAGATACAAAGAAAATTGAACCTCACGTAGATTTGCATTTGGAAAGGGAAGAGTATTTTAATAGCTTGTTATGTGAATTGTGGGTGGACACCGAAACTTGTGTGGTTGGTTCTTAAAAGTTGCAGTGTGGAATCAATAAACGTATCATATTAGAGCTTTAAGATTGGTCTGTCTTGCACTCAGTGTGTTAATATCATGCATTGATAATTTGGAAAATAGCGGTTTCACTATGCAACTGTTGGCACATTATAAAAAAATCATATTCATAAATGTCACCACTAATCTCATAAGAGCCTCTGGGTGCTGGGTAACCAGTAAAACTATGCAGAATGGGGACAGGGTTCCCATATGTCTGTATTTCTCAGTTAACATGGTAACTTGTAAAGCCAGGACAATCTCTAGTGGATGCAAGTTTTATAAAAATTATTTTCTGCTTTAAAGCTTATGTTATATCATTAACAACACACACTGTCAGTTTTCCTTAAAGTCTCAGACTCACTTCATTCATTTTCAAGAAAATGCCTAATATCCAGATAAATCTGAATAGCTTAAATAATTTATCTTTCAATTCTTTCAAGTAAAAATGGTGTTCATGAAAAATGACTAGTTCAGTTGACAGAAACCTTTGCTGCAGTGCTTTTTGAGATGGCCGTAGCTTCATTTACAGCAGCATGTCCTGTGTGCTTCCCATTTCATCACACAAAGTATTAAAAAGATGGACACTCAAGAGTCAGCTAATTATTAATTTCTACTACTTCATTAAGGACATTCTAAAGTGTATGTTTTTTTCTCTTTCTTCCCCTCTTGCCGTGCCTCTCCCCGCCTCCCTCCTCTTTTTCGCTTGGCAGCGAAGAACACAAGGTGAGTAATTTCCATTTGGTACCAGTGGCTTTGCCTACATTGCCTTCCACCATCAGTGCAAATTTTGACACAGTGCAAAAGGCGAATAACCATCTTGGTATTTTTTATGAATATAATTTGACCTCCTGAATCCCTCTGAGAGGGCCTTGAAGACCATGAGGGGTTTGCAGACCACACTGGAGAACTGCCGGTATAAATGGAATAAATACCATTTCATATGTGGAGACTTTTGCCACCTAGCTCTATGTTGTCTCCTTTATTTTCTTAGAGTTATAATTTATGAAGGTTTGAATGTTAACAGATACCATTTGCTGCTTGTATTGGCTAATACAACTAATGAGTCAGATTGAGCTTTTAAAAAAAATCTTTGATTTAGATTTGTAAACAAATTTTACTCCTGATGTTATTTTATTGCTCTATTAGATGTTGAAAGTGTAACTTGGAGTATTTGTAACATGAACTAATCTACTGGATAAGAGGGTACGGTTATGGTCTCCTGAAATGATAGGATTATTAAATATTTATAATGACATTTCATTAAAAGTTTTTATATTCTTGAATACACCCCCAAATTGAGAGGAAATGTATTTTGGAATTAGGTCCAGTGCTTGATATCCTGTTCATCTGCATTAACTTTGTGGGTGTGTGGATATTGTGATTTATAAAGACAAATGTATATTTGGTCTTACTCCTGTTTTGAGTAAGCTCCTAAAACCCTTGGAATTTCCTAAGTGATTAAGAGTGGTAAAGCTGTCCTGATACTCATAGCAGGCCCCTTTTAAAATCACACCTGAGTTTGTGTTAATTAGGTGACATTTGGAAAGCACCCTAGGATGGGGCGCTAGTTGCCTGGGGACCAGTATTGATTAGTGTTGGAACTTTAAGTCCCAACCCTGACTTACATTCCCCTACCTCTGGAGAGGGAAGATGGGCTGGAGATGGACTCAGTCACCAATGGTCAATGATTTAATCCAGCATGTGTATGTAATGAAGTCTCCAAAACACCCCAAAAGGGCAGGGATCACGGAGCTTCTGGGTTTGGGGAATGTGTGGAAGTTTGGGGAGAGTTGGCCACCTGGAAAGGGCTGGGAAGCTCCTAGCCCATTTCCACATACCTTACCCTTTACATCTTACATCTGCTGTTCCTGAGTTGTGTCATTTTATAATGAATTGTAATCTAGTGAGTAAATGTTTTACTGAGTTCTTTGAGCAGCTCTAGCAAATTAAACCTGAGGAGGAGGCCAGAGGAACCCTGATTATAGTTAATTCATCAGAAGCACAGTGACAACCCGGACTTGGGATTGACATCTGAAGTGGGGAAGGCAGTTTTGTGGGACAGAGCCCTTAACCTGTGGGATCTGATGCTATCTCCGGGTAGATAGTGTAATTGTAGGACACCCAGCTGGTGTTGGAAAATTGCTCGATGTGTGGAAAAGCACATCTGGTGTCATAAGTGAAGTGGTGGTGTAGTGAAGTATTCAGAGTAGAGGGGACACAGGAGGAGCATGTGCACACGTGTGTGTGCACATATTAAAAATTTTGCAGATGACTATTTCAGTGGGTGCAATTAAGACAATTTCTGCTTGTCTGAAAACTCAAAACTTTCTGCCACACACTTGCACTTCTATGGTTGACCATTAGATGTCATGAGTGCTCCGGGAGCCCTAGGGATTACCCAGGGCCAGTAGAAATCAAACATCCTAAGCTTGTAGACCTTCACATATTTCACTGTTTCCACATGATTGATGCCAGGAGAACCTGATACTGTGTGATATATAGAAGCAAGGTACAACTGGAATAATGAAATTTCAAAAATAAGCCTTTTCAAAGGAGGGTTGTAATAGTTCTGTTGGGCATTGCAAATTTTTCAGGTGCACTTGATACTGCTGTTATGTTCCTGGCGTTCGGGTCTCTCTCTTTTATGGAAAGATGGATTGAACTTCAATTTAAGAATATTTGGTAATCCCTCTCAGGACATACTGTAACAGCTGGTATTTTTGTGTTGTAGTAAATCGATTCCATACAACAGTCAGTAATAATTATGGCCGGGTTCTGACAAAATCTGAAGCATTTTCAATACAGTTAGCCAAGGAAAACAGCATGATTACTACAGAAATTGAGCTCAGTTTGAAAGTAAAACCCAGCAGCTCTGCTTCATTCCACAAAATATTAAGTGTTTTACTGGTTGGGATTTTATCAAACCATTTATTTTTTATTAATATATATGTTCTGAGAAGATAATTACTTTGAGGAATATATTAAATGACTTTGGAAAAAATTAAGCTTGAGTGCTCATTATGAAATAAATGAGAAATACTAAAGCCTTTCATACGTGGTATATATGTACAACATCAACATCAAGTTAGGATGTTTTGATGTGGAATGTAAGATGTCTTAATAGAATGTTTGATATAAGCATAGGCCACTTAGTATAAGGCACATATGGTTTATAAAAGTGAAACAATGTTCTTTAAGGTAGAAGAGAGAGGTAGTTTGGTATAGGTTGTGTATAGTATGTGCATTTCTGTAGTTAGGCAATCTGTACCATACAAATAATGACCTTTTTCATGGCATAAAGAGCTTAAATTACATAGGGAACACACACAAATAATAACTACCTACCCACATGCATACATATATATTGCCCTAACGATAGAAATGTGTGTGCACATGCTTTATAAATTCTGTTTCCTCCTCTTTTCTCAGCAAAACAAGAGTCCACTAATTGAGTGCCTTCTTTAAATTATGTATGGTCTGTTTGTGACTTCCTTTGTGTTAGATGTAAGAAATACTTTTATGTAGCTGAATCTTTATCCTGATTGTTAGAAAACTTACAAAAGCAAAGTACAGCTGCCTTGTGAAATTACTGGGGAAAACAGCTCCAAAGGTGGGCATGAATGAAACTTTGTCTTTGCCTCTCAAGTTTTATTTTTAGCTTAGTGACTTGTATTTGCATTTGGTATTTAAAATAACTGCCCTCACATTTTTAATTAACACTCCTCTGTATGGATTTGCATGTGTATTTTAACTTTGTCAACATTTCTCATAATGTAAAACAAAATCCAAAACACTACACCAGATTATCTCGTTCAAGGTAGTCTATTTAATGGAGAATTTTTTTCACACTAGCGTTCACTTTGATAATTAAAAAGCTAATTTAGAAGGCTTTAATAGAATCTTACAGTGTGGACTTTTTCAAGTGAAGCTTGGCAAGCTCATTTTTCCTTATTCTGTAATATGAATCAGCAATTTAAAGGCTTTAAGGAATTGCGGCGAGCCAGTTTTTTGAGTGTTTACACTATCTTACTAATATATGTTAAAATATGCTTTTAAATTACTGATTTTGCTTTATAGAGAAGGTAGAATGCGTTAAAAATGAGCTCAAACACATTGTGTGGTTCTTCTGATTTCTAAAAAATGTAGAAGCAGTGTATTTTCCGTTATTAGGCAGCAATAGTCCAAATTTGAACCACATGGCCTCCTTCGGGGTGTCAGGCCAATGTAAATTTTAATCTTGCTACTTTCTTTTATGTTTTCACTTTATAATCTTATTACCTGAATTAAACCACTCCAGTCACAATGGCCAGCATTTATTGTTTGCTTGCCATGTGCAGACTGTGTTGTGTATCTAAGTGTATTTAATTATGAAATAATTCTAAATTGCTGTGATCACCATTTGCAAATAAGGAAATGAAGCATAATAAGATTAAATGATTTGTCCAAAAATCACAGAGCTAGCAGGATTAGAGATTAGGCCACACTCTAGATTCCTTGTTCTTGTCTACTATACAATTTGACTGCTTATTTTGGGATAAACATTAGTTAAAATAGTTATTGAAAAAAAACGATATTTTCCAAGACATAATAGAGCTTAGTTTTTACTAAAAGAATTTACTTTTGAATAGTAGCTTGGATTGTCAGGTTTAGTTTAGATTATTAACACTTGTGTGATCTAACTATATAACATCTGCTTTAATTTTAGTATTCTTTCAAAGTTATGTGCACTTTTGTTAGAGAACTTTTCAGTTGACATAGATGAGCTATTTAAAAAATTAGAATTAATTGTAAGTTGTTTACAATTTAGTTTCTATTCTACATTTGAAATATAGCTTAGAATTGCAACAGAGGGAAAGAATTTTAGAATAGCATTGGCTTACAAAAGCTTCATTAAATTCTCCATGTGTACATTCAGCTGTCCTTGAACCAACTAAAAATCTGTAAGGAAACCTTGGTACATACATGAAGAACTTTGACATTCTTAAATTAGAAATCTCACCTCAAAATAAACTTTCACACTTGATATCTGCTTGTAACATGTAGAAAAAGTCCTAAAGAATTGTGATCTCTCTGGTGCTGTGCTGGAATAAGACTTTTGAATTGGTTTCAGGATGGTGCAATTTAGTGATCTTATTAACATCATTTAAAAAGTGTTCCTTTTCTTTGTAGAATTGTCCTGCTGCTTTATAAATCTTGGCAGACAGTGTGGCTGCAGGCCTTCGAGCTGGACTTCCGGTGGCTTTCTGGGCCGAGAGTGTTTGGCGCGCGCACCCCAGCCCGTAGCCGGCGCCATGCCAGCTCTGTCAGCAGGCTCTGGTAGTGACACAGGTACGTGAACTCAGGAGGGGCGACTTCCCTCCATCGCTACTGAAATGTTCTTGTTCACACAGCGAGGAGGAGCATTGCGCTCATAAGCAAGTGCAAACAGGGTCATGCTTGTTTCTCTGTGACCAACAGGAGGGGGATAAAATCAACTTAGATGTGTCCTTCTGACTTAAGTATTCAGGACCAACCACTGCTTTGTCCAAAGTGATGACTTGTGCTGAGGCTCATACAGTTCTGCTGTTTGGAATAATGCCATGCACTTAAATTTCTTTTTTAAAAAGTTAAGCTTTGAGGGGTATTATGATTAGCACACATGGTGTTGGGGGGGACATGGGGAAGGCAATACAGTACAGAGAAGACAAGTAGTGACTCTGTGGCATCTTACTGCACTGATGGGCAGTGACTGCATTGGGGTATGGGGGCACTTGATAATATGGGTGAATGTAGTAACCACAATGGTTTTCATGTGAAACCTTCGTAAGAGTGTATATCAATGATATCTTAATAAAAAAGAAAAAGAAAAAAGAAGTTAAGCTTTATTTCACAAACACAAAAACAAACTTCTTTTATTTGTTTTTTTATTGAAATATAATTCACATACAATATATTAGTTGCAGATGTACAACATAGTGACTTGGCAGTTATAGACATTACTATATGTTCACCATGATAAGTATAGTTACCAGCTGTCACCATGCAAAGTTATTACAATAGTATTAACGATATTTCCTAAGCTGTACTTTCATCCCCCTGACTTACTTATTTTATAATTGGAAGTTTGTGCCTCTTTATCCCCTTCACCTATTTCACCCATCCCCCCCTTCCCCATGGCAACCACAGTTTTATTGTCTGTATTTGAGTCTTTTCTGGTTTTTGTGTGTTCCATTTGTTGTTGTTTTTTAGATTCCATGTATGAGTGAAACTACATGGTATTTGTCCTTGTCTGACTTACTTCACTTAGCATAATACCTTCTAGGTCCATCCATGCTGGGAATAGCAAGATTTCATTCTTTTTTATGGCTGAGTAATATTCTGTTGTATATATATGTCAGGTCTTTTTTTTTTTTAGTTCATTGATTTTACAATGTAACTTTATTTTTATAATTTATTTTAGTATCATTAATCTACAATTATATGTGCAATATTATGGTTATAAACTACCCCCTTCATCACGTCCCCTCCACCAACCCCATTTCAGTCACTGTCCATCAGTGTAGTGAGATGCTATAGAATCACTACTTGTCTTCTCTGAGTTGTACAGCCCTCCCCGTGCCCCCCCAACGTTACATCTGCTAGTCGTAATGCCCCCTTTTCCCCCTTATCCCTCATCTTCCCCAGTCCCTTTCCCTTTGGTAACTATTAGTCCTTTCTTGGGTTCTGTGCATCTGCTGCTGTTTTGTTCCTTCAGTTTTTTTCCTTGTTCTTGTGAAATCATTTGATACTTGTCTTTTTCGGCTTGGCTTATTTCACTGAGCATAATACCCTCTAGCTCCATCCGTGTTGTTGCAAATGGTAGGATTTGTTTTCTTCTTATAGCTGAATAATATTCCATTGTGTATATGTACCACCTCTTCTTTATCCATTCATCTACTGATGGACACTTAGGTTGCTTCCATTTCTAGGCTATTGTAAATAGTGCTGCGATAAACATAGGGGTGCATATGTCTTTTTCCAACTGGGCTGCTGCATTCTTAGGGTAAATTCCTAGGAGTGGGATTCCTAGGTCAAATGGTATTTCTATTTTGAGTTTTTTGAGGAACCTCCATACTGCTTTCCACAATGGTTGAACTAATTTGCATTCCCACCAGCAGTGTAGGAGGGTTCCCTTTTCTCCACATCCTCGCCAACATTTGTTGTTGTTTGTGTTTTGGTTGTTGGCCATCCTCACTGGTGTGAGGTGATATCTCATTGTGGTTTTAATCTGCATTTGTCTGATGATTAGCGATGTGGAGCATCTTTTCATGTGCCTGTTGGCCATCTGAATTTCTTCTTTGGAGAAGTGTCTATTCATGTCCTCTGCCCATTTCTTAATTGGATTATTTGCTTTTTGTTTGTTAGGTGCATGAGTTCTCTATATATTTTGGATGTCAACCCCTTATCGATACATCATTTATGAATACATTCTCCCATACTGTAGGATGTCTTTTTGTTCTACTGATGGTGTCCTTTGCTGTACAGAAGCTTTTCAGCTTGATATAGTCCCACTTGTTCATTTTTGCTTTTGTTTCCCTTGCCCGGGGAGATATGTTCATGAAGAAGTCGCTCATGTTTATGTCCAAGAGATTTTTGCCTGTTTTTTTCTAAGAGTTTTATGGTTTCATGACTTACATTTAGGTCTTTGATCCACCTTGAGTTTACCTTTGTGTATGGGGCCAGACAGTAGTCCAGTTTCATTCTCTTACATGTAGCTGTCCAGTTTTTCCAACACCAGCTGCTGAAGAGGCTGTCATCTCCCCATTGAATATCCAAGGCTCCTTTATCAGATATTAATTGACCGTATATGTTTGGGTTAATGTTTGGATTTTCTATTCTGTTCCACTGGTCGGTGGGTCTGTTTTTGTGCCAATACCAAATTGTCTTGATTACTGTGGCTTTGTAGTAGAGCTTGAAGTCAGGGAGTGTAATTCCCCCTGTTTTATTCCTCCTTCTCAGGATTGCTTTGGCTATTCGGGGTCTTTGTGGTTCCATATGAATTTTAGAATTATTTGTTCCAGTTCATTGAAGAAAGCTGTTGGTAGTTTGGTAGGGATTGCGTTGAATCTGTAGATTGCTTTAGCCATTTTGACAATATTTATTCTTCCTAGCCAAGAGCATGGGATGCATTTCCATTTGTTAGTGTCCTCTTTAATTTGTCTTAGGAGTGTCTTGTAGTTTTCAGAGTACAGGTCTTTCACTTCCTTCGTTAGGTTTATTCCTAGGTATTTTATTCTTTTTGATGCAATTGTGAATGGAATTGTTCTGATTTCTCTTTCTGTTAGTTCATCGTTAGTGTATAGGAAAGCAACAGATTTCTGTGTGTTAATTTTGTATCCTCAACTTTGCTGAATTCAGATATTAGTTCTAGTAGTTTTGGAGTGGAGTCTTCAGGGTTTTTTATGTACAATATCATGTCATCTGCAAATAGTGACAATTTGACTTCTTCTTTACCAATCTGGATGCCTTGTATGTCTTTGTTTTGTCTGATTGCTGTGGCTAGGACCTCCAGTACTATGTTGAATAACAGTGGAGAGAGTGGGCATCCCTGTCTTGTTCCCGATCTTAGATGAAAAGCTTTCAGCTTCTCGCTGTTAAGTATGATGTTTGCTGTGGGTTTGTCATATATGGCCTTTATGATGTTGAGGTACTTGCCGTCTATACCCATTTTGTTGAGAGTTTTAATCATGAATGGATGCTGAATTTTGTCTAATGCTTTTTCAGCATCTATAGAGATGATCATGTGGTTTTTGTTCTTCTTTTTGTTGATGTGGTGGATGCTGTTGATGGATTTTCAAATGTTGTACCATCCTTGCATCCCTGGGATGAATCCCACTTGATCATGGGGTATGATCCTCTTGATGTATTTTTGAATTCGGTTTGCTAATATTTTGTTGAGTATTTTTGTATCTACGTTCATCAGGGATATTGGTCTGTAATTTTCTTTTTTGGTGAGGTCTTTGCCCGGTTTTGGTATTAGAGTGATGCTGGCTTCACAGAATGAGTTCGGAAGTACTCCCTCCTCTTCTGTTTTTTGAAAAACTTTAAAGAGAATGGGTGTTATTTCTTCTCTGTATGTCTGGTAGAATTCAGAGGTGAATCCATCAGGTCCAGGGGTTTTGTTCTTGGGTAGTTTTTTGATTACCGATTCAATTTCGTTGCTAGTGATTGGTCTGTTTAGTTTTTCTGTTTCTTGCTTGGTCAGTCTTGGAAGGTTGTATTTTTCTAAGAAGTCCATTTTTCTAGGTTTTCCAGCTTGGTAGCATATAGATTCTCATAATATTCTCTTATGATTCTTTGTATTTCTGTGGGGTCCATCATTATTTTTCCTTTCTCATTTCTGACTGTGTTTATGTGTGTAGATTCTCTTTTTCTCTTAATGAGTCTGGCTAGGGGTTTATCTATTTTGTTTATTTTTTCAAAGAACCAGCTCTTGGTTTCACTGGTTTTTTTCTATTGTTTTATTCTTCTCAATTTTATTTATTTCTTCTCTGATCTTTATTATGTCCCTCCTTCTGGTGACTTTGGGCCTCATTTGTTGTTCTTTTTCCAATTTCAGTAATTGTTTCTTTAGACTATTCATTTGGGAATGTTCTTCCTTCTTTAAATAGCTCTGGGTTGCAATATACTTTCCTCTTAGAACTGCCTTTGCTGCGTCCCACAGAAGTTGTGGCTTTGTGTTGTTGTTGTCATTAGTCTCCATATATTCTTTGATTTCTCTTTTGATTTGGTCATTAACCCATTGATTAATTAGGAGAATGTTGCTAAGGCTCCATGTATTTGTGAGCCTTTTTGATGTCTTTCTAATACTTATTTTTAGTTTTATACCTTTGTGATCTGAGAAGTTGGTTGGTAGAATTTCAGTATTTTTGAATTTACTGAGGTTCTTTTTGTGGCCTAGTATGTGGTCTATTCTGGAAAATGTTCCATGTGCACTTGAGAAGAATGTGTATCCTGCTGCTTTTGGGTGTAGAGTTCTGTAGATGTCTGTGAGGTCCATCTGTTCTAGTGTGTTGTTCAGTGCCTCTGTCTCTTTACTTATTTTCTGTCTGGTTGGTCTATCATTTGGAGTGAGTGGTGTGTTGCAGTCTCCTAAAACGAATGCATTGCTTTCTATTTCCTCCTTTAATCCTGTTAGTGTTTGTTTCACATATGCTGGCACTCCTGTGTTGGGTGCATTTATATTTATAATGGTTATATCTTCTTGTTGGA